>QXDM01000087.1:0-393401 GCA_003730235.1 Pythium guiyangense
GACAAAGGCCGAGGACGAATGAACATGGAGCAACGTGTGCTTATAGTTGCGACACAGCGAGACAGAGTTTGCTGCTCGAGGCGATCGCACACACGCTGACAGACGCACGCGCTTGTGATCGAAGGTAGCGCAGTCTGTAGCGGTCTGCGCTTACGCCTGGTACTCTTCAAACTGCACGTGGTGGTACTGCTGGGTCTGCGGTGGTGGCGGCGGCATCTGTCGCGCCGATTCGACTGCTGTTGCCATTGGCGCAGCGCTAGGAGCGACAAACGGCGACGGGTGCGGCGGTGGGCGCGCTGCTTCTGCAAAGCTCGCAACAGGTCGACTGCTACCACCGCTGCTTGTTTGCGTCTGGTAGTAGTGGCTAGCGTCATTGCCTGCACTGACAGCAGCAGCACTAGCGCCGTTTGGTGTCAAACGCGACTTCGTCGAGCGCGAGACGGACCTTTGGCTTGCGCTTGTACGTGTAGCCGATGAACTTATTGTACGTGAGTGGCTTGCCGTCGGGTCCGAGTGCCGGCGCTGCGAGGTCGTCTGGCGTTGCACCGACATGTGGCACCGCTACTGGCGCCATGGGCGGTGCGCCAAACGCTGGAGCCGCGGGCGCGCTCGTTGCTGGCATGCCTGGGAGCCCACACGGCTCTTGGACTTCGTCAAAGTTCGCAGTGATGCGCTGCACGAGCGCCTGGTACGCAGGTCCGCTCGTGTCCGGGTCGTTCACTTGGAGCTGCTTGAGCGCCATCTCAAACTCGACACCGCCGCCTGGCGGGATCGACGGCGCCTTCATGCTCCGGAGGTGGCGTCCAGTCAATGCCGTGGAGCCACGGGTGGTTCTTGAGCTCGTCGACAGACGTCGTGCCGAGGCGCGTGTCGGCGCTGCAGACCAGGCGCTTGATAAAGTCCATGCACTGGAGACTCAGCGTCGCCTTTGCCTCGGGCGGGAAGCCGAACGACTGGCGCCAGTTGATGATCTTGCGGCACGTCTGCATCGGCTCGTCGGCGTAGAACGGCGGGTACCCGACCAAGCACTCGTACAGGATCACGCCCATGGACCACCAGTCGCACTCTTTGCCGTAGCCCTTCTGCGCGAGGACCTCCGGGGCGATGTAGTCCGGCGTCCCAACCGTGCTGAACGCCACTTGGCGATTGCGCAAGAACGGACGACTGCGCGAGGCGTCTGGGCCGTCGGGTGGCAGTGCGCCTCCAGTGTTCATCGCAGCAGCAGCGTCGTCGATCGTGTGCTGCGTCACGGGCAAGAGGTCGACACGCGTGTCCATCTTCTTACAGAGTCCGAGGTCCGTGAGCTTGAGGTGGCCATGTGCGTCGAGCAAGACGTTGTCGGGCTTGATGTCGCGGTGGATGTACCCGAGATCGTGCACGGACTCGATCGCGAGGATCATCTCGGCAGCGTAGAACCGCGTCGTGGCTTCGCTGAGCGTGTCCTCTTTGATGAGCAAGCCCATGAGGTCGCCGCCGGGGAGGTACTCCATGACCATGTACAGCATGTGGTCGTCCTGGAACGAGTAGTGCAGCGTCGTGAGCCACTCGTTGTCGTTGTCTGCCGACGCGAGGATGTCGCGCTCGGCTTTGACGTGTCCGACTTGGTTCTTCATGACCATGGCGCTCTTCACGAGCGACTTGAGCGCAAAGACTTCGCCACTGTCTTTCTTGCGCACGAGACGCACTTCGCCGAATGCGCCGCGTCCGATGATCGCAAGCGGCTGGAAGTCCTGGACACTCAAGCGCTTGCGCTGGTGCCGCATGCTCTGGAGCTCCTGCGACCGGAGCTCCTGGCGATACTGCTCCTTCTTGCGCTCGGTCAAGCGCATCGCTTCCATCTGCTGCTCGAGCGTATTGCGCCGCACGCGACTCTCTTCGCGCTCTTTCTTCATCGCGGCGTACTTTTGCTCCAAGTACGCCTTCGTCGCCTTGGCTTTCTCGCGCGTCGAGCTCGAGATCATCGTGACAGAGCGAGCGAGCGAATGAGCAGATCGTCGCCTCTGCTGTCGATGTCGTTGTTGCGCTTGTGCTTTGTGTCGCGAATGTTCAGTCGTTGTGATCGTATTTGTGACGTGGTGTACACCATATATCTATTTACTAGACCGCGCTCTTTTAAAGTGTATTGCAGTAGGACATGTTCTGATCAAAAATAAGTCGATTATGCAATACAACTATCCAGATGACTGTAGAGGTGTTTGTTGTCACTGCTGTCAATACATGTTTCAAGTAATCAAGTCCACTTTCGATAGTTATACCAGCTTTCTTCACTATCATCGTTTCAATAGACAAACACATTCACATACAATCAGCAAGTATGTCGTGACATTTTCACACATTCGTTTGACACGCTCACATACAATGGGCAAGTGTATCGCGACATTCACTGCAAATATCACGAACCAAAACGTGAAATATCGCGATTGGGCTTCACACTCACACAAACACCAGCAACAGCGCCATTGCGTTCGCTCCCTCGCCACTGCCGCTCGCTCGCGACGACGACCGGCGCCTCGGGCCAAGGAAGAAGAAAGACCGGCGTTGACGACGGCGCGCGCGTACGTCACGACACGCACACTCGCGTGCGCGTCCACTCGCAGCAGCAGCAGCAGCCGCAGCCGTCATGATCAAAGCAGCGGCGGCTAAACCGCCTGCGGCGCGCACCAAGTCGCGACCAAAGAAACCCACGACAGCGGCAGCAAAGAACGACGACGCGCTCGATGGTGCGAGCGCAGCGTCCGGCGCGACAACCGCTGCAACTGACGCGACAAAACAAAAGCCCAAGCGCCGGTACGAGCACTGATATGTGTAGACGTCTGTGTGTCGTGCACACGGCGCACGCAGTCAACAACAGCGCGAATGCACACATGCACCTTGTCCATCGTATACCAGATGCGCTAACACGACTCTCGTGCTCTGCCTCGCTATCGCTACAGACGCAGTGCGCCAAAGAAGAAAGAGACCGACTCGGACGGCGCTGAGAGCCACCGAGACGACCGCGCACGCAGCAGCGGCGTCCCGCTCGGTCTCCAGTTCCTCCAGCGCGCGCAGGACGACCATCGCTACGAGCGCGCGCCGCGTCTGTTGCCCGACATCTCGGGCGTCAAGTCGCTCTCGTCGACCGAGATCAGCGCCGACATCAAGCACATTCAGTCGGCGCTCCATGCGTTCGAAGCTAAAGTCACGGCGCTGCTGCCGTCGCCACCGACTGCTGACAGCTTTGCAAACGACGCGAACGCGGCAGCGAGTAGCAGCGCAAGTCTCAAGCCTGCACCGCGCCGCTCGCGGCCAAACGGCGTCGTCACGCCCGAGGAGCTCGTCGAGTCGCTCCCGATCGCCCGGCGCGCCGTGCGCATCACGCAGCGCGAGCTCCAGGCGCTCAAGCGCGAGCGTGACGACCTCGAGCGCGACTTTATGCGCATGCGCTGCACGTACGTGCACCACGTGCAGTCGATGAAGACAATGGCCAAGACGCACCGGCGCGTCGCGCGCGTGCTCGGGCGCGACATTGTCGCGATCGCCAAGAGCCTCGAGTCGAGCCGCCGGCGGACGAACGCGCTGCAGGACATCATGACGGAGCTCGAGACGCGCGGCGACCGCATCGTGCGCCTCACGCGCGAGAAAGCGCAGCTCGAAGCGCTGCTCACGCACCACGCGATCGCGCTGCCAGACGTCGACGCGGTGTACCTCGGCGACCGCGTGACATCGAGCGCCCATGGCGCTGCGACTGTCGTGCACATGGACGACAAGAATCGGATACTGACGCTCGAGCTCGCGAGCGGTGAGCGCGTGGACGTGCCAGACGACGACGTCGACGTCTTGCCGGTCGAGACGACGTACTCGGAGGCGGAGCGCGAGCTCAAGCAGCGCTTCTTTGACACGATCGGCGCGCTCGTGCAGCCGCAAGGACGCAGCGGAGGCTCCTCGCGCATGCGGAGTGGCGCCACGTCGACTGACTTGGACGCTGTCGTTGCAGCAATGGGCGGCGACGTCGGTGCCTCGGACGACGATGATGATGAGGAGGACGAGGACGACTCGGATGAGAGCGACGACGACGATGGCGATGACGACGCAGCAGACGCCGCTGGCGACGCACACGACGGCGATAGTCGTCCTGGCAGCGCAGCTGATGCGACAAAGCCATCGTCAAAGAAGCGCAAGCTCACGATGGTCCTGCCGTCATCGACTGCGCGGCTCAAGAAGCGCACGAAGCAGCAGCAGCGGCTGATCGAGTACCCAGCATGTACGATCCCAATCACGCCGTACGAGACGGGACTGCTCTTGAGTCCACTGAGCACGCTCCCAGACCGCGTCGCAGCAGTTGGACCCGACGCGCTGCAGTGGAAAGACTCGTACTTGCCGTCGCGTATGCACGAGTGGGAGCAAGAGCGCTACGACGCACTCCAGATGAAGGGCGAGGTCGAGCGCCTGCGCTTTCAGCTCCAAAAAGCTGAAGGTACGGATTGTATTATGCTCTTGTATCCGATATTTGTCGAAAGCTCGTCTAACCGACTGCGACTGTCATCACAGCTGAAAAGCTCGATGCGCAGCAGCACGCGAGCGACCAGCTCGAGTCGATCAACCAGCTCGTTGCACAGCTCGACAAGCTCCGCGAGAGCGTCTCGAACGCGACGACCAATGCAGCAGTGAGCGGCGCGAACGGCACGAGCTGTCCGCACTGCCACGCGAGCCACAGTGGATCGAGTGCGTCCGCGAACGGAAGTCGCAAGACGAGCGCTGCGACGGCAGCAAAAGCGTCAAAAGCCCACGCAAACAAGCAGACATCGCAGAAGAAGGAGACTGTCGCGAAGCGGTCGACGAGCGAGAGTGCGTAGCGTGCGATGCATGGCTGTAGTTGACGACGACAAGTCGATGCGTTTGCTGTCTGTCGAACGACTGGACTGACGCTCTCTGCTTGCTGTGTGTGATGACAGACACGGACGACCCGGGGTCCGACAGAGAGAAGAGCACGAGCAGCAATAGCGAACGGCGAGACGAGGACAGTGGCGACGCGAAGAGTGCGCACGACGCTGCTGCAGCTGAGGACGACGACGACGACGCTGCCGAGTCGAGCGACGGCGCGTCAGTGCGTCCTGCGGCGCGGTCGCTGCGGCCACGTCGAAAGCCGACGTCCAACTCGACCACTGCGTCGCCCAAGCAGTCCAAGTAGAGAGCGCGCAGTCGTGGAGCTGTCGATAGGACAGAAGAGCTCGCGGTTCAGGGTCCAGTGAGTGAGTCACACGCTAATGCCTTGAACGACGCGCCTGCAAGTGTTTGTGCTCGTTGTGATCGAGCTATCGCTGACGAACGGACGGACGAACGTATCGCCATTCGCTGCGTCGCGTGCACTCGATCCTACAGCGAGAAGTCGGTCTCTCTCTCGCGAACGAGCGCGTTCACTTCATCGAGACAACTGCGAGTTGTCTCGTACTGATCCGTCATCTCTTGGTGCATCGAGAGCATTGCGTGCGCATAGACGCTCACTCGCACAAAGATCGATCTGCATGAGCACTTGCTGCTGCTATTGCGCTCAGGTCTCGGCAAGTTGGCTATGCTCTGCGACCGTTAGAGGAGGAGGTCGACTCGCTTGCGCTGCACGCTGTTCGTCCAGGTTCATCTCGCGCACCTTCTGGTACAACGTGGACTTGGGATGTGACACTCGATCAGGATCTCGACGATCTCGTGCCTCGAGCACCCGAGGTGCACGAACATGAACACGACGAGGTCCATCACGACGTCGTGCTCGCTCATGGCGAAGACTTAATGATGAGGAATGAGACAAGGGAGTGTGTGTGTATGAGGATAAAAGCGTCTCAACGGGTCGTGACAGGTCCTTTACATGACGACGCAGCACGAGTTCGTCTTCTTCGCTTGCTTGTAAAAGACCTTCGACTGCATGCTCAAGTCCTGCGACTTGGACACGAGGTCGTCGAGCTTCTCGCCACGCTCGAGCACGTTCTCAATCGTCTTCGACTGGTTGTTGTTGTGGTGTTCAAGCAAGCAAGAGAGAGACGATATGTGATGTGAGCGATCCACGCGATTCGACACGTCTCGACACGCGAGTAAACACGTACGAGCACTGCCGTCGTGTCATCGAGCTCGCGCTGGATCGCCGAGATCTTGTCGGCCTTCGTCGGGTCCTGGTACTCGACGATCGCAGTCGACAGCGGTGCCCACTCTTGCGGCGTGCCGTTGTACGACTTCCACGCGCCCCTAGTGCAGCACGATACAAGCATCGTGAGCAACAAAGCATTGCGACACAATGTCTCGACACGTCTGCAAGACGTACTGCTGCTCCTTGTCAAACTCGTCAATGAGCTTGTTCAGTAGCGCAAACGCCACGCGCGGCTGGTACTCCTGGTCCGACACGACGATGCCCGAGAGACCGTCGCGGCGCACGTACACGTGGCAGAGGTACTCTGCACCATCGTCACACCACAAGGCGCATGTGAGCTCATCGAGCGTGACGTGACGCCATTGCGAGCAATGCGTGAACGAGCCATCTACAGCACACGCACCCTCGTGCTGCACCGACTGACGCACACCAAGTCCCGTGCGCTTGATGAACGTCTTGCTGAAGAAGTTGATCATCTCGCGGACGCTGTTGCCCATGTATAAAGCGCACGAGTCTGTAAGACACGACGTCCAGACCAAACTCAAGCCATTCACATGGATACGACAATCATCGTCGCTGTGACGTACCCCGAGCGCTGGAAGTAGCCAAACGACGAGACCTCGTACGTGGCCGAGAGGATCACTGGCTCGCCGTCGTTCTCGGCCTTACGCAGCAGCTCTAGCGACAGCATCACGCCATGTCGAGTGAGTGAGAGTGCGATGAGATATCGCCACATGCACTCAAATACGCGAGCGAGGACGTACGGATCGAGACGATCTTCATCGTGGACGAGTTGAGGGATGATGAAGGAAGAAAGGAGGAGCGCGAGCCAGAGGGGTCGAGTCGACAGCGACGCTCGTAGGAGCAGCAGCAGGAGCGCGGCAGTGGCGGTAGTGACGACGAATGTGCGGGCGGCGCTTTGAGCAGAGGCCGCGTTGTTTGTTTGTTCTCTCTCTCTCTCGGCGCTTTCTCTGGCAGGTACTCGATGTTCTCTGGCGCAAGCGAGTCGCTATACTTAGCATACGCATAATGGCAGGCGAGCAATATACAATGCTAGAGTCAGCCAGGCATGTCGCACCACCCTGCGTATTAAACGTGTCACTATTGTGCATATAAAGAGGGGTCAATCCACCCAAATGTGCTCGGTGCTTCGACAGGCATGCCACGTCATGCCACACGACAACAACAACAACAACAACAACAACAACAACAATTGCTCGCTTGTGCGCATGAGCACGCGCACAACCTCGAGTTGTGGCCGCGCATAGGAGCAGTACCAGCTCACGACCAACTCGACGCACTGACTTCTCGTCTCGCATGAACATACTCGATTGCGATCGCGAGACACAGACACAGACAAACGAGAGAGCCTGCACGCTGTTGCATCGTAGAGCTTACAAACGCACACACACACGACCGTGATATCGCAGACCGAACTGCCTCGCTGATGTCCTTCCGACCTTGGCGTTGGCGATGACGATCGACTGACAGCATCATGCGAGGAGATGCACCAGCGCTCGTTGTCTTTGCTGTTGCGTGTTGTGTCGTTTGCCACTGCGTCCAACGCAACTCGAACTCGCTCGGTCCACGTCGGAAGGACCGGCACGAGCGCGCGCCACGCCATCAGCGAGTAGCAACATGAGCAAGAGAGCCAACGAGTCGTCTACATGCGCTTGCATGCATACGCGTGCACCGGGTGATCACCTCAACACGCACTGTTGCTTTTGGTGCAGCAAGCGCGATTGCCACTAGCACGCGGCAATGACAACAACAACAACAACAGCAAGAGCAACACACAGCAAGCTAACAACAAGCAGCGTTTCTTGCACATGTTCCATCGTAGCTGCTGCTGCTGTTACGTGGCACTGGATGTAGACCAGCATCAGAAGCTCGGCGTCGCGCAGACTCTCGCGGTTGCTGCTGTGCACGGACGCTGACGAGCAGCAGAGTCTGCTGTCGGTCTGGAGCGTTTGCTTGTGATTCACACACACAACGTATGAGTGCACACATTGATTTATACAACGTGCAAGTAGGTGTGTGTGCGTGCATCGAGCTCGCTCGTCGAGTTGTTGTGTGGCTCGATCGATCTCGAAGCGACAAACAAACGTCGGTCTGGATGCTTGCATTCAACGACGTCGACGACGACAATCGCGACGAGAGTCAGTGTGTGTGCGTGTAGTGTTTGCTGCTACAACGCGCGCGCGCCGACAAACCATCGAGCGAGACGCTCATGCAAAACATGATAGCACCAGGAAGCACAACACACACACTACTACGACAAGAGCTTATACAGACAGGTCAAAGCCACCAAGCCACCAAGGCAAACCAAAAAGGCAAAAGAAGAAGCCAAGTGTGGGTCGTTGTGAACCGCCGCGCCTCGATGTTGCTACATTATTCAAGTGCGCACACGTCGCAGATTCAGTCCAGTCGCCACCGCCGATTTTTCGACCGAACGCCTTCTTTGTTCTCACGTCACACACAAGCAACAGGCATTCTGTCGACTCCACGCCGCTGCTACCGCAGCAACAACACCAGAGCAACAGAGCAAGAGCAGCAGAGCCGCGGCGACCGCCGAGAGCGTCGTCCATCCGTCCGTCCGTCCGTCAAAGCGCCACGAGCCGCCGCGCGCACGCTCGAGCGAATCCGTCGGTCTACGAAGCTGCGTGCGTCCCTCGATCCGTCGCGCGCCACTTTCTCTCTTCGCCGTTGCTTGCTGCTTGCACTTGCTTGCGGTTGTTTGCAACGTGCGCAACACGCACGAGCGAGCGAGAAGAGCAAGACGAGCAAGAGAGCGTGTGCGTGCGGTCGCGTCTGTGGCCCGTCCAGCCGCCACTGTCAGCAACAACAGCAGCAACGCAGCAACAGTAACTAGAGTAAGCGTCGCTGCCACCTCGATCCGTCGGCCGGCTGTCTGGATCTCGCGCTCGCTTGTTCGACGACGCACACACAGTCATATAGCCACACACACAGTCACACACGCACACGCGCTCCGACGACCGATCGACCATGCTGCGCGCCAAGCACATGGGCTTCCGCAGCGTCAAGCTCGTCGAAGTCAAGGCCGAGACGACGACGCCCGGCGAAGTGCGCACGACGACAGACGCCACTGGCGCGCGCGTGAGCACGAGCCGCGGCCGCCGCACGCTCCCAAAGCTCGAGTTCTCGGTCGACGAAGACGGCGCGATCCTCCACGGTCCGCAGCGCGGCGCACTGCCGCAAGCAGGTCTCTATAGCAGCAGCAGTGCGACGAATCTCCACAGCGACACGAGTGCCGACCGCGACGGGCTCTACCAGTCAGCGAGCTTTCATGCGCTGCATATGCGCGACTTTCCGTCGCCACCGAGCGTCCGGAGCAGCTACTTCTTTGACGAGCTCGATGACGCTGCTGCTGCAAGCGCCAAGCGCCACGCTACTGCTGCTGCTGCAGCGACGTCTGCGAGCGTCCCAGTGCCGCCAATGAAAGAGTGCGTGCTCAATGATACGCGCGCGACGACGATGGCGATCAAGTACGACCACGAGAGCGACAAGTTTGTCTGCGGCTCGTCGATCGAGCGGTTCTCGGGCCACACGGGCGTCTGCCGCGTGCTCGGGAGCAAGAAGTACCCGGTGACGCCGCACAGTCTTCAGATCGGCGACTTGCTCCGGATCGGATCCGTTGGACTCGTGGTCTGCGAGCTTAACCGCACGGCGCGCGACGAGACGCAGGAGGCGCTGAGCGAGAGCGAGTACGCGTTCCTCAAGGAGCACTACCTCAGCCTCCCGCTGCAGCAGACGTTCCACCCGACGACTGAGTCGTCGCCGTCTGCGTCCTACAATCGCGGCAACAACGACACAGTCAAGCCCCGCAGCGGTGTGCGCGCAGGCGAGACGTCAGATGAAGGCGAGTCGGAGGAAGACCGACGCATGGGCGGCCACGCACGCGCATCAGACGGCAGCCACGCACACGACGCGCTCGACTCGCGGACGCTCGGCGCATCGGGCGTCGCCGGCAAGACGTTCTGCTACATTTGCTACGACGGCGACGACGAACCGGAGACGAACCCGCTCGTGGCGCCGTGCGACTGCAAGGGCGACACGAAGTACGTTCACCTCAACTGCCTCCAGCGCTGGAACAGCAACTTGGACGCTGATGGCGCGAACGCGAACCACAAAGTCTGCGCTGTCACGAACACGGACGGCTTGGACGTCTGTACGATCTGCAAAGCGACGTATCGCACGAGCGTCGCGCTCGACGACGGCCGCGTCGTGTCGCTCCTCGCGCAGAAGCTCGCGCCGCCGTACGTGACGTTTGCAGTCGTGACGCAGCACGAGACGCGGAATCGCCAGACTGCGCTCACGAACACGCGCTTCCAGCTCAGCTTTGCCAAGTACGTCGCTGCGCTGCGGGAGCTCTTTGACTCGGGTTACTGACTCTGGATGCGGTGGTTACATTTGTTACACTAGCATGCCGCGGAACCAGCAGTACCTCACGATCGGGCGCTCGACGAGCAACAACATGACGCTGCGGTACCGCACGGTCTCGCAGCTCCACGCCAAGATCAAGTACCAAGATGTACGCACCTCGTGTATGTGTGTAGTTACGCTCATACGAAAGTCGTCTCGAGACTCACGTACTCTCTCTCTCTCTCTCTTGGCGTGCTCACCAGGACAACTTCTTTCTCTATGACGCACTGAGCTCGAATGGCACGATGCTCTTCCTCAGTCGCCCGCTCGAGCTCGAGTGGAACAAGACCGTGCACGTCAAGATCGGTCGCACGATCCTCACGCTCAAGTCCAAGAAGCGCTGGCGCTGGTCGGGCGGTTCGAGCAGCGAGCACGTCGCGAGCAGCCACAGCAGCACGCATGAGCTCGAGACGCACGCTGAGTCGCCGCCGTCGTCGCATGCGATTGGAGCTGACGCGCTCGCGACGACGCCGACACATCGCGCGAGTGGCGTGAGTCCGCCGCCGCATGCACCAGCGCGCGCGAGCACGACGAGCCACACGCGCGCGCTCCAGCGCTCGGCCGTGCCGAACCGATTCGAGTCGGCAGCGTCGACGAGCGTGCGGGACCCGAGCGCAGAGCTCGTTGGTGCGCCGTTTGGTGCGCGGCCGCACGTGCCTGCGCCGCTGAGCTTTGCTGCGCGGAGGGGGTTTGCTGATATGGAGGAGCGTGCGCGCGTTGACGCGCTGGTCGACGCCCACGCAGCAGCAGCAGTGCGACTGAACGACTTGGTCGAAGAAGAGCCGATGCTCGTGCGCCGCACGAACGCTGCACTGCTCGAGACAGCGCAGGCGCACGCCCACGGCACAGTCGTCGCAGCAGACGACGATGAGAGCTCAGACCGAGACAATGACACGCGCGACCGCGAGCCACAGCCACAGCAACTCGCAGACGACAATGACGACGATGAAGAGGACACTGACGCGCTGTTCTACGAAATGGCCGACCGCTTCGAGCGCGTCGACTTGGACGAGTGCGACGTTGTCGCGCGCGAGCGCGCTGCGAGCGGCAGTGCGATGGGCGACAGCACGGCGCTGTACGCCGACGGCGCGTAGTTGGAAGAGCAGGAGCGAGAGAGACCCGAGTCCGCACGATCGTATATTTAACACCCGCGTCAGTCTGAGGACTGGTTACGTTGCTTGTGGTTACGATCTAGTTGCTGCTGTTGCCAGTCCAGAGCTTCGACGGCGTCGCGAGCTCGTTCCCAACGAGCTGCTTCCAGCTCTCGTGCGTCTGCTGGATCACTTCGACCGCAAACTCGCGCGACTGCGCCTCGCCGTTGAACGCAAACTCGCTCGGGCGCTTGCCGTCCGGGATCTTGTAGTCGCGGAACCAGCGGTGGACGCTCGGGACGACGCCGTGGAGCTCGGTCTTGGCGAGGTCGCGCACGTCGTTGAGCACGGCTGCGAGCGGGTCGTTGACGTTGATCGCAATCACTTTCCAGTCCGTCTCGCCGTCGTCGATCATGCCAAGGACGCCGAGGACTTTGACCGGGTACACGTCGCCGACGTTCATGACCTGCCGCCCGATCTCGACAACGTCGATCGGGTCGTTGTCGCCGCCGTACTTGGTGCTGTCGTCGACGTGGTGCGGGTCCTCCCACGTCTGCGGCAAGCAGCCGTAGTTCACGAGCGAGTCAAAGTGGTAGTACCGCGGCTTGCCCTTCTTCATGTCCTGCTTGATCGGATTGAACTCTTCTTCGCCAGCGATCTCCATCTTTGCGCGCGTGCTGGAAGCATCAATAGCAAGGACGACGTAAGAGCGAGTGAGAGCCTTTGATGAAGAGCTGATACCAAGTGAAACGAGCTCGAGACATACACCGACGTACCCGCGTGGGATCTCGTTCACAAAGTTAAAGATGCTGCCGACGGCGTCGTGTGGGTGCGCTGCCGCCGTACCGAAGAGCGGGATGTGGTGCCACGGCGACTGCTTGCGGTCCATGCGGTCGTAGAAGAAGTAGCGACAATCGGACGTCTCGGGCTCGCCAACGCGGCGCACAGTGTGCTGCTCGAGTCGCACATGTCAGTGTGAGTGCGAATGTCAGTCACTCGTGCATTTCGTTCGAGACTATGTATGCGCGTGTGCACTTAAGAAGCACAACTCAGGCGCATTGACGCACCAGTGCGCGGAGAGCGTGGCGGCTGCTGCGCGCCATTGCGGTCGTCTTTGCTCGCAGCACAAGCACCATCGTCGTCGGTGCGCTCGTCGTCTTCAAGAGTGGCGAGTATTGCGCTCCAAGTCACTCGAGCTTGCGTGTCAATTGACTCGCACCAATTACACAAAGTCGGTTTACACTTGTGTTCAGTATAGTCAAAATACTGTTACTAGTGTAAAAGGCGAGTATAAATATTTGTGTTTGTGTAAAAAATTTACGCTGACAAACTTTGAAGCTAAATTTTGATGAAAACATCTTGTATTGATTCGAATATAGTGAGCCATAATGTAAACGATGCACTCGATGACTCGGTCTCCGGTGCTTCTTGTGTTTCTGCGGAATCGAGAGGCTCTCTGTCTCACTCAATGCACGCCGTGATGAGTACATGCATCACTAAGTGCTCCCGTTCGTCTGAACACGTGGTGCTCCGGGTCGACAGCGAGCTCCTAGACACTTCTGGTGCAGTGTGGGACACGATGCTACCGCTGTACTGCGGTCGTCGACCGAAGACTTTGAAAGCGAAAGCGACGAACGCAAAATCCGCAAGCTACTGACAGTGTTAGTCGACATGCTCGCTGCGCTGGCACCGCCGCCCGCGAGCTCGTGTGGTGGTCAGGACCGAGCATGGAACTGCTGCACCAAGAGAGCTCCGAGGACGGAATCCGAGACATGGTCACATCGCTTCGAGTGTTTCTCAGCACTTGCCGCCGCACCAGGTCGTGTCCTGGTGCTCGAGGTAAGAGTAAGACGTCAACGACGAGCTTCCGATAGAGTTCGTCGAGTGTTTGTCGAGTGCACAAAATTGGTATCAACAAGGTTTAGGTATCAACAACAATTTGATACTTTTGCATTCTGTTTCATAATGAAGTCTATATTTGAATACAGTTGTAAGTAGTAGTCGATACTATATTTTGAATGGTTGTTGATGACTTCATCTTGTATTGATTCGAATATGGTAAGCCATTTGCAAATGTAAAAGTGAACCTTTCTACATGCAATGTATCCTGTTTGTTTTTGCTTGTGTGAGTGGTCCACGCCACTCGCCGTCGCTTCATAGCTCCCGAAACCCAGACCATTCGTTCCTTCGCGAGCAACTCGAGTGCTGTTGCTCGAGTGCTTGGGTCGGTCTGTCTGTGTGGCTGGCTGGCTGTGTCGGCTCTCGTCACTCGTGCGCACACTCGTCTCTCTGTGTGTGTGCGTGCGTGCGTGCGGTGAGTGAGCATGGCGCCATCGCAGCAGCAGCAGCATGCAGCCATGGGACTCGCAGGCAACATGGACGCCGCGCAGCTCGCGGAACTCGAGAAGCCGGTCGCAGACGTCAAGGACAAGTGGAAGCTACTGCCGTACTTCCTGCAGCTCCGCGGTCTCGTGAAGCAACACATCGACTCGTTCAACTACTTTACGAGCGTCGACATGAAGAACATCGTGCGCGCCAAGGCGAACTACATGGTCCGGAGCGACGCCGACCCCAAGTTCTTTCTCCAGTACACCGACATCGTGATCGGCTCGCCGTCGATTGACGAAGAGGCGTTCGTGTCGTCGTCCGTGACGCCGCACCAGTGCCGCTTGCGCGACCGGACGTACGCTGCGCCCGTGTACGTGAGCGTGCGGTACCGTCGCGGGAACAAGATCGTGACGAACAACAAAGTGCTCATTGGGCGAATCCCGATCATGCTCCGGAGCGCCAACTGCGTGCTCACGGAGAAGGGCGAAGCAGAGCTCGCGAAGCTCAAGGAGTGCCCGTACGACCCGGGCGGGTACTTCATCGTGAAGGGCGTCGAGAAGGTCGTGCTGATCCACGAGCAGCTCTCGAAGAACCGCGTGATCATCGAAGAGGACAGCAAGCAGAACGTGTGCGCGTCGATCACGTCGTCGACACACGAGCGCAAGTCGCGCACCAACATCTTCATCAACAAGCACCGCGTGTACCTCAAGTCGAACTCGTTCGGGAGCGACATCCCGATCGTGATTGTCTTCCGCGGCATGGGCATGGAGAGCGACCAGGAGATCGTGTCGCTCATCGGGAGCGAGTCGGACGTCACGGACGCACTCACGGCGTCGTTCGAGGAGGCGTCGGACCTCAAGGTCTTCACGCAGCTCCAGGCGCTCGAGTACATTGGTTCGAAGATGAACTCGCTCACGAAAGGACCGAGCAGTGGCCCAGGCGCGCGGCACCGCAGTGGCGGCGGTGGCCACCAGCACGACCGCTCGCTCGCAGACGCCGCGCGCTCAGCGCTCGCGAACCTCGTGCTCAACCACGTGCCGTGCGAAGACTACAACTTCCGGCTCAAGTGCATCTACGTGGCGCACATCGTGCGGCGCATCATCTTCACAGACAAGGACCGCACGCGCCTGGACGACAAGGACTACTACGGCAACAAGCGCTTGGAGCTCGCAGGTCAGCTCCTCTCGCTGCTCTTTGAAGACCTCTTCAAGCGCTTCAACAGCGACCTCAAGCGCCAGGCCGACATGGTCCTGAGCAAGCCGAACCGCGCCGCGGTCTTTGACATCCTCAAGTGCATCCGCACAGACACGATCACGCAGGGCTTCTACCACGCGCTCTCGACCGGCAACTGGACGCTCAAGCGCTTCCGCATGGACCGCGCAGGCGTCACGCACGTGCTCTCGCGCCTCTCGTACATGTCGGCGCTCGGCATGATGACGCGCATCAGCTCGCAGTTTGAGAAGACGCGCAAGGTCTCGGGCCCGCGGTCGCTCCAGCCGTCGCAGTGGGGCATGCTCTGTCCAGCCGACACACCGGAAGGCGAAGCCTGCGGTCTCGTGAAGAACCTCGCGTTGCTGTGCCACGTGACGTCGGACGAAGAGCCGGCGCCGATCAAGCGCCTGTGCTTCGACTTGGGCGTCACGGACGTCTCGCTGTGCTCGGGCGAAGAGATCAACCACGCGTCCAACTACCTCGTGCTCCTCAACGGCGTCATCATCGGCACGCACGTGCACCCGCGCGCGTTCGTGACGCGTCTGCGCCGCATCCGCCGCGCGGGTCTCATCGGCGAGTTCGTCTCGGTGATGATGCACGACGTCCAGCGCGCAGTGTACATTGCGTCGGACGGCGGCCGCGTGTGCCGACCGCTGCTCTTGATCGACCCAGTGACGCACAAGACGCGCTTGACGCAGCGCCACTTGGACGAGCTCCGCGCCGGCGTCCGCGACCTCCACAGCCTCATAGTCGAAGGCTGCGTCGAGTACGTGGACGTGAACGAGGAGAACAACTGCCTCGTGGCGCTCCACGAGCGCGAGATCGGCGAGCGCACGACGCACTTGGAGATCGACCCGGTCACGATCCTCGGCGTCGTCTCGGGGCTCATTCCGTACCCGCACCACAACCAGTCGCCGCGCAACACGTACCAGTGCGCCATGGGCAAGCAGGCGATCGGCACGATCGCAATGAACCAGTACGAGCGCATCGACACGCTCTTGTACACGATGGTGTATCCGCAGATGCCGATGGTCAAGACGCGCGTGCTCGACCTCGTGAACTTTGACCACGTGCCGGCGGGGCAGAACGCCACGGTCGCAGTCATGAGCTACTCGGGCTACGACATTGAAGACGCCATCGTGCTCAACAAGGCGTCGCTCGACCGCGGCTTTGGCCGCTGCATGGTCTTCAAGAAGTACCAGACGATGATCAAGAAGTACGCGAACGGCTCGTACGACCGCATCGTCGGACCGCCAGACTTTGACAGTCTCGTCGCTGGCGGCGCGAGTGGCCCGAGCGGCAGTGCAATGGGCTTTCGGAACGCCAAGTATGCGTCACTCGATGCAGACGGCATCAGTCGCGTTGGCGGCGTGGTCCAGCACGGTGCGATCTTGATCAACAAGGAGCAGCCGACGCAGTTCAGTGACTCGGTGGACGGCCGCGACCCGCTCGACGTGACGTACGCGCCGTCACCGACGACGTACAAGGGACCGATCCCAGCGTACGTCGACAAGGTGCTGCTGACGTCGTCCGAGGCGAACCACTTCCTGGTCAAAGTGCTCATTCGCCAGACGCGGCGGCCAGAGATCGGCGACAAGTTCAGCAGTCGCCACGGTCAGAAGGGCGTGTGCGGCACGATCCGGAGCCAAGAAGACATGCCGTTCAACGACCAGGGCGTGTGTCCGGACCTGATCATGAACCCGCACGGCTTCCCGAGCCGCATGACTGTCGGCAAGATGATCGAGCTCATTGCAGGCAAAGCCGGCGTCTTGACTGGCCGCCGCGCGTACGGCACGGCGTTCGGCGAGCAGTACGGCACGGCCGACAACGTGCTCGACTGCTCGCGCGAGCTCGTGGCGAACGGCTTCAACTACGCCGGGAAGGACTACCTCACGTCCGGCATCACGGGCGAGCCGATCCTGTGCTACATCTTCATGGGGCCGATCTACTACCAGAAGCTCAAGCACATGGTCATGGACAAGATGCACGCGCGCGCTCGCGGTCCGCGCGCCGTGCTCACGCGACAGCCCACTGAAGGTCGGTCGCGCGACGGCGGTCTGCGTCTCGGCGAGATGGAGCGCGACTGCCTCATCGGCTACGGCGCGAGCATGCTGCTCATGGAGCGTCTGATGCTCTCGAGTGACGCGTTCAGCGCCGACGTGTGCCAGGGCTGCCGCATGCTCGGGTACGAGGGCTGGTGCCAGAGCTGCAAGTCCGAGGAGAAGGTCGTGAGCATCCGCATCCCGTACGCGTGCAAGCTGCTCTTCCAGGAGCTCCAGGCCATGAACATCGTCCCGCGCCTCACGCTCAAAGAGTACTAAGGACAACTGCCAGCGGCAATCGACACGAGCAGACCGTACACTACGAGAGAGAGAGGCGAGCGAGCGACAGGCAGGAGTAGCGAGTGGTGACAGCTCTCGAGTCTACTAGCACCACAAGCGGTAGCAATAGGAGGCACAGCACATTCAGCGCAGACCTCGTGGACTTACAGCATCTCTGTGGTGGTGATCGTCCGCAACGACAACAGCACCATGCTTGTCAATTGGATCTCGTCGATCTTGTCGCTGCTGTGTGATTTTAGATAGTGATAAAACATAGGGAACACAAGCAGCTCGCACTTGGAAAAGCTCGCAGCCATCATCACCACGAGTGTGTCGAATGCGCGCGAGTGCTCGACGAGTGTCTGCTGCTGCTGCTGCAGTCGCTGCAACGAGTCGGCGACTCGTGAGCACTAGCTCTACTAGCAGCGGTGGTGCGAAGAAGACTGGCTACGAGGCGTTTGGCTCGTTCCACACCGCGTCGCCGGATGCGCTGTTTGCCGGCGAAGCGTTCAAACTATCGCCACCGCGCGAGCGCTTCCCTCCGCTTCCACAGCATTCGCTCGTCACGACGCGAGCGCGATCGACAGACGCTGCCTCTGCGCGGCAGACCTCGAATCGCAGCCACTTTACGATCGACTTTGACGCGTGGACGTACTTGAACCACGGCGCATTCGGCGGTGCAACGCGCTTTGCAACAGACGTCGCGGCAGCGTGGCGCGCATTCGCTGACGCACAGCCGCTGCGCTTCCACGACCGTCTGCTGTTCCCGTACATTGTCCAGTCGATCGCTGCGCTCGCTGCGTTCGTGAACGTTCGCGACGCGCAAGAGCTCGTGCTGCTCCCGAATGCTACGACAGGGCTGCACGCTGTGCTCCACTCGGTGCTCACGGCTCCAGCGCAAGAGGATGGAGACACGCGCGACCGCGTCGTCGTGTGCTTTAGTACGCGCTACGGCGCTGTGCGCAAGATGCTCCAAGCGATCGGCGACGACGCGATGCCAGCGAATGTCCGACTGCGCGTGCACGAAGAGCCGCTGTCGCTCGCCGAGTCGTACGACGACGCCGTCGTGCTCGAGCGCCTCGAGCGCGTCCTCAAGACGCTCGCTGAAGACGGCAATGCGCACTGCGCGCTCGCGATTGTCGACCACATCACGTCGAACACTGGCGTACTACTCCCAGTCGACGCGATCACGCAGCTCTGCCATCGCTACAACGCGCCAGTGCTCGTCGACGGTGCGCACTCGCTGCTGAACCTCCCGCTCGACATCTCGGCAATCAACGCAGACTACTACGTCGGGAACTGCCACAAGTGGTTCAGTGCGCCGCCCGGCGCGGGCTTCCTCCACGTAAACAAGCGCACGGACGTTGCGATTCGCCCGCGCGTGGTCTCACACGGCTACTTGGACGGCTACCAGAGCGCGTTCATGTGGCTCGGGCTCCAGGACTACAGTGCGTGGCTCGCGCTGCCCGAGTGCATCGCGTACTGGGAGCACCAGGACGTCGAGGCGTGTCGCGCGTACATGCACGCGCTCGCTCAGGACGCGACCGAGCTGCTGTATACTGCGTGGGGCATGCCGGATGAGCTCGAGCGCGCGCAGCGCTTCCCAGCGCACAAGCGCCACGCCATGCGGCTCGTGAAGCTCCCACCGGGTCGCGTCCTTGGTGTTCCGACTACTGGTACCAAAGATTCGCCATTTGTACCAACTTCAGCTGACGCCAAGTTCATCCAAGACACGCTCCACGAGTCGTTTAGGATCGAAGTGCCGATCAAGTGCGTCGATGCGCAGCTGTACGTGCGCATCTCGGCGCACATGTACAACTCGCTAGACGAGTACGCGCGACTTGCTGATGTGCTCCAAGCCGCTCGCAGCGACGTGTAGACATGAGTGGCAAACGAGTATCAAGTTGATACCAATAATACTCAACGAAAGGTCACACGACTTGCCACCATACACAAGCTCGAGCCAACATGGCGCGATGGCCATCGTCGCTGCTTCTCGTGCTGCTCTTGCTCGCTGAGGCGCTTGTCGTCGCGAGCGCAGCAGTAGCGGGGCGGTCGCAGCCAGCTCGGCGCGTGCATGCTGAGCTCGTGCGCGTGGCACCTGGCGATCCTGGTGCAGCAGATGTGACGCTCTCATGGACGTCGTTCAGTAACAATCAGTACGCCGACAGCGCCTCGCAAGCGCGTGTGAACGCAGTCGGGAACCACGACGCTGTGACGGCGTACGAAGCGCAAGCCGCTGTCTCGGGCACTGCAAACTGGACGTCGCTCTCGCGATCCATCAGCGGCACGCGCGAAGCGAGGCGCCGGACCGACTTGCACGAGAAGCAGCGCATCGTCACGCGCGCAGACGCTGGCGAGGCGATCACAGACGGGTTCTTTCGTCTCGCGCTCGCCCACGCAGGCGTGAGCGACCTCGACATCCACCAGCGCAGCGTCACGCCTGCGATCGCGTTCGATGCGAGCGAAGGCGCAATGAAAGCGGCGATCGAGAGCCTCGACGTGGTCTCGAGCGTCCAGGTCTTTTGGACAGCGTCCAGCACCACCGTCGGCGCGTTCGAGTGGACGATCCTGTTCGATCCAGCGACAGCGCTCGATCGCGGCGACCTCCCGCTCCTGATCCTGTACACCGAGACGATCTCCGCCGCGTGGACCGGTCCAGGCGACCAAGTTGCGATCTACTCGGAGCGCGAAGCTGCGCTCGACCACGTCGTGTGCGCAAGCGCGTGTGTGTTTGACGCGACGCGGCTGCCGACAGGACAAGCACTGGCGTTCCGCGTCCGCGCGCACTACACGCACGTGGGCTGGAGCGAGTGGAGCGAAACGAGCGCGCCGCTGCAGATTCCTCGTACATGTGCGTCCGTATTGAGAGACGTAGACTAGCTGACACTCCGCTCTAGCTTCGAGCGGTCGAACTCATGCATCTCGTGCTTGTGTATGCGGTGCAGTTCGTCCTCGAGCACCATTGAGACCCGAGTTCGTCTCGGCGACGCCAGAGCGCATCACGATCAAGTGGAAGTACGAAGGTGCGCGAGGCAGCGACGACGGCACGCTCTTTCCAGTCCTGTCGTTCCATCTGCAGCAGCAGTGCGACAACGACCGAGGCTGGACGACTGTAGCGGCAACGATCGCGCCAGGACCCACCGGCGTCACGTTTGCGTCGTCCATGACGCGACCAGCGAACTCGACCTGTGTCTTCCGCGTCGCGGCGACCAACGCAAACGGCGTTGGTCCGTTCAGCACCGACTCACTGCGCTTGCGCACACGCGCGACTGTGCCGGATGCACCGGAGCAAGCAACCGTTCGCCGCCAACCACTCGTGTTCACGTGGTCGTCTCCGCTTCGAGATGGCGGCAGTGCGATCAACGCCTACGACGTGCAGTACCGGCCAGCGCAGTCGTCCACATGGCTTCAAGGCGCAGCAAGTCGCGTCGACGTTGCGAATCGCACGTTTGCGCTCGACGCAGCGTCGTTGGCTCCGTACACGCGATACGACGCGCGCGTGCGTGCGCGCAACAGCGTCGGAGCTAGCGCGTACACGGAGCCAGCGAGCTTCCTCACAGAGCACCGCGTCCCAGACGCTCCAACCAGTAGCGCATCAAGCACAAGTCAGCGGCTGTCGCGGTCGATTGCGATCGTGACGAGCGCCAATCGCGAGCGCGCTGCAAACGCAATGGACCGCTACTACGTCGCTGGCGTCGCTCGCGGTGGCACGAGCCGACGCGACGGAGACCCAGGGCTTGTCATTCTGTTCCCGATCAACCGCCGTGGCGACAAGCTCCCAGAGCTCGTGTTCTTCTTCGCTGGCAGAACACAAGTGTATCGCGTCCCAGTGAGCCACACGAGCGACCCGATGGCGCAGATCGTAGCTGTCGACGTGTATAGCTGGGGAGCCGGTGGTGGCAGCGGCAGCAAGACGGCGAGCGACACTGTGAGTTCGGGCGGTGGTGGCGCGTTTGCACGTGGCGTGTTTCGCGTCGCGCCAGCCGACACGCTCGATGTGATTGTCGGCGGTGGCGGACAAGGAGCTGCGTCCGTGCGAGGAGCAGGCGCTGGCGGCTTCCACGGCGGCGGTGATGCCGGTCGCGGCGACTTTCCAGGCGGCGGAGGTGGCGGCGCGTCAGAAGTGCGCGTGAACGGACAGACCATCCTAGTTGCCGCTGGCGGTGGTGGCGGAGGGGCAACCGACTACTGCTGCGCTCACGGTGGCGGTGGCGGCGGTAGTGGGGCCAGTGTCGCTGAAGCCGGTATCGCTCCAAACGCCTCGACGATTCCGCTCGGACTGATCGAAGTCACTCACACGATGCGAGACGAGTACCACTTTGAGAACATCCTCGGCGACGAGCTCGCGTTCACAGATGCACGAGCGCGCCACGCCCACATGGACTACGGCTTTGCGGGCTCGAGCGCCGATTACTCCAAGCTTGCAACAGGCGGCACTGGTGCCTCGGGGACGCAGCCAGGACGCGGTGGTGGCGCAGGGTCATATCGCTACACGCGTGTTGGCGAGTTGCTGGTACAGAGTACGAAGACGTCCATCCCAGACGCTGTTGCACCGCTTGCTGCGTTTGCTGCATCGAGTGGTCGAAGATCTGTCGGTGGCAAAGGTCAAGACGGAAAAGAAGGCGGTGGTGGTGGCGGCGGCGGGTACTATGGCGGTGGCGGCGGCGGTGCTGGCGTCGATGCAGGAGGCGGCGGCGGTGGCAGTAGTTTTATCGCAGCAGCTGCGCTCGCTGACCTGGACGCCGCGCGCTCAGAGGCTCGAATCGCGTCCACGTGGACACCGCGCGAAGGCGGCGAGCGCGTCGAGGCGTTTCATGCCCAAGCTGTGAGCGCGACTGATGTCGAGCTCCAGTGGACGGCGCCGCGGTTTGGCTACTCGCACGAAGTCGTCGGCTTTATGATCGAGATGGCGAATCGCAGCCGGAGCGACGACTTTCGCATCGTCCAGACCGAGCGTGCAGCGGCCGGTGCTGTTGTGACGACGGTGCGGTTGCTCAATGCCTCGAGTTGGTACCGCTTCCGCGTCAAAGTGCTCTTCCGAGACGCTGTGGGAGCCTACAGTTCGATCGAGACCGTGCAGACGCCAGCGCATGCACTGAACGTTTGGCGTCGTGTGAGTGGCGGTGTTCGTGCGTTCACCGCCGAGGCTTCGCACGCAGGGCTGCACTTCACAGATCCACTACCGCTGCGGCGCTTTCCGTCGCCCCGACGCGGCCACACGCTCGTGCACTTTGACAAGCATCTGCTCCTCTTTGGCGGCTACGCGCGCGGCTACCGATGCAACGTGGCGCACAAGAGCGCGTGTATCCTCTACGCCGGCGTGAACAACGAGCTCTGGCGCTTCGACCTTGCGACAAAAGTCTGGGTGGAAGTCACAAGCGCGACCGGCGGCAGCAGCGTCGCGCCAGTTGCGCGCGAGAAGCACAGCGCCGTCGTCGTGGCTGACCGCGTGCTCGTGTTTGGTGGTCGCACTGGCGATACGGACGACACCAAGGCAGCACTGGGCGATCTCTGGGAGCTCTCCGTCACATCGATCACTCAGCGAGCCGCAGCGTCACTCCAGGACCTTGAGACTGGACTACCACTGAAAGACGGCAAGGAGCTGTTGACGATCGGGAGCGTCCGTAATGGGCCAGGTCTGTGCGTCGCGAGTCTCCGCGTGCGTCTTCGAGTCACGCACTCGTGCGCACAGACACTGCACATCCAGCTCTTTGGACCCGGACCGTCGACGTTCCCACAGCGACAGCAGTCTGATGCATATCCAGTGAACTCGCAAGACGTCAAGACAGTGTGGAGCCACTCAAGCGGGTTCACAGCAGGCGAGAAGCGCACGACACCAACAGCACCGAGTGCGCGGTCGTTCCCTGTGACGCTCCAACAACCGTCCATGTTCTCTGCGAACCAGCCGTGCAAGGCTGGGACGCAAGACATCGTGTTTGAGTCGACGAGCGGACAGTTCACAGCAGCTAGCAGCGCCGGGGGTGGTGCTTCCAGTACTTCGACAACCACGCTGCCGCTTGAAGCACTGTCAGTCTTCCATCAACTCTCGGCGTCTGGCGGCTGGACGCTCAGTATCTCCGATACACTCGTCGACGGGAACGAAGGCACGCTCGAGTCGTGGGACATTGCGTTCGTGCTCGCGCCGTGCGTGACCAAGTTTGTGTGGCGGAGCTTGAATGCAGCAGCAGGCGTGGCTGGCTCGCCGCCGTCGCCGCGCTTCCAGCACGCTGCGATCGTGTATGGCAGCAGTATGTTTGTCTACGGCGGCCGCAGCGGCGTCGACGGCAACGAACTTAATGACCTCTATCGCCTCGACTACTCGTCTACCACGGGCGGAGCGATTCAGTGGACCCAGCTCGTGTCGCTCAAGACAGCGCTGTCTGCCGGCGACGAGCGGCGGTTCTACCTTGGTCGCGTCACACTGCTCACGGCGTACGACCTCTTGAGCGTCGGCAAAGGGCTCCGCAGTCCGCGGCGAAACGCTGGCGTCGCACACCACTTCACGTCCGGACTCTATGTCGGTCAGAAGAGCGTGCTGGACGACCGACGAGGCTGGCAGCGCGTCGCTGTCACAGGCGTCGACGGCGACGATGCAATGCCAGTGCCTCGATACTGGTCTGCAAGCGCGTTCGTGCCGGACCCACCACGCGTCGAACCAGGTCGCGTGAACGCTGTCGGTGCACGTCACCCTCGTCTGTACGTGTTTGGCGGCCAGGATGACACGACACTCTTGGACGACTTCTGGCAGCTCGAGCTGGACGCAGTTGCTGAAGACAGCGACGTCGACCGCATGCAGGCGCGTCGGCGCGAAGTCTGTGACTGGCGGCTTGCAAACGCAGCGTATCAGCAAAAGTGGAACGCGTCGTGCGGCGCGACAGCAGCGATGGTCGCCCAGAACCAAGCGAGCGAGTGCGAGGTGCAGACGCTGCTACTCTACGCCTGGTGCAGCGAGTATCACCAGTCCGTTGTGTTGTAGGACCACACACGCAGTGCGTACGGCGGATCCGAGTCGAGCTCGTTGATCAAGCGCGATAGAGCACACCCTCGCTGAATGCTAGTGATGATGATGACGATCGAATGAATGGGTGGATGAATGGATGAATGGAGCGCACTCGACTCGAGACTCCGAGACAGATCTGTTCGCTTGCCTTGTACTTGGTCGTATCTGCGAAGTTGCATCCGCGTCGACGGATCAAGTGTGTAGCGTCCGCGGTGGTGGCGACTTACATCCGGTTGTCAACACGCGATTGTGCGCGCGGCATCGACGCCGCGGCCTCCAGCCTCGAGTACTCTGCCGAACGAACGAATACACTCTCGTGTGACACCAGCGAGTGGCGTGCTGGCGTCACTCTCGATGAAGCACACGAGCCTAGCTATCCTCACGATCTTCGCGACACACACAGCGGTTCCAGTCATGCGCTCTCGACGTCATTGCACAGTGCCACCACGTGGTAGGTGTCCTAGTCGCCATCCAGGTTCGTCGAAGAACCGGCGGATGCCTCTCACGACACACTGTCAATGACAATCGCCTGGGTGAAAAGGAGACCGAGAGAGAGAGAGTTCGTGCCGTCGAAAGAGTGCGTCGAACTGCCTACTGCGCTCGCTGCTAGCTCCTGCTCCTGGCAATGACCAACTCCAGTTCGTTCGTTCCTGCTCGTCGTCGTCGTCGTCGTCGGCCCGTCGACTGATGATCGATCTCTCTCGCTGAACGACAGCGCGCGCGGAGACAAATATGACCATCATGTCATGTGGCCATCGACGATCGGTGCACGTCGATCGCAGGGTGTGGAAAGATCCTATGGATCATGGATCAGCGAGGAGGGTGTATGCGTTATATCGAGGTCTCACTATACATATATGCAGACCTCTATATAACGCATATGCGCCCCGATGCGAGGACTTGAAGCGGACGCTCAAATGGCTCCGAGTATCGGCCGAGCGGACGCCGAGCTGACGCCGAGCGGAGCTCCAGCGTCACATACGCCACACCATCCCACGAAAAAACGCTCGAGTCTTCAGCTCGCGCGCGCGGAGAACACTCAGCGCTGCACGATCGCACCCCAAGTGCGCAACGGACAGGTGTGTGTGCGCCACACATGGCGATGATGGAGCAGACGAAGCGCGCGGCAGCGCTCACTTTTGATCCTACCCTCTCGCGGTCGAGTCGACTGGACTCGGTCTCGAGAGCGTCACACCCCGAAAGGAGCATCCTCGACTGCTTCTTTGCGCGGCTGCTGCTCGAGCTGCTTCTCGTGCTCGTGCGCGCACATTTGCTGTTGCTACTCCACGTTGTTCGTCCCCAGTCGTCATCGCGCATCGTCGACTCTCGCTCTCTCTCTCTCTCTCTCTACAACTCGCTGCGTCGCTGTATCTCCAATACTCACTCGCCCACGCATTCGCGCATTCGCTCGACCCCACCCCACCACTAAGCGCGTCGTGAAGTCAGTCACTAGCGCTCGTGGTCGCAAGCACCAAGCATGACGATGAAGACATCACGTCGCAAGGCGCGAACGACTCGAGTAGCAACGTGGATCGCAACAGCGCTGATCCTGTGTCTCGCGATCGGTGCACACTCTGCGATGGCGCAAGACGAGACCACGCCAGAGCCTACGACGCTGGCAACCGGTTCCTGAGCCGACTTCAGCAGCGCCAGAGCCCACGACCCTCGCACCGGTTCCTGAGCCCACGACGCTGGCACCAACTCCAGAGCCGACGACTCTCCCACCGATGCCAGTGTCGACCACGGGAGAACCGAGTCCCGAACCGACGACTTTCGCACCAACTCCAGAGCCAACGACAGTAGCACCCACGCCGGAGCCAACGACTCTCGCGCCAACTCCCGCACCAACCACGGTGTCACCGACACCGGAACCGACAACGGCCTCGCCGACACCGACTGTCACACCAAGTCCGACACCGAGTCCAACACCTGCCACTGCGTGCGGACTGCGCGTACGCAAGGCGTGGGGCACACTCACGACTACAGACAAGCAGTTGTACATGGACGCCGTCATGGCGGCGATGGCAACCGGCCACCACACGCTTTTTCTCGAAGTTCACGCTGACACTGCGTCCGGGAACGAGGCCCACTTGACGTGCGGCATGATCTACTGGCACCGGCGCTTCATCTTGGCGTACGAGAACATGCTGCGAAGCCTTGCGCCGCGCTTCGCGTGCATCACGATCCCGTACTGGGACTACTTTGCAGACTACACGAAGCGCATGGCGGGCTTTTGCACGACGCTTGAAGGCTGCTCGACGTTCCTGAGCGAGTTCGGCGGCTCAGCGGGTCCAACCGAGACGCACGATCTCGGCGGTGCTAGCATCACGAGCAGCTGCGTCACGTCGGGTGTCCCCACCGGCACGACGCTCACGTATTCGAACGGAACAGTCACGACGAACTTCACCGTCACGACGTCGTTCAACATGTCGGGCTTCTGTCAGAGCTCGTCGACTCCGAATGCGAGCTGCGCGCGCTGCATGCCGCGAGGCGCGTGGACCACGGTGCCGTTTCCGTCAGGGATCGGCTACGCGTCGCTCGCAAAGCTCGTGAGCGGCTCGTTTGGCTTTGCGGTCTTTGCGCAGAACCTCCACTATGGCGTGCACAACTCGATCCACAGCTCAGCTGGGTCGACCATGGCGACTCTCTCGACAAGCGCAGACCCGATCTTCTACAACCACCAGTACGTACGAGCGCTCTCTCGTGCTTCCTACCACCTTGTCGTTAGAATCGACGAGATACGAACTTGTGCTCACTGTGTCTGTAAACGCTGCTGCAGCGCGACGGTCGACTTGGTGCACCAGATGTGGTACGACTGCCAAGTGAAGCGACCGATGACCGAGTACGAGAAGAAGAACTCGAACTACGGCTATGCCTCGTACTCGCAGACTGCATCAGTCGCGTGTCCATCGCGGCTCGCAAACATCACGCAGTTCTGGAGCAACGGCACGGCGCGCGTGCGCGCGGACGACCACCCGGTGTTGGGCCAGTTCTTCAGCCCACTCCCGACCGAGTACTGGCAGTACGTGAGCGGCTCGGACCTCGGGGACTACTCGTACTCGTACGAAAAGGACGCGCTGCTGCAGTCGTTCACAGACGCAAAGACTGCGATCTCGTGCCCAGCGCTGAGCAAAGCGCGCCGCATCCAAGAGATTACGGTTGTCAAGTCGCCCGTCGTGACGGCGGTAGCTGCTGCCGGAACGACCACGGACCTGCAGCGCGTCGTCGCAGTTGCGCAAGTGAACAGCCTCGGCGAAGAGCTCGCGAGCAACGTCATGGAGGTCGTGGTGGAGCAGAACACTGAGACGACTGTGCCGAAGAAGATCGCGCGCGCGCTCAAGCAGATGGAGCTCATGGAGTGCGCGTGGTACGTCGAGCAAGGCAACTACGTCGACGACTTGACCGACTTTTACAAGACGAACATGAACATGCCGGACGACATGCACACGAACTGCTACGACCTCGTGATGAAGCTCCTGACAGGCGCTGAGCAGATCGACTTGGAAGACTGGCGCGATGTGTTCAAGCGGCACTTGCCCAACGCCAAGCGCCATCGCATCCCGACAATCTCGACGACCACGCCACCCGAGATCTCGGCGCTCGTCGCCGACACTCCAGCTGCTGCTGTTGTCGCCGCTGCTACGAATGCGCTCTCGGAAGAAGCCGGCGTCGTAATCGGGAATCCAAACGTCGAGGTGTCCACGAGCGCGAGCGACACGGGCATTGTGCCGATTGAGCTCGCGCTCACGTCGACGTTCTAGCTGGCGCGAGCATGCTCACGCATCGTGCTGTCTCGAGCATCTTCTGCCTCTTTCTCCGATCTCCTTCTCTCCTTTCAGCACCATCAACACCACCAACACCATCGTCTCGTCGAGTTTAGAGGCACTCGTTCGTACCTCCACATCTTCTCGCGCTCTCTCTTTGCGATAGCTCGCACTACTACTACCACCGTTATCCTCGGTACTCGTTCATATAGCACCGCCGCTTTCACTCTGTCGTCCGTGCATGCACACTTTGCACCTTCGGTCCAATGCTCGGTCAAGAGAAGCAGAGAGTATAGCCAACCGACCAACGCAGCACACATTTGCAATGGCATTTGGTCTGCGGCCGAGTGCGCGCGACGAGAGCCAGCGAGCGAGGGTCCGGTCCAGAGATTGCCCGAGCGCGCAGTGTATCCGTGAGACAGCAAGGACCTCGGCTATCCAAGACAATCAGTGTCGTGTTTTATGCTGCTCGGGTCATCCTCTTCGCAACACTCGCACCGCTGCACCGAGTGCTCGTGCTCTCGTCGTCGTCAGTCGGTGGTGGCGGCGGTGTGGATCCAAGCGCGCTCGCGCACCCAAGTTGACCACGCACGCGCTAAGGTGTCGCTCTTCGGTCCGCCCTCTGCTCGCCGCTCCAGCGAGAGAGCACCGGTACTCGTGCTTTCCATTGTGTCAAGACATCGTCGCTCACCATCTGACGAGGTGGTCGTAGCGCGATCGCGCCAGCCAACTTTCGACGCTTTCCTCCCCATGCTCGTGCTCGATGTCGGTGCAATCGTCACCCTCGAGCGACCGCATGTACGTACGTGCTGTGTGCACGTACGAGTGTGTACAACGCTCTCGGACCAAAAGCCTCAAGATGAGAGCGCTTGCTCGTACACTCGAGAGAAGAGTGAGTACTGGTACACGTTTTAGCAACTCAACTGCTGCGAGTTAGTACAACTTGAGTTGCTCTCCTGGATTCTCTTCGTGGTCAACTCTGAGCATACAAATGCAAGTACAAACACACATGGTGTTGAGAAACCACACGATGGTGAAACGACAAGTTTCGACGGAAACTCTCTCCAAGGTGTGCAACGTCCGAAATCCAAGGGATAGCCGACTTCACGACGCGCACCTTGTGTGCCACTTGCATCAGCACTCGTACATGCACTGTCATTGTCAAACAGGACGCGCACACAACCAATCTTGCGCGCTCCTGTCCACACGCACGAGCTCGCGTCGATTACCTCTGCGCGCGTGTTCCGCACCGACTCGCAGACGCCACTTCTGTTCCTGCTCGACACGCAGACAATGGCGCACCGCATGCCGCTCGTGACGCGCCTCGCGCTGCTCGTTGCTTTCGTCAGCGCGTTCGCGCTCCAGGGCTTGGCGCCCGCGCTCGGACAGAGCTGCGGGCCGCGTGTGCGCAAGGCGTGGGACTCACTCGCGACGACCGAGAAGCAGCTCTACCTCGATGCTGTCATGACCGCCATGGCGAACGGCAATCACACGCTCTTTCTCGAAGTCCATGGCGACACAGCGTCTGGGAACGAAGGCCACCGCACGTGCGGTATGATCTACTGGCACCGGCGCTTCATCTTGGCGTACGAGAACATGCTCCGGAGCCTCGCACCGCGCTTCGCCTGTGTCACGATCCCGTACTGGGACTACTACACCGACTACACGAAGCGCCTCGCGGGTCAGTGCACGACGTTCGAGACGTGCTCGCGCATTCTGAACGAGCTGGGCGGCTCGATTGGACCTGCGAATACGAATGCGTTCGACGCAACGCCGCTCACTGGGAGCTGCGTGAACGGCTCGCAAGTCCCAGCGTCGCTCGGGCTCACGACAAACTTCTCGCTCTCGGGCTTTTGCCAGAACTCGGCGCTCTCCAACTGCTGGGGCTGCATGCCGCGCGACAACTGGGCTGCGAAGGCGTTCCCTTCTGGCTTCTCGCTCGGGACGCTCGCGCGGATGATCAGCGGCTCGTTTGGCTTTGCGGTCTTTGCGCAGAACCTCCACTACGGCGTGCACAACTCGATCCACAACACCGCTGGGTCGACCATGGCGACGCTCTGGACGAGCGCAGACCCGATCTTCTACAACCACCAGTACGTACGAGCGCTCGCTTGGCTCATGCGTTGCTGCTGGCAAGAGCTCACACTCTTGCGCTTGTGTCTTGTAGCTCGACGATCGACTTGGTGCACCAGTGGTGGTACGACTGCCAAGTGAAGCGACCGATGACCGAGTACGAGAAGAAGAACTCGAACTACGCGTTCCAGCCGTGCTCCCTTTCAATCACCGACGTGTGTCCGTCCGTGCTCGCCAACATCACGCAGTTCTGGAGCAACGGCACGACGCGCGTGCGCGTCGAGGATCACCCTGTGCTCGGGCAGTACTTTGGTCCGCTCCCGACGCAGTACTGGCAGTACGTGAGCGGCTCGGACCTCGGAGACTACTCGTACTCGTACGAAAAGGACTCGCTCCTCACCGCTTTCAGCCTCGCCAACATCAGCATCGGCTGTCCGCTCGTGAGCAAGGCTCGTCGCCTCGCAGACTTGACTGAGTCGTTCGCGCTCGCTGAGCCGCTGCCACCGGCGCCGCAGACGTCGCTCAAATTGTTCACGGACCTCGTCAGCGCATCGCTCGCCAAGGTCGAAGAGCTCCACCCGATGCTCCCAGCAGTCGAGCGCCAGAGCGAAGCGTTCGACCAGATCGAGCTCATGCACTGTTCGTGGTACCAAGAGCAGCAGGGCTTTGTCGACGACTACACGCCGTACTTCCGCGCAAACTTGCGCTTGCCGCCGACTGCGCACACGCCGTGCTACAACCGCCTCCAGCAGCTCCGCACGGGCCAAAAGTCGATCGCTGTGACCAACTGGCGCGACATCTTCACGAGCCACCTCGTGAGCTACACGGGCAACGCCCTCGTGTCGCCGCGACGCGACTGAGTTGTTCGTTCGCACCGCCACCTGTGAGTCGCGCGCGCGCAAGCAGAACGAATGCTCGCAGCGCGCGACGTCTGTCTCCTGTCCGTCGGAGCGAGCCGAGCTGCTCGACGCTCATCCTGTCCACTCCTTCGCCACACTTTTGTCTCTATCGCTGACGCCCGACGCAGCTATGCCATCATCTAGGCAGGTCGCAACGTTCACTAGTCCCCACTCGTATGGAAAATGAACCGATGCATGCTTGTGCGCCCCGTGTTGACACTGGCTTGTTTGATGGTGCTGGGGACCACGACTGCACGACTGCACGACTGCGCGACCTGCACGAGCGAATTGGACTGACAAGGCGCGAGTGCGGCAGCGCGCTGTCTGTGTGCGCGCAATGGAGCTTGAACAGTCTCTGGTGTTCAGCCCGGTGCTGGCTTGAGCGCACCCAGCGCCATTCATCATCGCCATCCTTCAAGCGTGCGACTGGTTGAAGGGGCACTTGATCACTGTCTTGTTGTTGTCGTTGCGTCGCGCAGGCGTCGGATCTCGTTGTTGGCGATCCTGTTCGCGTCCAGACGTGTGGTCGAGACGTGTGGGCGTTGAGGTGCATCCAGACAATGGATGTCTGGGGCTTCGCATCCACCCACGCACGCCGCAGGTTGTGTGTGTGCGGATCGAACTGAATCGGATCCTTGTGGTGCAGCGCATGACTGACACAGTCTCGCGTACAAAGCGCGAGACGCAAGCGAGCGAGACAGTATCATTGACAAACGTTGTGTATGTGTGCTGTGTGCACAGAGCCCACGCGCTCCAAAGTCCAGCCAAGTGCACCGCGCTTCTCGCCTCGCTCCAGCGGTGGGCAATACGCCCGCGAGCGAATGCTCGAGAAGCTCGTGCGACCAAGGTCGCTCCTCGTCCACTTTGTTTACTTGAGACTGCGTGCGCTTGGTCAAACGACAAGTGAGTGACGTATGAATATACACACATGCACGAGCACGACTTGATTGGCTGGGATTATATATCGAGCGCTCGTGCGCGCACAGTCTCAAGTGGCGCGACCTCGACGTCGCCTTCGCTCTCGTTCGCTCGCAAGGTCTCGCTAGGACGTGCACGCGCATCACTGCCACGGCCAAGACCACCACGGTCACCAGCGCCTCGATTTGCTACAGCGACACACTCTCTTACACACAGGCGCTACGAGTCAGGTTGAAGAGAGGAGTCCCTTTGATCACCGCACAGATACAACAACGTTTGTTCGTTCAGCTGTCGCGGTCGTCGGGTCGTCGTCGCGCTTGCTGGACTTGGACTCGATCTCGCTCGCGGCAGCACACACAAGACATCATCGCACGCACGCAGGCACCACCGCAGCCACCCATTGCTACCGTTGAGCAAGTGCGCAGTCGAGTACGAAGCTCGAGCGCCGTGACGTCATGAGGTTATACGAGTGCGGAATCGACCTCAGCAAGTGTGACTTGACGCGAGAGTTGGAGGCTCCTTTCTTTCACTTACCGCGCGCATTGAGTGGATGTGTACGTGGCACGATCGTCTTGGTCTGCGAGAACGAGCGCACTGGGAGCAGCGAGCGAGCATGCAGCAGCATGCGTGCGTGTCCTGCCGCAAAGACCATGACGCTCGTGTACGACGATCCCTCCATAGTCTCGCACTGACGAATTCAAGTGTGTGATCGCAACGTTCGCGTCGCGAAGCATCAGCATACATAGCTCTGGAATTCCACGTGCTTCGAGACCAAGTTTGTTGTGCTGCAGGACCAAAGTACGAGCTGGATGCGCGATTGAGAGATCGAGCGACGTAAAGCGTAGTGAAGCAAAAGTGTCCAAGCTACACTCGACCCAAAGAGCGTCGAGAAGAGACCTCATAGTGAAAAAAAGAAGGAATGCGTGATTCGTCGTGATTCGTCTGGAATCCTGTGAAAATGTATATGTGATCAACTTAAACAGGCTCGAATGAGTCCACGCCTAAAATACTAGGGACAGCACAAAGAAAATGGCTCCTTTGCCTGTGCAACAACGCTGCTGAGCACTAGCTTCCGAATTGTATCGAAAAGTCGACTCTGTTTGTGCTACATTTGACGATACAAACTGCAAGTCTCGCGCTGGGACGGGCGAGTCTGACTCGACGTTTGTATTTGATAACCGCTGAGTGAAATTCTATTGCCGCGTCGGCTCCTCCATTATCGTGATTATCAAATCGCGCCAAAATGCAAACATCCGACAGTCAGGCAGACAGACAGCCGCTTGTGTGTGTGGTTTGGTGCACTCACTCACTCATTTGCTCACGCTAGCTCGTGTGTGTGAGAGACTGCGCACCCACACAGACAACAGCCAGCCGCAAACAACACACACAGCAGCAGCAGCAAGAAGATGGTCCCGAGTCTCCCGCCGCTCTGCGCGATTCGCCCTGAGGCCAACAGCGCCTCGGCCAACAACGACGCCGACCGCCAGCAGCAGCAGCGCCTCCACGCAACGCGTCGGCCGTTCGCGCCGCCCGCGCTGCCGCTCCCCGCGTCGTTCGCACACGCACTCCCAGCACCGCGGCGCCACGACCACGCGCCGCCCATGATCGCGCCGCCCCCACCGCCTGCTGTCCACTCGCGGTTCACTCCTGCGCCACTCCAGCACATACAGCAGCGGCACCAGCGCGTGTTTGCAGGTCCACCCAGCACCACCGTGACACAACAGACGCGGCGGCGGGCCCGCGGCGCCACAGACCCGAAGACAGCAGCGCGTACGCGCACCACCGCGAACAGCTCCGGTCCATGGCGCACCACTCGACGCACTACGACCACACCCACCGCCGTGCGCACCAAGCGCGCGAGCAGGAGCAACTGAGGAGCTACAGTAGTCACCACGACCGCGGTGGTAGCAGTGGACAATCGCCCTCTGCATTGTATGGTAGTCACTTCCGATCGGCATCGCTCCATGACGACAACGACGACGACGCCAGAGGTGACGGCAGTGATGAACTGCAGCACAACAGCGAACACCCGAGCGCGTGGCACGGCGCCAGGAGTCGGGGCCGCGACGCTGGCAGCGATCCAGATCCGTTCCTCGCATCCGACGCTGCAGCAGGGCGATCGAGCGTCTCGAGTCAGGATGCGCTCGCAGACAGTCCGAGCAACAGTAGCAGCACAGCAACGGTGGACCCGACACAGTCGAAGAAGGCGCGGCGGAAGGAGCAGTGCCGCGTGAACCAAGCGAACTACCGCAAGCGCAAGCGCATGTACGAGAACGAGCTGAGCGGCCAAATCAAGACGCTCGAGCTCGAGATCTCGGAGCTCAATGCGCGCAAGCAAGCGCTCCATGAACAGACCACAGCCGAGATGGACGCTCCGCACAGCCACGACCACGACCTCAAGCACGATGACCGCCCGCCGAGCCCAGCGCTCGACCCGATCGCATTGATCGGCGACTTTTACTATGCGCTCGAGTGTGCTCGACTGGACCTGCCCCACGGCGTGCAGCTCGACTACCCGAACCTCCGCTCGCTCTTCCAGCTCCAGCAGCAAGAGTTCAGCTCGATCGACGCGCTACAGCTCCAGTGGCTCTGGTACCGCGAGCAGTTTGACGTGTTCAATCTGTTTGTGAGTGCGTCCGAGCGTCTCGACGCTGGCGATCAAGTCATCATTCGCATCTCGGCGCAGCTGCATATCCAAGTCCCGATGCGACGCCAGCTCAAGCAACAGGATGACCACCTCGAGGCTCGAGATAGCAAGGCTGTTGCGAGCGACTGGGTTGCTCAGAACCTCGTGTGCCCTGTGCTCCAGCAGTTTGAGTTCCACGCGCACGAGCGCGTGCTCACGCAGATCACGTCCGAGATCGACTGGACCGCTGGCGTCGCGGCGCTCGTGAAGCAGCGCCCCGAGCACACTCTGCGCTTGCTGCAAGAACTCGTCGACGAAGTCGCGGCGCGCTGGTGCTGCTAGCTGCAGTCTTGCTTTCTCGCTTCTCTTCTTCTCCTCTTGCTCGCTGCACTACGCGAGCGCAGGCATGCGAGTCCCAAGTCGCTTTCTTTATACAAATCGAGGCAGCAGTAGAGCGTACCGAGTAAACAACAGTGTTGCGCATGAGAGGAGCAGTGCTGACTCAAGTGCGTCAGTCACGGTCAGCGTACGAGCGTCGTACGATGCATGCTTGTCGCGTGCGGTGTTCAAAGCACAGCATTTGCATGTGCGCTTTCGTGTGTTCGCGAGACGACTCGTGCCAGCAACAAGACCCCAAAGATCGTCGTAGCGCGCTGGCTACCAAAAGCCGCAATTGTTGACGTGGTATGCAATTATTGAACTGTGCAAAAAATCCGTATACACTCAAAAAGACGCATTGAACGATTGAGCACGACGTGACTTGAGCACTCGAGCACTCGAGCACTCGAGCGAGCACTGCGGTTGCGAGTAGATCCACGCGGCGCGCTTCATGCTGTTGTTGCCGCTACGGTGCAGCTGCAGCGATTGCTGCTGTTGTCGTGGGCGCAAGCGCTCGATCGGCACGGCGCGACGCCATGCAGCGACAGCAGACACAGCAAGTACCAGCCTGCACCACGGACGTACGTACGTGCTCGCCGTAATGCATGCATCATGTCCGATGTTCATTGTCTGCGTGTTTGGTGCATTTGCAAGTTCGTCAATCGCGTCAATCGCGTGCGCTCACACACTCGTGCACAGATCCAGCTGACGTGATGGAGCGCAGAGCCCAGATGACGAGCGAGCTATCGGCGCTGGCGGACATCCAGCAGTCCAACATCCAGCGAGAATGCTCGCTGTGCAAGCGGAAGATCTATCGAGTACGTGCCGGCGCAACGTGTCCGGTACGATGAACCTGAAGTTGAGATCCTTGTCCACTCCTGCTCGCTCACGCTCTCGCTTTTGCTCTCGCTCTAACGATAACACTTGCTATGCTCTGGTCTTTCTCTTGCTGCACTCGATCCTCAGAGGCACCTGACCAAGTTGAGTCCCAACAAGCACCGAGTACAACGCTTCAAGGCGAGCGTCGACAATGTTCAGAGGAGTGCGCTCGAGAGTGGCTGAGAACAGTCGAGAATGGGAACTCCGGACTCGATCCCGCTGACGCGTACGTGGGACTGACGCTCCCACTTGTCCGTTAGCGACCCCTTGGTCCGAGAGAGTTTGTCACTCTGACGCTGAGAACGCACTTGGTCCTGAGCCGAACATCGACATCGACGAGCTCAAGAGCAAGTGTGCGCAAGTGGATCTCGCCTCTCACGAGCTCGCTCGCTCGCTTGCTTGTGCCGGCATGTGCGCGACTCAAGTGTTTAGGATCCCAGATCGCAGATCAGATCGGTGTGAGTCAATCGTCGACGAACGTCGTTTGCGCAAGACATGTTTAGTGAATGAGTCAAGTTGCGCTAACTCCTGAGTGTGACAATACAGACACACAGAGTCGCAAATCAAAGACCTGCCACCTGAACGAGCTCCAGCGACCTCATTCTCTACTCCGATCTGCGTCGAGTCGCTGCCAACTCTACCGAGTCACGCTCGAGACGCCGTACCAACGGAGAGCTGAAGTCAGATCGTGGACGTGGTTTGCATGAAGTCGACTTCACGACGCCACTTCAAATGCTTCGGCTCTTGGCAATGCGAGATCGGTGCAGTCCGATCTCGATCGCTTGGTGCGACTGTGTACGAAGCGCAGCTTGGTACAGGCACCACCGTACCAATTACCGGTTCGATCTGGAGCTGCGGCTTTGATGGACAGCGTGTTGCTGTCAGCATGGAACGCAACGTGCTTCACGACGTCCGGATTGCCGAGTCGGTGTCGCTGCTCAGCAGTGTGTATGATCTCAATCAGATCAGTGCTTAACGCTCTTTTGCACAACATCGCCGACAAGCACAGTATGAGCAAGAGCGCCTCGAGGAGATAGATGAGAGAACATCAAGAGGAAGGATGGACAAAGCAACGTTACTTGCATGTGCCGCCAACCTGTTTGTTTGTTTGTTTTGCTTGTAAGCACACAGTATCCGCACTGTGCTGCGAACTCTGCGCCGGATGTCACTGCGCTGCCCATCGCGCCATCGCCGCTATGTACATGGACACAGTCTACACAAGACGAGTTTGGGGCGCCACATACAAACACCAATCCAGCCACAACGACACCTCCGACACACGCACCTCGCCGCCGTGCAGACACTGACAACGACCCAGGCACGCCGCTCGTGCTCGAGCCAGCCTCTATCGCACGACTCCACTCTGTCGCCGGTGCGGACCGCCACGCTGCCGCCAACCCCGAACTCGACGCGCCACTTGCAGCGAAATGTTCGCGCCAGCGTAAGACGTAGGCGGACTGGCTGCGAGCTCCACGCTGACACCACCCGCGCCACCGCCGCTGATACTCACGCGCTCAGCACCACTCGGCGCTCCGCTGCTCGTAAGCCGGCGTGGTGACACCCTGCTACTCGAGCCAACCACGTCCGTCACGCTCGTGGACGCCAGCTCTCACAGACGAGTCTGCGCCGCTCGCCATGGACGCGCCGGGTGACCCACCGCCCGCCGACACTGCACCCCGCGGAGCTTGTGCGCGCGAAGCTCCCACGATCTTGATGCGCTGAACCGCCGACGCATTGTTCACGGCGCCTACCTGCACCAGTACATTGCCATCCGAGCCGCTGTTTTCATCCACTTGCTGCTCGCTCCAGCATCAGCATTCTCTCCGTCAAGTGTAGCGCCGCGCCTGCCGACGGCACTCATTGTTGCTTGGTCCTGCGCTCACTACAGACACACATGCATGTGCACATTGTCAGCAACAGCGAACGTGGCAACGACTTCTCTGCAACCAACAGCAGCGCATTACGATCTCGAGGATTCGACATTGTCGCGAGCTGCGTCGAGGTCGTGAGCTGCGTCGAGGTCGAGCGCAAGATGTGATGTATGGGTGCACTCCACAACACATTCCACTGCAATATCATAAAGCGTCACACCAACACCTTCTTTGCTTGTTGAGCATATTAATGCATTTGAATTGACTATAGCACATAAAATCATGGTCTAGCTCAGTTTGTAATATACAAAAACAATTTGTTTAGTGCAGTATTATTTTTTCCTTTTGTGTGTTGCCATCAACAAGTAAGATTATTATTAGATATTTGCCATCAAGCACTCTATGTGGTTTACATCATTTCATATTCGTACATGATTGGTTGAACTCAATCACATTTCTGAGGAATTACACAATATGGAATTACACAATAAATCGTGATTTGCTATGAAAACGAGATTGCCAGTGTGTAAAGAAAATATGACCGCTTAAATGATAAACGTTGTCAATAGTCGTTACTCAACCATGGTTGGCCAAAAACATTTTCTTCAAAGTAGACGGTTTTTTGCGGTTTGTCAAATGCGTTTGCGCACGTTGACTGCTATTTACAAGCAGCGGTTGGATCAAAAAAGCACACAGTTTAGCCTACACAACAACGTCGAGATCGCAATTTTACACATACTGGGTGTAATTACTACAGGAATTTTGCCAATTGACTCTTTTTGATTCACAAAAACATGTCGTAAACTTCCCAGAACTTGCCTTCACTCGCTACCAAAAATCACCGTTGTAGAATGAACTCTTACGAATGCAATCGTAAAATCCAGAGCTCGAACAAGCAAGCATAGCACTCAAAAGAATTGATTAAGAATTCCGCATTGTTTCGTGGGCGGAAGTAGTATGCATTAAGGTACAATAATGTCATTGCAGTTGACAAACAAGTCAAGCTAGAACTATCGTTATTACTTTTGAGGTCATAAATATATATCGCATTGATAAGTGTGGACACAGAGAGCTAGAGTGCTAGTAATAGTGCTAGTGCTGAAAGCATGAAACGTGACAACACTTCTCGTGTGTAGAGCTCACAACCTATAATGGCACTTGCTGTTAATACGGCGTTTGGGTTTCATTATATCCTTTTAATACCGAGTTAATGTAGCAATCATCATTTGTACACTTCTACACTTCTGTCATCGTAGGTCGTAGGTATTCATACAGTCGACTCTCTCAATATGATATTCCAGTCATACATAATACCCTTTTCAAACAGATTTATTCAAATCACAGACAAATGCTCTGCTAACCAACACCATACACTTCGTTAAAGGTGCCGGGTAGTACACGCACACGACTGACGCATGGAGAAAAGGAGCAAATCCGCGATCACAAAGAGGGCAACAAGACGCTCACACAACTCGAGCTCGCGAAATGGGCAAAGTTCAATTTGCGCAAAGCGCCAAACGTCATCACAATCGACCGCACACTACGCGACTCCATTACCGCCTGCACGCGACCATCGAACAAAACCATGCATGCCGTCCCCTCGCAAGTGCTCAAGCAAGATCTTCTTAAGTGGGCGCGGCGATGTGAGGAGCTGCGCCTTGCTGTCGTGACGGGTGGTACGACACGCGAGAAGGCGTCCAAAAGTTGTGACGCGCTCGTCGCGACAGCAGACGATATGACCTCGATGACGCTCCGCGCGCTGCATTTCTCTTCTGGTAGTCTGTCTCGCTTCCAGTCGCTTCACAAATTGTCGCCAACGCGCACGCAAGGCGAAGCGGCGTCCGAGCCGGTTTGTGCTGTTGAGAGCGGGCGAAAAGAGCTGCATGGAGTCACGCGCCAGTACACAGTATAGAGACGCAACATATTCAACATGGATGAGTTCGCGTTTTCTACTGTGCATCTCCCTCAGTATTTATCACTCGCTCGCGTAGGCCTGGGCGTAGGAACGTCGAGAAGCGCGTCACTACTGTTATCTACTGCAACGCGGACGGCACTGTGACGCTTTCACTGTTGTTTGTCGGTGCCGCGCGCCACCCGCGATACTTTGAGAAACAGAGCACACAAGAGCACGGCCTCGGGAACGCCTTGACGGCAATGGGCTAAATAAATAGTGAGGTGTTCTCGCCATGACTGGAGCGTCTGAAAACGCGCGCATGCGCGATGATGAGCGCAGCTTCTTGCTTCGAGTTGACAATGCGTCTTCGCATCATTGCGAGAGTGAACTATCGCACATGCGCCTACTCCGACTACCATCGAACATGGCGGCAGTCTTGCAGCCGCAAGACGCTGTGATCATCTGGTCACTCAAAGCAGCCGTGTCGAGAACCAAAGGTCGCGACGTTGGGGATCAACTAGACGACGGGCTCAGTCGACGAGAGCAGCTAGACACAACAACGGCAGCAGCACTGCTGCAAGTTGACGTCCAGACTGCAATGAAATGGGAGCAAGAGGCGTGGAGTACTGTCACGCAGGCTATCATTTCAAACTGTTGGCGCCGCACTCACATCTTAGTCGACTTGTACGAGCTGATAGATCGTTTAGATAGCGTGCGTGTGAGCACGCCTTCAACGATCTATCTACTCAATTTATACCTCAATTCTATATATCTGCCTCTCGATTATTATCTCGCACACATTATACTTTGGAATTTGTGCGTTCTCCTATTGAATGCGCTTGTACAATCCATACGCATTTGCAAGTTTGTCATGAGTTGTCTACGTCTATGGTATTGTGCAATCCACTTACAATGTTGCTGCTTGCTGTCGTAGCAATTGTGCACAGCTCAGTTTACGGAAACGATGTGGGGCTCATGAAGACATGCAACGTAAAATCCATACATTACCCAAACAACGTCTATAGGAACGGATAATGCACTTCTGAAATCTCTCTAGTGTTGGGAAACCACTACAAATCGATGGTATACCTCAAATAAGGGAGGTGTAAGAAGTGATGTGTAAGAAGTGCCAAACAGATGGTTCGATATATCAGTATCACCGTTTGATAAATTCACATATTCTCCGTAATTGGCTATCCAGTAGCACAAATATAAGAAATCTTACTCAATGCAACTGAGTTGTCGTATTCCTTTTCTTCATGTACACACATAATCAACTTTTGGACGTGACAGCGAAAGCTCAATTTCAAGTGCGATATGGGCAGTTTTGGGATAAATGTCCTTGTCTGGATCACAACTTTCAGAGGCAATACAACCATCAAGGTAATAGTCTCTGAGATGAGCCGAAATGATTGCGTAACAATTTCAAGGATTTATTGTTCTCGTACATGATTGGCTGAATTCTTCCTGTCTCTATGAAGAAAACGTCTACACGAATATGCGGAATTTGGTAAAACATCAAAACGATAGGTGCTCGAGCGCACTTGATCCTGTATCTGCACGACAGCCTTTGGAGTAAGGCTCGAGCGGCGCGACTGGCCACCAGGCGCAGCTCGAACACGGTCTTCGCGTTGGGCACGTCAGCGCGAAGACCTCGTCGTAGAACGCCAGTGCTGCATCGAAGTCCGGGCCTTGCCCGTTCTCGAACACGAGCTCTGTGCTCGAGAACAGGCTGGTCTTGCTCCAGTTCATCGATCCTGGTGTGTAGGAAGTGTTAGTGGGTGAGTTCTCAATGCCATATATAGAGTATTGGAGTGTATCATGATACACTTTGGCTTGATCGATGATGCACACCTTGGTATGCAAAGTTGCAGGAAGAGCACAGATGTCGAGCTTTTCGTCCTTGACGTTTATTTGCTTCTCTACTTCAGACTAGTATCCGTTCGAGCGCTTGCAGTCCGTCTGGATGATGACGGACACTCCGCGCTCCACAGCTCGAATGAGCGCGGCCGCGATTTAGAGCGTCACATACAGTGAGATGTTAGAGAGACGTAGTGTGTACAATGCCCTCACTTACGCGAGATCCTACATGACTACCAGCGCCATCGATATACCTTAATCTTGTTGAGCGCGACACGCCCGTGCTTTGCGCGTTTTGCGCCGTACACTTTTAGAGCTGATTGAAATGCCGACAAAGGCTATCCGTTGAACGTGGATTTCCTTTTTCAGTCAGATGTTCAAAAGGTGCTCGCGCTTCTTCTCCTGTGGCGCTTAGCGCTCGAACACCAAACACGATTTTCCCTCTGCATTGATGCCACCGTACAGATGTGGTTTTCATGGGTTTGCTTTTTTGTGTGTTCATTTTCGACAGTTATCAAAACATCCCAGTGAAAGGAGCTTTGGTGGATTTACTGTAACGGTTAATGTGCACTGTATCTCGGAACGAGGACAAACGGTACATACTCGAAAGATTTTCGCACTCGCTGCATCGTTGAACGTGGTTCATTAGTCACCTAATGTGTTCCATCAGAGTGCAAGTGTTAAAGTCGATATGAATTGGTCAACAGTGCGCTGAAATTCTGAACATACGTCAAAGCGGTCGTGTGACTGCGGGTTTTGCTTGGACAATCTAGTATGACATTAAAATGTTTGTATATAGTTTGTTTTGTATGGTATTTTTGTCTCATTTTGAATTGCAATGAATGAATATGTTCGTATATACTATATATGTGTGTCCATAATATACAACCGACACAAATAGTACATAGAGCATATCAATAGTGCATATAAATGCTGTCAAAGAGCCTGATATGTTCTTAAACATACCTGCACTGGAAATACACTAATTGACGGCTTGGCCCCTCTGGTACGATGGTTAATATAGTTTAACAACTCAGTATTGTAGTGTACAGTCCTGAGTTGCCAGGAAGAGACTGCTCTTGTTTTGTACGACACTTTGAATATATTGTAAAATAATCCGTTCGTTGTTGCATGACATCTTACAATAGTTGTACACTATATTTCATAGTAAATGTAAAGATATCAGCTGGTTGTAATTTACCCGCTTGCGTGTTAATGACAGTTTAAATGTGTTGGTAATATCGGGTTTGATTGATATGTACTAGTATCATGTATCTGTAGTCTTAGTCAGTATCACAGACAAAAAAATCACATCATGTAAATCTGGCAATATTCACAAACATACCTGCAACTCATATTTCGAACTGCACCCGAAGTATGATTTGACATCTTGGCCGCTCACGATATTTTCTTTGCTTATAATGTAAGGATACCGCAGGAAGACAATGATTGAAAAGCACTCGTTTTGTATGACAGTAGATTTGTAGATTTGTATGTTCAGGTTTGTTTGATGGTTGTATTAAATATTTGTAGTCCTGACTGCAGACAAAAGACAGCAAAGGCACTAAAAATACTCGATCTCACGATCTCCAGCTGTTCATTTGTCACGTTACTACACTATCTCTATAACATGCTCAACAAACGCGGGACGTATACGGCGACTCGTTGACATGGATTTTGTGTGGCTTGAGAGATAGCAGCTCTTGCTAGTGGCAAAACCAACGGAAATCGACGAGCATATCCTGATTATAACTGTAAAAGAGTTAGGCAAGGTTTTGTATCGTTGAACATGCTTCATATCATATTCAGTACTATGCGCTCGATGTGAGTGTAATTGACTGTGTGTGTTGCGACTGCACTCGCAAGATTCTATTCAGTGGGCACTTTCATTTTGTATGACATTTAAAATATCTCAATAATATATGTGTGTATGTACACAATTTTTTAGCAACGCAGACCAAACAACTTTAGGTCGAAGAGCCTCCATGATTGAAGAATCATGGAGGCGGCTCTGCTCCGGGTCAGGTCCGTGTCCAGCGCTCGTATCCTCGACTCGTTCGTCGCCGCTCTTGTCGTGAGTCTTGGGAAGTCGCAAGAGAAGCTGTGATCCACATCTAGGCGGTGCTGGATGCGTGCTCGTCCTCCTGCCGTCACAACCATCTGCTACTTTGTAGCAGTGTCGAGCATGTGCAATGCTGACGCGATCAGAACTGCTGCGCTACGCATGCTGCTGGTCAAGCACCGCACTTTGCAACCTTCGTCCTCGCGCGCACGATTGACGGACGAGCAGCATGACGACAGCAGCATTGCAAGTGCCTGAAGCGCGCGTGAAGGAGCCGGTCAACCTTGTGATCGTCGCGAACAAGATCATCCCAGTCGTGCCGCGCAATGTCGTGCTCGAGGACCACGTCGTAGTCGTGCACAACGCGCTCATTGTCGCAGTGCTTCCACAAGCAGAGGCGTTCGAGCGCTACGCCCCAACGCAGACGCGCGACCTGCAAGACCACATCTTGATCCCAGGACTCGTGAACGCGCACACGCATGCGCCGCTCTCGCTACTACGTGGTCTCGCCGACGACCTCCCAGTGTGCGACTGGCAGACCAAGTGGATCTGGCCAGCGGAAGGCAAGTTCCTCAGCGCTGCGTTTGTTCGCGACGGCGTCGCTCACGCCGCCGCTGAGATGATCCGCAGCGGCACGACGTGCATGAACGACATGTTCCACTTTGGCAGTGAGTCGTGCGCCGTCGTTGAGCAAGTGGGCATGCGCGCACTCATTGGTTCAATGGTCATGGACTTCCCATCTGCGTCTGCACGCGGCGCGGACGAGTACTTGGCCAAGACGCGCGAGCTCCTCGTCAAGTACAAGGATCACGACTTGATCCGCATTGGCGTCGCGCCGCACAACACTGCAGTCGCAAGCGACGCGACACTCGAGAAGGTCGAGGCGATGTCAAAGGAGCACAGCGCTCCGTTCAACATCCACTTGCACGAGAGCGCGAGCGAGTGCTACGACAGCGAGCATCTCGTGCGCGAGTCACTGAACTGTCATCGCAGCGACGCGAAGCTCCGTCCGCTCGGCAACTTGAAGCGCCTCGGCTTGCTCTCCAGTCGATTGGTTTGCGTCCACATGACGCAGCTCACGGACGATGAGATCGCGGACCTCGCCGCCGCCAAGTCGCACGTCGTGCACTGCCCGTCGTCGAACCTGAAGCTCGCGTCTGGCATCTGCCGCGTCACCGACTTGCTCAAGGCCGGCGTGAACGTCGCGATCGGCACGGACGGCGCAGCGAGCAACAACTCGCTCGACATGTTCTCGGAGATGAAGCTCGCGGCGATCCTGGCCAAGGTCGAGTCGAGCGAGAGCACGAGCGTCCCAGCGGCCGTCGCGCTCGAGATGGCGACGCTCAACGGCGCGCGCGCGCTCGGTCTCGAGCGCGAGGTCGGGTCGATCGAGGTCGGGAAGCGCGCGGACCTCGTGGCCGTGGCGTGCGACAACATCGAGATGCTGCCGATGTACAACGCGATTAGCCACGTGGTGTACGTCGCGGGTCGCGAGAACGTCTCGGACGTCTGGATCAACGGCAAGCCGGTCTTGGCGGACCGCACGCTCACGACGATGGACGAGGCGCAAGTGAAGGCCGACGTGCGCAAGTGGAACGTTGTGATCCAGGACTCTTTCAAAGCGCAGATGCATGAGCGACAGCAGGCGTGATAGAGCGCGTAGTGAAGAGGCTACGAGCGTGCTGCTTGGAACATGAATGCGTGAGGTACATGCCTGTCAGTGAAGCAGTGCGAAGTGTGCGAGTGTCCTCGTGGGCGGTGTCGCGACCATTTGATGGAGGATCTCCGTTGACAAGCATGGCGCGTGCTGCTACCCAAAGCGAGCAGCGCTCTTGCTCGACGCAGCAAGGCGATCAGTTCCTTGCGCTCGTTGTTCGCGCGTTCAGGTGATCGAGCGCTGTTGTTGCGTGCGAGCACTCACGAGACAAGCTCGCGTTGCAGCACCATTGACAAGCAATCCAAGTGCCAGTCGCGCGCACCTCGTTTATCCCCGTGCACGCATGCACGCATGTCCGACTCTTGTCGCGAGCAACAACAGGAGCGTGCATGTGAGTGTGGCTCTGCCATGGCGATAGTGACGACGACGAGCATTCAGCGTCCTGCGCACCAGCACACAAGTTCAAGACCAGATGGTCGTGCATGCAGCGCGTGCGACAAGTGGCTCACTATCCGAATTCCAATGTCGAATCGCCAGCCAGTCAATCACACAGTGGCAGAGCTCCTCACACTCACTCGCTTGCTGTTGCTCGACGATCGATCGAGCGAGTGCGCGAGCTCGACGACGACCATGGCGCTGCTCCACCGCAGTCGCCGCCTCTGCCAGCCGCGCGCTTTCGCAGCAGCACCTGCAGCTTTCACTTCTGCTCCTGCGCGCTCGCCCTCAAGTCGCCACCACCAGCACCTCTACAGCCGCTTCGCTCGGTCGTCCTCCTCACACTCGTCCTTTAGCACCATGGCGATCGCACTCATCCCTGTCGACCTCGTGATCTACGCGAGCCGCATCGTCCCGGTCGTGCCGCGCAACACTGTGCTCGAGCACCACGCTGTCGTGATCAAAGACATGCGCATTGTCGACGTGCTCCCGCGCGACGAGGTCGCGGCCAAGTACGACGCTGCTGAGAGCAAGGACCTGCTTGACCACGTCCTCATCCCTGGGCTCATCAACGCACACACGCACTCGGCCATGACGCTCCTCCGCGGTCTCTCAGACGACAAATCGCTCTGCGACTGGCTCGCGCAGGACATCTGGCCGACCGAGGGCAAGTTCGTCGGCCCAGACTTTGTGCGCGACGGCATGACGCACGCCGCGGCTGAGATGATCCGCGGCGGCACGACGTGCTCGAACGACATGTACTTCTTCCCGACTGAGGCCATTGAGGTGCTCGAGAAGGTCGGCATGCGCGGTGCCGTGGGTCAGACCGTCATGGAGTTCCCAACGTCGTACGCGTCGGGTCCGGCCGAGTACTTTGCCAAGGCCCAGCCGTTCGTGGAGCAGTACAAGAACCACGACCTCGTGACGATCACGATGGCGCCGCACGCGCCGTACACAGTCGGCGAAGCGACGCTCGAGAAAGTCGACGCGATGTCAAAGGAGCACAACGTGCACATCAACATCCACTTGCACGAGACGCACGCCGAGTGCCACGACAGCGAGACGCAGAACAAGGCGTCGATGAGCTGCCACCAGAGCGACCAGCACTTGCGTCCGATTGGGAACTTCAAGCGCCTCGGCTTGCTCTCGGACCGCCTCATCTGCGTCCACATGACGCAGCTCACGGACGATGAGATCGCGGACCTCGCCGCCGCCAAGTCGCACGTCGTGCACTGCCCGTCGTCGAACCTGAAGCTCGCGTCTGGCATCTGCCGCGTCACCGACTTGCTCAAGGCCGGCGTGAACGTCGCGATCGGCACGGACGGCGCAGCGAGCAACAACTCGCTCGACATGTTCTCGGAGATGAAGCTCGCGGCGATCCTGGCCAAGGTCGAGTCGAGCGAGAGCACGAGCGTCCCAGCGGCCGTCGCGCTCGAGATGGCGACGCTCAACGGCGCGCGCGCGCTCGGTCTCGAGCGCGAGGTCGGGTCGATCGAGGTCGGGAAGCGCGCGGACCTCGTGGCCGTGGCGTGCGACAACATCGAGATGCTGCCGATGTACAACGCGATTAGCCACGTGGTGTACGTCGCGGGTCGCGAGAACGTCTCGGACGTCTGGATCAACGGCAAGCCGGTCTTGGCGGACCGCACGCTCACGACGATGGACGAGGCGCAAGTGAAGGCCGACGTGCGCAAGTGGTACAACAACATCCGCGAGTTCCACGCGTCGCTCCAGCAGAAGGCAAACTAGGTCAGCAGTAGGTGGTAGTGCCGTCGCCAGGTCAGTCTCTGGCGGCACGAGGTAGCGCAGCGCCGTTGGCCATCATCATCTTCCCAATGTCAGCTCCGTTATCGCCATTCACACGTTGCTCGCAACCTACACGCCGCTGCTCGGAGTCTGGAGTCGTGTGCGTGGGGCTACGGACTGGAGATCGCACGGAGCAAGAGGCGGTCGAACAGCGCGCGGTCTTCGAACGGAGGCACGTGCCAGTCGATCCGGAGCTGTGGTGCGGCGACGACTCGCGAGCTGGCGTCCTGCTCTTGTTGCGAATGGAGCTGCAGTGGCTCTGCTGCGTCTGAATGCCTCAGTGCATCTACAGTGTTGTCTGGAGATGGCGCTGGCGAGAGTGAAGACGCAAGAAGGCGGCTGTCGTCGAGCAAGCCGTCTTCTTCGAACTCTGCGAGCTCTGGTGGCAGGAGCAGCGCAGCCGCGGCTCGAGCCGTCTTGCTAGTTGTTGTGAGCGATGCGGGCAGTCCGAGACTCCGAGCGAGGTCCTCATCAGTGTCGCTCTCATTGTTGTTGTTGTTGTTGTTGGGACGTCGTGTCTGGTGCAGCTCCAGCAAGTTTCTCCGGAGCTGCGTCTTCAGTCGCGCAGTGCGCGAGAGCACGCGCTGCTCGGCTCGCACGCGCGCATCGGCAGCGACGTCTGCGCGCGCTTTCTCTTCGTCGGTCAAGCGCCGCCACTCCTCTGTTTGCACGCGCATACGGAGCTGCTTCTCAGCGTCGCGCTGGCGCTGCGCTCGCTCCTTTCGACTCGCATCATCCAGTTCTCGCCAGTGTGCTCGAACAACGTGGCGCTCGTCCTCGACCTTTGCTAGCTCGAGCGTGAGCGACACCTTCGTGGCTTCGAGCGCAGCGACGCGCTGCTGTGTGCTATCGGTGCGTGCGAGCTGGAGCGCGAGCTGAGCGCGCAAGCGACTGATCTCTTGCTCTCGTGTTCGCTGCGCTGCGATCGTCTTCTCTCGGACCCGCAGCGTCAGCACCATCTACAAGACAATGAGTGCGCGTGAGTGCGAGTCGCCCTTGTGTGATCGACTACAGCTCACGAAGCGTTGCGAGTGGATTGGACGTACTCTACCGCGTAGCTGGCGCTCGAGCGCATTCAAGAACGATGGCGCTTGCACCACTGCTGACCGCGTCCCTGCAGTCTCGTCCAGCTCCAGTAGCGCTCGTATCGCTTGCGTTGCCGTGGTCTTTGAGTTCGAGTCGGAGCTCTCGGTGCACTCGTTGCGCGGAGACACGTCGTCGCTAGTGCCGCTGCACTGTGAGAACGGACTCGATTGTGTCGAAGCAGAGCCGAGCGACGACACACCCGGCGTACTTGGCGCAGACTGCGGCCGCAACCGCAGTGCAAACTGTTTGCTCTTGCGTCGAAGGGCTTCGATCTTGTCCATCTCGTCCTGCACACGACGCTGCTCTTCGCGACGCGCGAGCTCCTGGTTCTTGAGTGCGAGTTCTCGCTCCGCGCGAATCCGACGCGCTCGTTCCTGTGCGAGCATGAGCGCTGCTGCGACCTTCTCCTCACTCTCACGCTTCAGTTGCTCAGCGCTCGGCTCGTCGCGCAGTGACCGAACGCTCAAGCGCCTCTTCTTCTTTCGAATTGAGCTCTTGCGCTTGAGCAGAGGCTTCTTCGACGTCGCTGTTCGCGATCGACTGCTGCTGCTGCTACTCGATGCCCATGCACTGTTGTCACGATCATCTGCGCTGCTCTCGTCGTCGCTCGACGTCATTTCGGGACGAACTGTAGATCCAGGCACAGTAGGAGCTGTGCGGCTATGACTCTGAGCAATGACAGTCCGTGGCGTCCCTGTCTTCTTGAGACTTGACCGAGCAGATCGCCAAGACGCAAAGCCGTCTTCGCTCCACGTGGCTTCGAACTTACAGGGGCTCGTCGGTCGCTTTCGATCGAGCGCTGACGATGGTGTTGAGAGCGCAAGTGGCGGAATCGCGAGAGTCGGTGTCGCTACTGCTGCTGCTGTTGGTGGTGGTGTTGCGACTGGCGCGGCTGGCATCGGTCGTACTGCTGACGATGTCTTTGTTGTCTCACTAGCGCTTGAGCTCAAAGTGTCTGGAGTCGCGTGGCTCTGCTGTGTTTGCGAGAGCAGCAGGCGCCGACGGAGTAGTGACGGCGGATGGCGCTCGGTGCTCGCTCGATGCGACGGCAGCGCATCGGTCTGTGGCGCTGGCGGTGCATCGACATTGCGATAGACCGTACTGCTGATCGGCGCGGTCGTGTGCTGCGCGTACACTTGCCGCAGCTGCGCTTCTTGCTCTGCAAAGTACTTGCCGATCTTGTCGATGATGTCGGCCATCGCACACGCACGCACGCACGTGAGCTAGAGCAAGTAAGTGTTAGTGCAGCGATCGGCTCAATGTGCTCATAGGCTACGACCTTTCGCGTTCCAAGTAGCAAGCGCCTAAATCATGAAAACAAACAAACCGAAATTGTGTTATTTTCGGTATTTTGGTTAGAAAAGCCCAAAATTGGCACTGTGGCAGTGCGCCAGTCGAATGGCACATGGACATCTTGGACGACGACGGCCATGACGCGCTCACGACGCATCATTCGCAGCAGCCAGCGCAACACCACGTCCACGACGACAATGAGCATCATCATCACCACCATGATCATCATCACCACCATGATCATCACCACCACGCGCTGATGGACTCTGCAGCAGCAGCAGCAGTTGCAGCGCTCGATGCCACAGGAACGCTGACTGGTGCTGACGACGAGAGTGGCGTTACGCTCCACGACGACGATGAGCACGACCACAGCGCGTCGCTGCAGCAGCACACAGACAGTCATCCGAACAATGCGCTCGGCGGCACGAAGCGCAAGAAAGTCGGGAAAGCGCTGCAGCTGCTGCTCCTGCGCAAGTACGTGCAGTGCGCCAAGCAGCTCGAGAGTCTCCCGTCGCGCGCAACGACCGAGCAGCTCCTCGACGACGGCTACGACGAGTTCTACCTCCAGGGCGGGAGCTTGAGCGAGCCGCGTCTCGGCTACACTGCGTTCCTCAAGCTCGTGCGCAACCGCCGCGGCGAAGTCATGCGGCAGACGCGCGACCTCCAGACGCTCTCGCATAGGTTCGTGCGAGCCTATGATGAACATCGAGCGCATTCGCTCATGAGCTGACAAGCCTACTCTGTGTGTGGCTGTACGCAAACGCGCAGCCGTGGGAGCCGACGGCACCAGAAAGAGCGACTGGAGATCCGCTCGCTCATCCATGAGCTCGAGCGCGTGCGGCAGAGCCACTTGCGCAGTCCGCTCGACTTGGAGGCGCTCGATGCGAGCGACGACGCGAGCGTGAGCGTCAGCGCTGTTGGCTCAGTCTCGCATAGTGCGACTGCTGCAGCGCTGCTCAGTGGCGTCTCTGCTGCGTCGTCGAGCCATGCGCATGTCACTACAAGCGCCTCTGGACGCAGCGTTGCAGAGATCGATGCGGCAGACGGCAGTAGCAGCAGCTTGCTGCTGATGGCACCGAGCAGCGACGACGTCGTGATCTCGCGCGAGCGCCTCGACGCAATGCTCCGAGTCGCGCAAGAGACGCTCGCGACGCAGAAGAAGATCCTAGAGGAAGTGCGCGCAATTGAGCGGCGGCTCGAGCTGCACCAGCTCTGACAATTGACGCAAGTGTGTGAGACAGACGCTTGTCGGACATCCAAAGCGCGAGCTCCGGTGTCTTGTCACGCACGAGAGAGAGAGACACATGCAGGTCAAAGCCACACTCGTGTCTTAGGAGCTGAAGTCGAGCGCTTCATTCGCGTCGTAACTCTGTGTGGTCCACGTAGAGTACAAGGGTTCAGAAATAGCCGTGGATACTTGATTATTTCACTATTGTATTTGCCTTGCCTCTTCAGTGTAGAGGCGTGACAGTCGTCTCAAGGTGCTCGAGGTGCTGGTCGTCCTCGTGCTGCTGCTGTTGTTGTTGTGGACCAGAGACGGACAGAGAGACGTCCAGAGCTGCTGGTTGAAGCGCTCGCTCGCTCGTCATGGAACGCACTGGCGACGCACGCGCAGAGTCAGCACGAGTAGCAGTCAGCACTCGACCAGAGGTGCGTCAATGGGGACATTGCGATGTGTGAGAGCGAGCGCCGCACTACTGGTGGCTCTTTACATCACGTGCTCGCTCGCTCGCTCATGCTTTTATGTCGAAGTGTGCACGTCTTGGCGCGTCTTCTACAAACGGACTCTGTGTGCGCATGTGGCTCATTCGTATCGGTTGGCGCGGGTCCTTCATTGTGTGAATCGCGAGCAGGAGACCATGCCAGCACCGCCTGCGAGCAGCAGCGATCCAGCGAGCGACGCTGCTCCACCACCGCCACCAGCAGCTACAGCCACCGCAATTGGCTGGGGCGCGAATGCGTTCGAGCTCATGCGAGACCGCGCAACGCTCGCGAAGAACCAGTTGGCGCCGCAGCTCCTCACGATGCGCGAGAAGACGTCGAAGCGGTGCGAGCAGCGCATCTGCAGCGTACGAGTCCGTCACAAGCGCACTCGCTCACTCACTCATCCACCACCGTATGCCTGTGTGTCTGCTGACAGGATGGAGAAGTACCAGCCATCGATCGACAAAGTCAAGTCGTCTGCGTCTGCAGGTACAGCGCTCTCGCTTGTGCCTCTGAGACGCACACACACTCGCCATCGCTCCTCACGACTACTCTCTATCGCTCTGTTACTGGCGTAGCTGCGATCCTCGGACGCGAGAAGATGACGCCGGCGCTGAATCGCGTCAAAGAAGGCTCGACACAAGGTGCGGCGGTCGGTCGCTTGTCGAACGCGCAAGGGCGACTTGTGTGCTCACTCTGACTGCGTCCCATGCATAGGCTGGTCGCTCCTGAAGACGAAGCTCGCATCTGCTGCGCCAGTGGCCGAGAAGATCCAGACCATGGGCTTGACAGTCGTCACGGACATGTGGAGTGGCGACTTGAGCGTCGAGCTCGTGCTCGTAGACGACCCAGCGCAGCGCTCGAGTCGGTTCCTGAACGAGTACAAGACGACCGCGAGTACAAAGAGCGCGTCGCCACTCGGGACAGACTCGCGCTTGAGCAAACTCCGCTTGAGTACGTCTCTGTTGCGGTCGCTCGTGCGGTCCATGGCTTGTTGCAAACGCATCCTGACGCTGTGGTTCGCATGACACGCTGTAGCGCGCAGCACTAGCACAAACAGCACATCGAGCGTGACAGAGACCACAACGGCGTCCTCTGGCGCGCAGTGCGTCGCAAACGCCTACATCCTCGGCCACATCCTGCTCTTCTGCGGCGACGTCCAAGTGCTCGCGCGCATGGCGAGTGTGAATCGCGCAGCGCACCGCTTTGTCACGACTGAGAAGCGGCTCTGGCGCTTCTGCGTGCGCTACGGCGACATCGCTTCGAGCTGCCGCGCGCAGTTCTGGGAGCACGCAGCACGCGTGAACAAGATCCGCTCGGCGTCCGAGCTCGACTTTGACACGTACTTGCACATGGCGCTGTCGAAAGGCGAGTGCACAGAGCTGATCCTGACTGACGTGCGACGCACGTACGGCCGCGTCGCGCCGCACAAGCACCCGCCGAACGCAAAAGGCGACGTTGTCGTTGATACGGACCAGGAGCTGATTGTGCAGCTGAGCGAGCTTCTTCACGCGCTCGCAGGTCGGTTCCCAGACGTTGGCTACTGCCAAGGCATGGACTACGTCGCAGCGCACGTGCTCGACACAATCAAGAAGAGCAGTCGAGACGGCGATGCCAGTGTCGTTGGGACTGAGACCGCTACACAGCCAACGGACCCGAGCGCCTCGGACACTGACACGGACAGTGAGAGCACTGCGCCACTGAGTCCAAGTCAATCAGGTTCATCCTCGTCATCGGCGACAGCAGCAGCAGCGACGCGCATGGAGGTCGAGCGCGCGTTCTGGATCCTCGTCGCGCTCTTTGAAGACTACGGACTGCGCGAGATGTTTGCTCCCGGTCTCCATCGTCTCCAGGTCCACTGCTTCCAGCTCCAGCAGCTCTTTGAGCTCGCGTCGCCAGCGCTCGCAGCGCACTTTGCAGCCGAGAAGGTCGTCGCCGAGATGTTCACAGTCGGCTGGTTCCAGACGCTCTTCCTGTACTTGAACGTCCTGCCGCGTGTGTCGCTCGACCGCATCTGGGACGTCTTTCTGTACGAGCGGAGCTGGAAGATCCTCTTGCGCGTCGCACTCGCGATCCTCCAGCTCTCGGAGCCGCACGTCCTCGACCGCCCGATCGACGAAGTGATGCAGTTCCTCAACACGTTTAATGGCGACTCGGACCGCGTGCTTGCGGCGGATGCGCTGCTCACGAAAGCGCTGAGCGCGAAAGTGACGAACCGCGTCCTCACAAAACTCCAGCGCCAACACGCGCGGCGCAAGCGGTTGACGCCCGAGCGCAAGTGATCCGAGCCTCGATGGAGCGAAGCAGACGATGTCAAGCGTACACCTACTTTATAATAAACGCATGACCAACTTTGCCTTTATACATTCGAGTTGTAGTGCAGTGTCATAAAGCTCCAAGTGAGTGCGATGCGATGACAACTCGGTAAGATGAGCTAGCGTGTGTGTCGTGGACTTTCAAGCCAGCAAGACAGCCCGTTTTTTCTTACTTTATACACAAGTGTCCGAGAGAAGGTGTCAAGGTCAGTAGACATGCCGTTTTGGGAACGTTGGATATGTATGCTCTTCAAAGCGATTTCAGATTCAGTGACAAAATATACAAACAATAGTTCGTTTGTTTCAAATGTAGCAGTAGATAAGTGGCAAAGATACAAACTAATATATTCTTAAAGTGTACTTCTATATATTTTGCCAGCAGATTATTTAACTAATACTATATTTGATGTAATGGCTATCTTTCCTATTTTGGTATAACAAAAGAAGCAACAGAAACGTGTGCTACTGTTCTGATAACAGTACTATTTTGAGGCAATACTTGGTTATGGTGTGATTGTTGTGTGCATTGTGGCATTGTCTAGATCACTTATTCTTCCAATCCTACATTTACTTTGAGCTCCTTCAGCAATTGACCGCAACCTTGCACGTCTGCGCTTAAGATTCTTTTGTTGTTTCCTCGCGCGGCACCATATGAGTGAGGACTATACCCACACTTGCATTGACGCAGACAAGTTAGATGCATGTCTTGTTGATGTATTAAATGAATTAAACCGATTTACCTTCTTCTTGTGTGCAGTGTTACGTATGATGGAAAATGCTTTGGACACCAGGATATTTCTACTCTTTCAAAGCGATGTCGGATTTTGTCCTTCCGATACAAACACATAATCAAACACCCCAACATTTATTCGTTTGAATAAATTGTAACCGTATATATGCATAGGTAAATTCTACACTCAATTTCTGACATAAATACATACAACAAAAACGGCTGGGTTACAATCACATAGTATGAACTGTTTTTGGAAAACAAGTCAAATCGAAATCTGCAATGATTGAACAAAAAACGATTGACAGACAAAAACGTTGACGTTAAATTGAGACAACTACCTCATATGGAATCGCGAGCTGAACGCTACGAGCGACTAGAGTCTCGTCGATCTCACTCCACGCCTCAATGGAAACATCGATCGCAAGGTTGCGCTTCTCGCGCGCGCTCGTGTTGCAAATGCCTCTCACCGCCCACTTTGACCTACCTTTTGCCTTGAATGGACCCATGACAAAGACTAGCGGCTGACACAGTGCAGCTCTGATCGTAGCGCTGAGGCAGTCTCACATGCTTCTTCAACATTGACCTCTTTCCCATTTCTGACATGTGGCTCTCGAAGTTGTCGACGAGGAGGACGGCGGGTCTGTCCATCTCATAATTTAAGTGCTCTTAAGCGTAGAACAACCACACGTCCGTGTTCACCCACGTGCGTGGCTGAACAGTGTAGTAGTGTCCCTGAGACAGTGCAGCGAGCACCTCACACTCAATAACGCCTCCTGGCTGGCCTTTGACAATGAACAACAAAGGCGGCTCCTTGCTTGGATGATGAAGAAATTCGCCGATTCGTGCGGACCGTGCGCGCCTCTTGATGCTCCAGATCCGCTTCGGAAACACGTCGTAGTAGAAGGATGTCTTGCCGACATTCAGGATCTCGTCTGCCCGATACTGTGCGTACATCGAATAATTGCGCATGGCAAAGATGGCACGAATGTCTTCGAGCTCAGAGGATGGTTGATTGCTGTTTGATAGGCGGGCGTAGACAAGCCATTTTTAATACAAGAAAAGACAATCAGTCATTTTCAATCTGTCTCGCAGTATATAATATCGAGTATATAGTGTCTTGTCGATTCGCGAAGAGTTGACAGAGCTGCTCAAGCGCACGACTCGCACTCTTGCCGCACTTCTTGTTTGCTATGTAGATTGTGAGCCGTTTGCCGTGCTGCTCGACTATAGACTGCACCACTCCTCTCGTCAATAGCCGCTGCAAACGCATGCTTAGAAAAGTCAATGAGGTCGAACACGAAGCAGTTTAATTTACTCAGCGTCATTATTCATCATTTACTCGCTCTTGTCGGCGCTCGTCCTCCTAAATACGACCAAATCGTGCGTGAAAGTTAGGACCTCACACGTGCCTTGAGCTTTTCGTTTTGCCAGTAAACGAGCGGATCTTGTCGCGTCTCACCCATACCTTCGGGAGCCTCGTCATCGAACTTGACTTCACACACGTTTCGGCGCGGTGATGCGCAGCACGTCAACTGCATCGATCGACTCGCTACGCAGTGGATTATCGACTGCGGGGGTTAGGCCATGAAAGTCGCCAACATGGGTTTTGCCTATGTCTGCCACATCCCGGGAGGATCGACCTGCTTGGCCAAGAAACTAATGCCCACACGTGTGCCGTAGACATTCAAGTCGGTTAGAGCGAGCAACGACAACGCGTACCTTTTGCATGAGTGTCCTATCAGGAGGGAGTGTGGAGTGCAGCCATCATCACCAATACAGATAGATCATAGTGCATCACCATATAAACTTTATAAAAAGCGTACAATGAACAAAATATGCTCATTGTGTGCTTTTTGGACAAATATACTATAATTGTCCAGTAATCACTCACGCGATGAGTACTGGTTACGACATGGACTTGCTACACTCTACTGCATGTAACGGGGAAGTCCGGACCGACATTGTTACTGAGAGTATGCCGGCATATCCTTTGGAAATTTTTGTTGGACGGGCATCCAGAACTGATAGCAAACATACAAGCCACAGATGTGTCCGTCGAACTTGATCGGCGCATTCATTGGCACGACCTGCCATTTCGTCAAGGCGTTCTCCACTAAATTCCTGCCGAGTGCAGTCTGGTACCGCTTGCTATTCAGACTATCGTAGTAGCGCAGCTTTTGTCGCGCTGTGTCGATGACAACCCCGCACCAATTGTGATTGCAAACGTTGGCGGGGATAATGACGCATGTGACAGCGTCGTCGCCGAGAGCGGTGGTCACGGAGGTGATGATAACATCTATAACTTCGGCGCATCGCGCCGCTCGCGAAAAAACATCCCGCGGGTATTAGCTTCATGGCGCGACCCGTTGGATGCGCCTGATTTGTCATGTAAGTCATATATTCGAACCATGTCACAATCGTCTGTTAGTACGCTGCCCTGCTGCGCAGCGATGATGCTGTATTGGTCACGCATACGCATGTGTACTTACGCGCGCACAAACACAATCGCACGAACGGGCGTACACACACACGAATATGTACAACCATAGATAAATGCACTGCATCACCAACTCGCAAAGCATCAAGAGGCTTGGGCCCTATCGGAGTTTGGCGTTGTTCGCATTGCCATTGAACTGCATAGATAGAGTGTACACGCCGTACTCCACTGTGCAACAGCGCATGACACCACACATGAATCAGCAAGAGCGAGACTGTTGCTACACGGCACCCTTGCTACAGTACACCGCGACAGACACACAACGTACTCGCTTGTGACGTTGGGTTTCGATGACGGGCTGATGCTTGCAAAAGCGCGCTTGATGCTGAGTTGCCGACTGGTGCGGTCTTGCCGGTGTTCCGGATAGGTTCCTGATTGTTGCTGAAAATACGCTCGTGGTCAATTCGCAGACATCTCGTTTAAATGAAAGTGTTGTAGATAGATTCTGTTTTCAAAAGAAACAAGATTTTTAACACTTTGTTGTCAGAATTGGCAAAAACGTCGTCAGATCTACTATATTCATGCCCTTTAAAGCGATATCGAATATCAAACCATTGTACAATATCAAGATTACGTGTTTGTACTGAATATGTATAGTATTTTCTGTTCACATATCACTTTTGTGACGTCCTCACTACAGTGACATCGCGACTCGATATGACGTGGAAGCTCTCAAAGGCGCAAGCAGTATCCGAGCACGACCTGTGTGAGAGAACGTCGTCAAGCGCGTCTCGGCACTTGTTCACTTGCTTGTGCACGTACGCGTGCACGTGTGTGTGTACGAGTGCAAGCATGAACTGCGTGAAAGGCGAGATCCACAATGTGCTCTCGATGATGCGCGTGAACGCGCGGTGGGCGTCGACCGACCGCTTCACGCAAGAGATCCCGGCAGCGACGCAGTCACCTATGATGCGCGCATTCAAGCAGCTCCACTACGAGCTCCAGAGCGTGACGGACCTCTCGGACGTCGACACTGTGACGTACTTGCTGCCGTTCGTGATGGTGATCGAGTCCGAGAAGACGAGCGGCTACATCACGGGCGCTGCGATCTCGAGTCTCAACAAGTTCCTGCTCTACGGACTCATCACGAACGACTCGCTCCGCGCTGACGTCGCGATCAACCGCATCGCTGTCTGCGTCTCGCGCTGCCGCTTCGAAGAGACGCACCGCGCAGACGACGAAGCCGTGCTCATGAAGCTCCTTGAGCTCGTCGAGTACGCCGTGCGGTGCGACGTCGGACCGCTCATCACCGGTGAGAACGTCTGGAAGATGGCGCAGCTGTGCTACAGCATCAGCTGCCAGCCGCGGTCGTCGCTCCACTTGGCGCGCGCAGCTGAGAACACGCTCGCGCACCTCGTGCTCACGGTCTTTGACCGCATCGACGAGCTCGAGCCAAAGAAGCGCGCGCTGTCACTTGGGCACAGTCGCGACCATCATCATCACGACCATCACTCACGGTCCAACCACAACACCAGCGACAACGACAACGACGAAGAGAGTGACGCACCTGCGCCAGTCGTCGACCGCGAGACGCGCAATCGCGTGGGTCCGTACGGCGTCCCGCTGCTCGAGCAGCTCCTGCAGTTCCTCGCGAGTCTCATCTCGCCGTCTGCGAACGACGACGCGACGTGCGTGCTCGGCTTGCGCTTGATCAACATTGTGCTCGAGACTGCTGGCACCGGCCTGGGGCACCACGCAGGCCTCGTGTCCGTGCTCCAAGGCGACTTGTCCAAGTTCCTGCTCCAGAACTCGGAGACGGACGAGCTCGCGATCCTCTCGCTCACGCTCCGCGTCGTGTTCAACCTGTTCAACTCGATCAAGGACCATCTCAAGGTCCAGCTCGAAGTCTTCTTCACGAGCGTCCACATGCGCATCATCGACGCGCGCTCGAGCTCGAACGAGCAGAAGGAGCTCGCGCTCGAGTCGCTCCTCGAGTTCTGCCGCGAGCCGGCGCTCATGCTCGATCTGTACGTCAACTACGACTGCGACGTGCACTGCACGAACCTCTTTGAGGTCCTTTGCAAGTCGCTCGCGCGCAATGCGCAGGCGATGGAGAGCGCTGATGGGAGCCTCAATGCGCTCAGCTTGCTCTGCCTCGAAGGTCTCTTGGCAGTCATCGAGTCGATCGCGCGGCGCTGTCCGCTCCACGCGCTCGGCGCGTCGGGACCAACGACGACCCCGAGCTCGATCGCCGCGCTCCAGGGCTCGGACCTCGCGCGGTTCACTGCGGCGCCGACTGCGACTGGCACGAAGCACCGGAGCGCGAGCGAGCTCTCGCTCGACGAGATCTCGCCCATGTCGTCCGTGCGCGACCTCATGCAGCTCGTGATGAGCAGCGACAGCGAGTCGGACTCGGACGACGCGCTCGACGACGGCAGTCCTGATCAGCTCGCGTGGCTCCACACGGCGCGCGAGCGCACGGCCGAAGTCCTGCAGCAGCGCAAGCGCGCAAAGAAGCGGTACGCGCTCGCGGCCGACAAGTTCAACACGGACCAGAAGCACTGGATCGCGTACTCGCAGCAGATTGGCCTTCTTCCAGAGAAGCTCACGCCCGAGTCCGTGGCGTCGTTCTTGCTCCACACACCGGGGCTCAACAAGACGCTCATTGGCGACTACATTGGCGACGGTCCGATCGACAAGTACCCGTTCAACGCCGCGGTGCGCGACGCGTACATTGCGATGTTTGACTTTCGCGAGACGCCGACGCTCGACGCAGCGCTGCGGTCGTTCTTGGCCAAGTTCCGCCTCCCAGGCGAGGCACAGAAGATCGACCGCATGATGGAGGCGTTCTCAAAGCAGTACTTCCTCCAGACGAGCGGCGCAACGGAGAGTCCGCTCGTCGACGCTGACGCCGCGTACGTGCTGTCGTTCAGCCTCATCATGCTCAACACGGACCTCCACTCGGAGCACATTCCGAAGAAGATGACGCTCGACGAGTTCGTCCGGAACAACCGCGGCATCAACGGCGGCAACGACCTCCCGCGCGCCTACTTGACGCAGCTCTACGACAACATCCGCGACCACCAGATCCAGATGCAGCACGACGTCTCAGACTTCATGGACACCGGCAGTTCCTCGCACGCAGCGCTCATTGATCGCTACTCGACGCAGTGGGACGGCGTGCTCAAGCGCTCCGAGAACGTCGTCGGCGCAAGCTTCACGTCGAACGCGAGTATCCTCAAGCTCCGCGCGGGTCTGTACGAGCAAGAGATGTTCCACTTGGTGGCCGAGACGGCGATCACGAGCATCCTCTTGGCGTACGAGAAGACGTGCGACGTCACCAACATGGAGCGCGCGCTCGAGGGCCTGCGCAACTGCGCCAAGATCGCGCTCTACTACGACCTCAGCGACGTCTTTAACCGCATCATGAGCTCCTTGGCGTCCTACTTCCTCACGTTTGCGCACGGCGTCTTGAGTGGCGAGAAGGTCTACTTGCCGCTCTCGAGCAGCGGCGCCGCGAAGCGCAACAGCGGCACGAGCGCGCTCGCTCCAGCGCAGCAGACGCCGACGACAACGCGCTCAGGTCTTGACGGAGACAGTAGCGACAGCGACGCGAGTGCAGCGGCAGTGTCGACGTCGCCTGCGCTGCCGCCGATGGAAGAGGACCACCTCCAAGGCGCGAAGACGCGCCGCGCGCTGCTGTCGCTCAAGCTCCTCTTCCAGTTTGTCCAGAACCGCTCCGACTACTTCCGCAAGGCCTGGACGAGCGTGATCGAGTGCGTGCTCATGTTCAACGAGCTCGACGTTGTGCCGACGTCGTTTGTCGAGATCGACGACTTTGTCGACGCGCGCGGCGTGCCGCTGCCGCCGATCCAGGGCAGCAGCGCTGGGTCACCGAAAGCCAGCGGCTCGGCGTCGCCGTCGGCGGCTGCGAGCGCTAGTAGCGCGTCTGCTGGCGTCGGTCTCTCTGGCAAGACGCGCGAGCGCTCGCGTCGACTCGCAGAGCGTCAAGCGGCGATCCGGAGCCGCATGAAGAGCATGAGCCACGGACACCACGGTACAGCGTACGGCACGAGCAGCGGGAGCCACGGCACGCTCTGGGGCTCACTCTCGTCGTACTTGTGGGCCGACGACGACAGGGTCGACGACAGCTTCTCGCAAGTCAACAAGCTCTTGCGCGACGCAGTCGTCCAGCTCGGCGGCGGGATCTTGGAGAAAGACAACTGGCTCCGACTCGTGCGGAAGCTCTCGGAGCCGTCGCTGAGCTGCTTGCTCGAGACGCTCCTCGCCTGTCGCGACCCGTTCAAGTGCATCCTCCAGCCGTCGCCAGATGCGTCGCCGTCGTCGTCTGTCGACGCCAGCGGCGACGCGATGATGCAAGAGAACGCGATCCTCGTGCTGGAGCTGAGCGTCGACATCATCCTCGTCAACTCGCACCGGATCCTGAGCCTGAACCTCTGGGACCCGTTCCACACGTACGCCAAGCGTATCCTCTCGACGCCGCTCAACGAGCTCAACATGCAGGGCCTCGTCGAGCGCGTCGTCGTCCACATCTTGCGCGTCTGCATCCGCCTCTTTCACGACGACAAGGTCCGCCCGAAGCTCGTTGCGACGCTCGAGATGCTCGTGACGATGGACGACGACATGTACGAAGCGCTGAGCGACCGCCTCGCGTCCGGCGTGAACATGCTCTTGAAAGCGAACCTCGTCTACATGCACGACTTTCGCGACTGGCCGACGCTCTTGGGCATCTTGGAGAACGTTGTCGAGTACAAGAGCGGCCGTGCGCCGTGCTGGGAGAGCGTCAAGCTCCTCGCTGACGGCGGCCACCTCAACGACGACAACGTCACGCTCTGGATCGCGATCTGCCTCAAGTTTGTGCGCCACCGCACGCCGTTCTCGGTCGACGCACTGCGGCTGCTCCAGAGCCTCGCGAACAACGACAACGCGTACAAGATGGACGGCCACGCGTGGCTCGAAGTCATGCGTGTGATGCTCAGCTACCTCAGCGACGACCGCGCGCCGATCGCCAAGACGGCGTGGGAGTGTCTGTACAACTCGCTGCTCCAGCCCGGCGCGCCCGTGTCAAAGGACACGTGGCAGCAGTGCTTCGAAGACGTCATCTTTGCGTTTGACGACCAAGTGAACGAAGGCGTGTGGCAGCACTCGAAAGAGGCGGCGCTCTACAGCGTCACGCTCCTCTCCAAGACCTTTCTGCACAACTTGACCGTGCTGCTCGAGCTCCCGAGCTTTCGCGAGCTCTGGCTCAGTGTCTTGCGCCGCCTCGCAACGAAGCTCGTCGTCGCAGGTGCGAGCGCAGCGACGTCTGCGAACGCCGTTGTCGTGTACGAGACGACGCTCCAGTCGCTCTACAACCTCCTGCTCGTGCTCAAAGCCGAAGAGATCCTCGAGCACGTGAGCAACGACGCGACGCAGCAGACGCTCTTTGACGAGAGCTGCGCCGTGATCGACGCTGTGTGTCCGCACGTGAAAGAGCAGCTCGGGCTCGTGCCGCACGTGCCAGAACTTGCAGTGGTCGACGCGGCGCCAGCAGCAGATGACAGCAGTGTCCAAGAGCGTGAGACTGGAGAGGAGGCGCCACTGGCGCAAGCGCCAGAGCAAGTTGCTGTCGCACCAGTGACGGAAGACGCTGTAGTCGAGACGCAAGACGAAGTCGAGAGCGTCGAGACTAGCGACGTCTCTGCAACTCTGTCGAGCGACGCAAGTGGCTCGAACGACCGTGTCGAAGCCGTCGAGCGCGTCCTGGAGCCAACGACCGAAGCAGCAGAGACGCAACACGCTGACGACTCGCAGACTAGCGATGCGTTCGTGGAACCCACGACGACTGTGACGACGACGACGATGACGACTGAAGAGACCGAGTTGGTCGTCACTGAAGTCGCGCATGCGCACGTCAAGGCCGAAGCGATTCTCGTGGACGAGATCTCGGAAGCAGTGTGAGTGGCGCTCAGATTGCGTGGAAAGAGCCGTCTTCTCCTAGGAACACAGCAGACTGTAGCAGTCGCAAGAGCAGCGTCCGGGGCTTTAGGAGCCACGGAGCGTGTCAAGGCAAGTCGCAAGCGGCAGAGCGATCTTTTTGTCGGTGGTTCCCTCTCCCTCTTGTGCCATCATCTGTGTGGTCCACACCAATCCACGCGAAACCACGCGTTGATTGGCTCGTTCGGAAGAGGCGATCCAGCTTGTGAACGCAAGTGTGCCGCAATCGGTGGCGCAGTCTGCGCCAAACGGCAACGCGAGTCCGCACTTTCACATTTGCTCGAGCTATCAGCAGCTCCAGCTCGTCCTCTCGCTCTCTCTCTCTCTCAAGCTCTCGACGTCTCGCGCTCGATAGCCATGGCCTCGATCATCAGTGACACCATCACCTCGAACACTACTACACAGACGCTCGCTGACGCGTCGGCTGCGGCTGCTGCAGTCGTCGCAGTTGCGCCTGCAGCCGATGCAGTCGTTGCAGCGGTCGCAGCATCGAAGCGCAGCGCCAAGAAGCTCAAGAAGAAAGCAAAGAGCAGCGACGACGGCGCGGACGACGACATGAACGCAAACAACATTGCGACAGTCGACCACCCGTACTTGAGCTTCTTGCACAAGCGCATTCGGTCGCACAAGAAGAAGCTCGAGAAGATCAAGATGCTCGAGACTGCGCAGTCGGTTGACCGCAAGGTGCGTTCTCATGGACACCCATGCCCATGCGTGCGACACAAGCGCACAGGTGCTGACTATACTGTCAATGACGCTGCAGGTGCTCAACAGCCAGCAGCTCGAGCTCGTGAACAGCAAGTCGGCGATGGAGAAGATTGTGAGCGAGTTTGAGTCGCTCCGTGAGCAGTTCATTGACGTCTACCTCCAGGTCCGTAGCGCTCTGTATGTGCATTGTACGCTATCGACACGAGCGCTCACAGCTCTCGCCTGCGTGTAGGAAGAGGCTGCGAAGAAGGCCGAGCAAGAGAAGCAAGCAGCAGAAGCAGCACTGGCAGCTGCGAGCGCTGCTGTCGCCGTCGAGACGCTTGTGGACGTGATTGTCGACGAGACTGTCGCAGAGCTCGCCGACCAGGCAGCGCCGTCGGACGCAGCGCTTGAACCGCGAGCAGACGCGTTCGAGTACGTGCGCGACCTGCTCAAGACGCTGCACGTTGTCAACTTGCACCAGGCGCTCGGGAAGGAGATCCCGATGGTGCTCGACTTCTTCTCCAAGGTCCTGCTCGGGAACACGCGTCCCGTGGCCGAAGTCGCGTTTGACGAGAACCTCGCCGAGTCGTTGGACGAAGCGAAGAAGTACCTCGCGCGCAGCGACAAGATCATGGCGTGCGACGCGACGTACCGCGACTTGCGCGCGATCGTCGACGACCTCGCACAGCTCAACGTCTTGGCAGAAGTCGTCGAGCCGTCAGGTGAGGAGGAGACTGTTGAGACGGTCGAGGCGCTCCCAGAGATCAACTTCTTCACCGACTCGGTGCTCGAAGCAGACGACGACGACGTTGACATTGCGCCAGTGACCGAGTCGGAGCCGGCGCTCGACGACCGCACGGACGACAAGGCGGACGAGCACGCGAATGCGCCAGAGGAGATCGTCGCAGACGACGACGACAGGGTCGAGACTGCTGCAGTCGAGGCAGAAGCCGTTGAGCCGGTGACGCCGGCAGTCGAGGCGCTTGCGCCGTCGCCAGCGTCGATCCCTGCGCCACCAATGTCGTTTGCTGCCGCTGCAGCGTCGACGCCGCCGAACGCGTGGGCGAACGGACCGATCTCTGCTGTGCGCGAGAAGGCGGCGGCCGCGCCAGAAGACGTCAAGAGCAGCAGCAGCAGCCAGCGCCGTCGTCCGCAGAGCGGCGGCCGTGCGCACAAGGCAAACGGTGAGAGCAGCAAGAGCAACGACGCGAACAGCGACAAGCCGCGCCGCAGCCGTCCACACAACAACAACAACAGCAACAGTAGCAGCAATGGTGCGCAGTCGCACTACCACCGCACGAGCAGCGGCCCAAAGGACGACCGCCGTCCGCGCGTCGACCGCTCGCTGCGGAAGCAGGGCTCGACGATCCACCAGCCGCACGCGCACGCGAGTCCACAGGCATGAGCGAGACGTGCATACGTCATCTAGTGCGAACAAGAGACAGAGAGCAGAGAGAGAGAGAGCTACGTGCATTTGATGCACAATGAGCTAGACCCATCGATAGGACCAACTTCATCTTGATCGTCAGCGATCACATTTTTCTCTCTGTACTAGAGCCGCTTCACTTACTGAATGTATCGCTCTTCTAAAGAGATGTACAGGTTGAGTGCGATTCTCTGTATAAGAGCCGACACTTGCCATCTCGGCACAAACTGACGCACGATGAGCGGCTGCATCGCTGCGATCGCGGTCGCACTCATGCTGCTCAAGACCGGCACGTGGCTCGCACTCGTGCGCTTTGATGCGTCTGGCGCGCTCAACCTCTCGTACGTGCTCGCTACGCTGCTCATGGTCTGGAGCTACGTCATGGCCGTGCGCGTCGCGCCGATGAGTCGACCACCGGCAGATCACCGCGTCCACATCGCTCGCGTTGAAAACGGGTGTAGTTCTGCTGGTGCGAATGAGAACGACGCAAGCGACACGCTGCTTGCAGCGCATAGCAATAGCGGCAGCGGGTACGAGGTCGAAGCGACGCGCTACTGCGAGCGCTGTGATATGCACAAGACTGCGCTCGTGCACCACTGTTCGACGTGCCATCGCTGCGTCTACCGCCTGGTGCGTACTACATGCATCTCGAATGATGCTCGCATGTGTAGCACAGAATCTGACATCACTGCATGTACATACTGCTACAGGACCACCACTGTCCGTGGACGAACAACTGCGTGGGCTGGGACAACAAGAAGTTCTTCCTGCTCTTCCTGCTCTACACGTCCACGAGTTGCTTGCTCTTCAACGCGATGGTGAGCGCGCTCGTGTGGCGCGACTCGAGGAAAAGCAACAGCAGCACTGCCAGCGCAACGACACCGCTTTTGCGAGACTCGGACGCATCGCTCTTGCAGCTCACGTGGGCGCTCTCGCTCTTTGTTGGCGTCATTCTCGCGGGCTACTTGCTCTTCCACATCTGGCTGCTCCATCGCGGCATGACGACGTTCGAGTTCCTCATGGGTCAGCGCGGTGAGCTCGCAGACACGCCGCTCTTGTACAACGCACGCGTGTACTTTGGGAGCAACGTCTCGCTCTGGTGGCTCCCCGTCGCGCCAGCGCTGGACGCGACCATGGGCGGCAGTCGCAAGCTACTGCGGCAGTAGCAGAAGTGTATGTGTGAACCACCAGAGAGAGTCAAAGGCATTGCAATCGCATTCGTGTGCATCCTCATCATGTGGCTGTGACGGACTAGGAGCTGTCGGCTGGACGACGCGACCCCCATGGGGCACTCTCTCACTTGTCTTTCTTCTTGTCTTTCTTCTTCTTCTTCTCCTTCTTGCGCTTCTTGCGCTCTTGCTGGAGCTCATCGAGCGTCGCGCGGTAGCCCACGAGCTTCGACTCGTACAGCGCTTCGAGCTCACCGGCCATCTGGAACACGGGCTCGCCTGCGCGGTTGAACGTCTTTGCGTTCGCAACCATGAGCTTAATGTCGCTCGTGAACTGCTCGATGCGGACGTACTCGGCTTTTTCGACTTTTTCCTAGCGCGCGCCACATGATGAGCCAGAGAGTGAGCCACAGTGTGTGCTACAATGTGTGCTACATCATGCACTGTAGGCTCAATGTACCTTCATGCGCGTGAGGTCCATCGGCTCTTTGACAAAGTCAAAGTAGTTGGGCACACCGAGGCGCTTGCAGTTCTCGCGTGTGATCTTCTGGATGAACGGGTTCGCGGGCTTGCTGTTCACGATCCAACCTGCCCACGTGAGCGTCCGGAGCTCGGTCACGAGCGGCGCCAAGAGTTTCTGGAGCGTCGACGCGTCCTCACGCTCGCGTTTCTTGCGCTTCTTCTCTTTCTTCTCCTTGCGCTCCTTCTCGTCCTTGCTCTTGCTCTTGAGCCGCTCGTCGTGCGCGTGCTTGTCTTTCGACGTCGGCGGCGGCGTGTGGATCAGTCCCGACGCTTTGTCTACCAGCGCCAACGTATGTTAGCACCAGCACTACAGTGTAGACGACACAGTATGCACACGTACGGTTCTTGAGCGTGTGGAGCACAGGACCGCTCTTGCTCGACGCAGGGAGCTGCAGCGCGCTCTTCACGACGCTCTCTGGCAGCGGCTCAATCGGTCGGTCGAACGGCACGCCCTGGAGCAGCGAGAGCAGGTCACCACGTGCATCGCGCGCTTCGGTTGTCTTCTCGCCGACGCCTCGCAGTAAGTGGTGGTACGTCGTCGGGAGCTTCGCGCTCGCCATCTTTGCCAAGTGCGTCTCGAGCCCAAAGTGCTTCATGAGCTCACGCGCATTTACGTCATCTGGCTCGACTGGCTCATGCAGGAGGTGGGTAGACAGGTAGACATACGTTACGACACGACGCATGAGCGTGACGCACTCAGAGCGCTGTATGTGATCGATCGATCCCGACGCGATCAAGAGAAAAGCTGTGACGACAACGTACTGTTTTGCGAGCCTCGCAAGAGGTAGACCGAGTCTGGATCGAGCGATGCTGTGGCGCACATACAGTTAATGAAACAGAGAGGAAGCACGTGAGCATGTCGTTGCTCCTTGCATCCCGCAGCATCGCGCACGAGACGCCATTGCGTGCAGTTGCAGTTCGCACCATTCGCCATGCTGGCAAACTCGTCACTTCCCTCACATTCACACAATGTCTATTTGAACGATGATAGTGAAAAAACCGGCGAGACTGCTTGGTAAATCCTGTGGACCACAACTATTTTACGTGTCCCACACACTTTCAATACTGCTTGACATCTTTCGAGCCATTCACAAAGACATCTTGACCATCATCTTGCCGACCTTGACAATGACAGACGCGGTCGTGGTCTACGCTGCGCTCGGGACGAACCTCGGTGCGGACAGTGCGCTGCATTGCACTACATAACAGTCTACATGCTCATTGACGCTCCATCGCATCACTGCGTGTGTATTGCCAGGCGACAAGCTGAGCAACCTCGAAGCTGCGATTGACATGCTCAATGCACACGCGGGTCGCGTGCTCGAGACGTCGCGACTCTACTGCACAGCGCCGCAGTACGTCGAGGACCAGCCGTCGTTCTTCAACCTCGTGCTCAAGCTCACGACGACGCTCTCGCCCACAGCGCTGCTCGAAGCGTTCAAGCACATTGAGCGCGAGATCGGCCGCGTGCAGTCATTCCGGTGCGTCGCGTGCTCGCGTGCAGATCGATCCCCAAGCAGCAGCGACTCACGCCTCTGTGCTTCCTCTTTCTCTCTACATGACGCTATGATGCGCTGCTGCAGCTACGGACCGCGTCTGATCGACGTCGACGTGCTGTTCTACGGCGACAGCGTCGTGACGACCGAGACCGCCGACGGACCGCTCATCGTCCCGCACGAGCGCATCCACGAGCGCGACTTTGTGCTCGCGCCGCTCTGTGACATCGCTCCAGGTACAGCGCTCTCTCGTGCTCTCTTTCACACTCAGCCGAGCGCTTCACGCGCTCACGCTCATGCCTGACTGCACCTGTGTCTCTGTCGCCATAGCGTTCGTCCACCCAGCGCGCCATGTCTCGATCCGGACGCTCTACGACGAGCTCATTGCGTCGCACGCAACGACTGGCGCGACGTTCATTGCGCCCGTGCCGATGCTCCCAGTCGCCAAGACCGCGCCGTGGCTCCTCGGCCACAAGACGTACGTCATGGGCATCGTGAACGTCACGCCCGACAGCTTTAGCGACGGCGCCGACCTCGCGACGGTCGACGCAGCAGTCGCGCGCGCGCTCGAGTTCGCGCATCAAGGCGTCGACATCATTGACATTGGCGGCGAGTCGAGTCGCCCTGGCGCAGAGCCTGTGAGTCTCGACGACGAGCTCGCGCGCGTGCTCCCCGTCATCGCTGGCATTCGCGCCGTGAGCGACGTCGCGATCTCAATCGACACAACAAAGGCCGAAGTCGCGCGTCAAGCGATCCTCGCTGGTGCGAACGTCGTCAACGACATCTCAGCAGGTCTCCAGGACGCCGAGATGCTTGCGACCGTCGCTGCGCTTCGCGTTCCGGTCGGTGTCTTCACTGCTGCTAAGGAAAGCGGAGACTCTATGACTGAAGGCACTAACACTGTCGCCCTTGCTGCTGCTGTCTCTTGAACCGCGCAGATCGTCTTGATGCACATGCGCGGGACGCCAAGGACCATGACAACGCTCAAGCAGTACACAGACGTCGTGACGGACGTCGCGCAGGTCCTCCACGAGCGCGTCGACGCTGCGATCGCCGCTGGCATCTGGACGTGGAACATTGTCGTGGACCCGGGCATTGGCTTTGCAAAGGCCGGCGAGCTCAACTTGGAGCTCTTGCGCCGCTTGTCGAGCATCAAGACGACGTGTCGCGACCTCCCAGTGCTCGTACGTCCTCACGGTCTCCTCGTTGTCGCGTAGTAGTGACGAATCGGAGCCTCACCGTCGCGATCGTGTATGTGTGACGTGAGCAGGTCGGTGCGTCGCGCAAGGGCTTCATCGGCACGATCTGCGGCCGTCCGGACCCGAAAGACCGCGCGTGGGGCACTGCCGCGACGTGCTGTGCTGCGATCCAACAGGGCGCCGACATCCTGCGCGTGCACGACGGCGCCGAGATGGTCGACGTTGCGAAGATGGCGGATGCGATCTGGCGCCCAAGCGCGTGAGCTCCAGCCAGGCGAGAGCGTCTCGGATCGAGGACTCACTGCTGCTGGAGTGGTGCTGCGACTCGAGCGTCCACTGCTCCGGTCTCTACGACACTGTCGAGGTCGAACTGTCCAGACGCTGCTACGATAGGAAGCGGCCGACGGAGACGAGCAGACGTCGTGCTGCTCGTCCGACCTCCACACAAAGAGACCGCGCGCAGTGTGCGTGCGTTGGCGCAGAGCGACTCGTCGAGCCGAAGGAGCCGCACTCTAGCGGCTTGCAACACTGTGGATAAGACTCTTAGACGCTACGCTCGCTCTCCTCTCATCACTGCTTTGCTACACGCGCCAAGGCTTCGACGTCGTAGATCTCGTCCAGTGCATCTAGTCTCGCCTCGAGGTCGACTGACAGCGTGCCTGGTGCTTCCGCTGGAGGAAGTCGCAGACGCGGGAATTGAGCTAGAGCTCCTCGCAGATCAAGCGGCTGGTCGTGCGCGCTGCTGTCTTGGAACGCGGCGGCTTCGATCAACTGGAGCCACCAGTCGCAGAAGAACCGGTAGCACACTGCGAGCTCCACGCCTGGGCCGTACGCAAAGACGATCTCATGGGTTGGTGCGGCGCCTTTGCTGCTCCAGCTCAACGAGCCTGCGATGCATCACGCGGTGTCAATCCTTCGTGTCGCTACAGCGTTGAGACGATCTACGACGCACCATAGAGGAGGATCCGCTCGTCAATCATGCAGAACGTCGTGAGGATCGTTGCGCTTGTACTCTGCACATGCAGCAGGTCCGTGTCGTAGCGCAGTAGCTCTGGGACCACGCTATCACCAGCGGTAGCAGGGTCCAAGTTCGTGATGATGAAGACGTGCACGCCGCGAGCGAGCGCACGTACGACCTCGTCTCGGATCTGCACGACGACACGTCTGACAGTGTCAGTCAGTGTTGGCGCTCGGTCGCAAGCACGAATGCTCGAGCAGGACGCACCTCTGTGCTCGTGACCTCGTGCATGCACAAGTAGACGACAGTACGCGCGGACCGAATGAGCTGGACGATCGTTACGATGCCCTGTCGACGCTGTGCTTCGCAACTCGTGAAGACGATCGCACCCAAGTACGACGTGTAGCGCACGTTCTGAAGTAGTCGCTCTAGCATCGCAGTGCGGGCGGCCATGCAGCTTTGTGCTTGATCTTGATCGCGAATGTGCTGCTGAAGTCCCTGAATGTGCTGCTGGAGCTGCTCTGTGCGCTGCTGCAGCTGTTCTGTTTGCTGTTGGAGTTGCTCTGTGCGCTGCTGGAGCTCTTGTACATGCGGGATGAGCTGCTGCTTGTCGTGCTGGAGTTGCTGACGCTCTTGAGCCGCTAGCATCGCAGAGAGCTCGAGCGACCGCCCCTGTTTGCGCACGAGATCTTGGAGCTCGTGGACTTGACCGCGGTTGGCGCATGCTTCGCGCACTAAGCGCACGATCGTCTAGTTCACCATCACCGCTTAGTGTCCTCGTCTACATGAGATAGCGTACGACGCCACGCCACGTACGGGTTCCTCAGTGTCGCGCTGCTGCTGTGTGCGCTCGGTGGAGTCGCTGACGTGCTCATTGCGCAGTGTGTCATTGATGTCGCTGTTCTCGTCGTCGTCGCTCAGAACCTCGTCGCACTGCATGTCTTCGTCGTCGTTAGCCTCCATGCTCCCTCGATCTCGATCCTCTGCGAGCGCGGAGTCGCCACTGCTGAGGTGTTCACACAGAGCGTCACCTCCACCACCGCAGCTACTTCTTCTTGCAAGGCGACACGTCGCGGTAACCAAGGGCTACGAGTAGTAAGTAGTAACTGATGTACAAGGAGGTCAAGTTGATGAGGTCGACGAGCAGCGTATGCATTGCCATTGCGCGGCTGCACTAACACACTAAGCTGGAGGTCGCGCCGAGTCCTACGCTGACAAGAGCAGTACAACCAGCGCATGCAAGGCAGCGCAGACAGATCCAAGTCTCATTCCAATTGGAGCAACGCCGTCCTTCCAGTCTCTCGACAACACTGCCAAGGTCGAACTCGAAGCAGCTGATGGAAGCAAGCAGCAAGCAACACGTCTGGTTGAGGCGTGTACGGCCACCACACAAAGAGATCGCAAGCTAGCGCGGGGCTACACTCTACGTCTCGCGTCTTAGGACGCTGTATTCGCGGTGTCCTAAGACGCGAACGGAAGCCGCGAATGGTGCTATTGCCGGAGCTCACGATCAAAAGCGAGCGGTGGTCATCGCGATTGCCTCGCGCCATTCACTCACTCGCCAGCGCCGCTCGAGGTCGAGACGCTCGCTCACTGCACCGCGAGAGGCAACGAGAGCGACTCGCAGTCGATCCACAGTTGCCACGATGTCGGACTATGGCGACGACGATGACGTCGCTGCTGGCCACGACAGTGCCCAGGACGCCGAGCCCGCGTACTCGAGCGAGACGCCGCACTTTGACGCGCTCTTTGGTCGCTACGACATTGGCAGCGAGTACGTCTCTGTCTCTTTCTCTTGCTCGTGTGACGCTGCTGTAGCTGTCACAACGTCGGATCTTCACTCAAGACACTCACGCTTGTGTGTGGTGAACCATGGCAGCTCAATCGGGACGGAGCACCTCGGGAGCCTCTTGCTCGACATGGGCTTCAACGCTGCGCCGCGCGTGCTCGACCGCGCACTTGACGACATGGACCCGAGCGCGACCGGCGAGATCTCCAAGGTGCGTACACCGTGCGGCGCTGGATCGCAGCAGACCCAGGGTTCTCACTCCCACTTCGCCTTCTCGGTGCACAGCTCACGTTCCTCGAGTGGTTCGAGGAGAACGCAGACGACATTGAGTCGCCGCAGCACTCGCAGACACACCCGACGAACGCCGCGGTCTCGCCGCGCAATCGCGCAAACGACGACTCGATCTGCCAGCTCCAGAGCGCGACGCTCGATGCCAAGAACGCGCGCAAAGTCGCAGAAGCCGACGCGCAGCTCCTTGCGAATCGCCTCGCGCACTTGCGGCAAGAGGAAGCGCGTGCGCACAAGCGCATCGAAGAGGCGAATCGCCGCGCGCGCGAGATCGAAGGCGTGAAGAAGCGCAACCAGGAGCACCAGCGCGCCAAGCAGCGCCTGTACGAACAGATGCAGCGCGAGATCAAGCAAGCGTGCGAGTCCAACAGTACGGCGCCTATGCGTAGCTCTTGCAGTTGCTTCACGTCGTTGTGTGTAGCTGATCGATCAATCGTCGTGGCTGTGCACGACAGACATGGCGGTCGCGCTCTCGCGCGAGCGCAAGCACCAGAACCTGTCGATGATCCACTCGATGCGGTCGCAGCTCGTACAGGAGACGCGCGAAGAGCGCCTCGCGAACCTCGCAGCGATCCAGCGCAAGCGCGATCAGGACCAGAGCGAGCTCGCGCAGCGGTCGAAAGAGATCCGGTCGCACGAACTGAGCGCACTGAAGCGCCGGGACGTGCTCAAGAAGGCGCAGGAGAAGGAGCTGATGAAGAAAGCGCAGGAGAGTCTCGCGCTCGAGTTCCAGAAGAAGGTGCGCGCGATGTACAAGGCAAGAGACCATCGCGTAGTAGGAGCGATGTACTCACTCACACTCGTGGTCGTTGGATGTCGCTAGCTCATGTCGGAGAAGCTCATCAAGCAGATGGAGGCGGAGGAGGCGCAGCTGATCGAGAAGCTCCGGATCACGCAAGAGATGCAGCGCGCGGCGTACGAGCACCTCGAGTTCGTCATGCAGGACGACTGAGAGAGAGACACTACGAACAACACGATGGGCATTCAACTCACAAGTTTAGAGAGCCGCTCGTCCAGTTGCATGCAACGGCAACTATGCAATTCAACAGATCCTTAAAGACGGCTCGTGAGCGCTCGGTGCGCACTCGCGACTGGGGGGCAGTGCTCGGTCGCCATCTCGACGACGTCTTGCGCGCAGCCCCACTGGAGCGTGTGACCCGAGCCGCCGTGCGCGTAGTTGTGGATCACGACTGCGCCGCGCGCAGTGCGCAGTGGGTCGATCTCGACGCGCGCACCGAGCGTGCGGCCTGGACGGAGGCCCGCTGCGTGACCGAGGACTTTGCTGTTGCGCACTTCGGGGTTCACGCTGCAGCAGCGCTCAAAGATCGCGCGCACGTCGCTCTCGTCGCTCGCCGCGTTACCGTTGTGCGGCTGCACCGTGCCACCGAGCACGACTTCACCGCCTGGACGCGGAAGGATGTAGGTGTGCTGCGAGTTGCCGTGCACGACCATCGTGAACGTCTTGATCTGTGGGTTGAACACTTTGATCGTCTGGCCGCGGATCGGGTACGCGCTCGCGTCGTGCACGAGCTCCTTTGCGCCGAGGCCCGTGCAGTTGACGACGACGTCCGCGTCGACGTCGTCGAGCGACTCGAGGCGCCGCGTCTCGAACGTCCCGCCGAGCTTCTCAATCTGCTGACGGAGCCACTTCATGAACGTCCTAGAGACGCGTCAAGCACGTCAATCAGGTAAGTCGATGGTGGTCACTTGAGCCATTGTCACAGCCAGTAGACGCACGTACACTGGGTTGTACACGATCGTCTCGAACGCGCAGCCGTGGGCCGTGCCGGGGCAGATCTGCGCCGCTTCGTCAGCGCTCAAGAGCCGAAAGTCCTTGACGCAGTGCGCCCAGTACGGGTGCGTGACCTCCGGCGGGCCTTCGCCAGAGACGTCGACGCCTTTGACAAAGTGGATGCCAGTCGCCTGCTCGCCGTGCTGCTCCCAGAGCTTCGTGAGCCACGCCATGCTCACTTCGCACCACTGGCTGTTTCGACACAAGTAGAGCGATGAGAGAGAGAGCGTGCGTTAGTCTATCACTGCCGCGTATGCGCGACTCGAGCAGTCGCATTACAAAGGACGCACCGAGGCTTGTGCGGACTCATGCTCGTCGGGAGCGCAAACGGCATCCAGATCGCGCCGGCGACGTGCGAGACGATGCCCTCGAAGCGCTCGGCCACAATGTGCACGCGCGTGTAGCCGCGCTCGAGTAGCGCGAGCGCAGACGTGAGGCCGATGATCCCGCCACCGACGACGACGACGCGCGGCTCGTTCGTGCTCGTGCGCATGATGCTCTTCTGCGTGTGTGGCGCGCGTCGAATCCCAAAGTGACGACAGCGAAGACTCGTCACGGCAATTCCCATCGGAACCACAAGATCATTATTGTTGATAGAGAAAGTACACGGAAGCGATCTTCAATCTCCTATTAAGTACGATCAACACTCTCTGGTACAACTTGCACTTGTGCATGAACGCCATGAAGACCAGCGGCTCGCTGTGCTCCTGCTGGATGTGCGCGCCTCACAGACTGACAGCGACGACTGCAACGATGGCACTGACCAGCAGCCCGACAGTGCTGCATTGAACATACGCGACTGCAGCACTCGAGGTCGATGGAGAAGGCGCTACAGTCGCACTCGCACTTGCAGCGTCTTTGATCACTGCAGTTGCTCGAATCGAGTCCAAGACGCAGACCGAGCCGTCGAGCTCCGTCGGTTTGAACTGCACTGTTGTCACGGCAGTCGCGCACTTGGCGTCCGTGTACTGGCGCCACGTCGCGGACTTGTCGGCTCCGATCGTGACCGCAAAGCTCGCTGTGCCGTCCGACGACGGGTAGCACTTGCCATCTGCGACGACTGCGATCGCTTTCGTGAACGCGCCAGTGCACTTGCCAGCGCTGTTGCTCGGTGCGACGCCTGCTGCTGTCTCGTTGTTGCTGCTGTTCGTGGAGTTCGTGGAGGCAGCTGCTGTGTACACTTCCGCGATCACAAAGGACCCTGCGAGGTGCGCAGACACGTCTTTCAGGACGTCGGTCGCGCATGTTGGTAGCGCAGAGAACGTCGTGACACCGCCAGCAGTGATCGCTGCGCACTCGCCTTTCTTGCACGCCGCATCGGGCGTGTACTCGCGCAGTTTGATGTCGCCGCCGCACTGGAGCTCGTCAAAGACGCAGACAGCTTTGTACGACGCTGCGTTGGCAACTGACGCAGCGATCGCAGCAGCAGCAATAGCGATCGAGGTCGTGCGAATGATCTTCATGACTCTGGCTGAAGGCGAGTTGAGAGCGTAAGAGTGCGAATGTGCTTGTGCTGGTCGTAAGAAGTTTGCAAGTGCGCAGCTTAGCGTCCGAGGCACTGAGAGCTCGTCGAGTTGCAGCGTTCGCTCGCTCGTGTTCCAACATCCAGGAGCGAACCCAGTGTCCATCGTGCGTGGACAATGCAAACGTGCTGGTAATCACGCGTCAATGGCTTCACTTTGTTCTGAGCGAGCACATCGAGCGTCGCATGCATGTCCGACGTGGATCGATGGCTGTATGGAGCACACACACACCGCTGACGAGCAGGTCGTGACGCCTATGAACGCACGTGCGTCACTTGCTGGGTTGTTGTGGAAGGACACGAGGGACGTGCTGTGGTGGTACATCTCCAAGCCAACAAGCGCCACAAGAAATCTTTGCTGGTCCTCGCTGGTGAGTGCGACCGAAGAGCGTCTGCTGATCATCGAGCTGCGAGTAGCTCGCACCACAGAAGCATTCATCAACCCATCAGCATGTGCACAATGCGCTCTCTCATTCGACCGCCTGCGCTCCGTGTCGCCGACACGATCGCGTTCGTTGCGCCAGCGTCGGGCTTGGCGGCGATCGTGCCGCACCGACTCGAGCGCGCGCGTGAAGAGCTCGAGAGCCACGGCTTTCGTGTCAAGATCTACCCGTCAGTCACGCGCACAGCGCAAGAGAACTTTGACATCGAGCAGCGTAGTGCGAGCATCGATGGCGACACGAGCAACGCTGGAGTCGCAATCGACCTGTACAGCTCTGCGAGCCCCGAGACGCGAGCGCGCGAGCTCATGGACGCGTTCCGAGACCCCGACGTGAGAGCGATCGTGTGCACGATCGGCGGGTTCACGTCGCACGAGCTGCTTGAGCACCTCGACTTTGACGCGATCCGAGCGAACCCGACGATCTTTGTCGGCTTCTCGGACATCACGACGCTCCACTGCGCGCTCTTCACGCAAGCGCAGCTGTGCACGTTCTACGGCCCGAGCGCTGTGTGTCAGTTCGGCGACTTCCCGAGACCGCTCACGTACACGCTCGAGGCGTTCTTCAAGACGCTGTGCACGCTCGAGCCGATCGGACCGATCGCGCCGTCGCTCGAGTGGACCGATGACAAGACAGCGAACTGGATCACTCAAGCAGACATGACGTACGTCGACAAGATGACGCCAAACGCTGGCTACGTGTGGCTGCGCCGCGGCACTGCCTCGGGCGTGATCCTCGGCGGGTGCCTCCCTGTCCTGCTCAACGTCCGCGGGACGCAGTTCATGCCAGACCTCCAAGATGTGATCCTGCTCCTGGAGACGCCAGAGGGTCATGCGTTTGACAAGGGCATGGCGCTGAGCGAGGTGAACGCAGTGCTCGGGTGCCTCCGCGCCGATGGGACGTTCAAGAAGATCCGCGGACTCGTTGTCGGCCGCGCGTTCGCGTACTCGGCAGCTGAAGTACTCGAGCTCCAGCGCTTGCTCCTGCACCACACGCGCGGATGTGTGTTCCCGATCCTCTACGGCGTCGACGTCGGGCACACAAACCCGGTCGCAACGATCCCACTCGGCTGCGTCGTGGCGCTGGACTCGTCGTCGTCGAGCGCTCCGTTCACCGTCCTCGAGAGCGGCGTAGCGTAGCAAGTGTAGTTTCCTTCCACGATCGACGCGAGTGCTCGTACGATTGCCACATCACACACACCGAGTCGTTGTGTACTCGACGTACGTACGTCCGTCCGTGCACTGGACTCTCTTGAACACGGCGGTGATGAACGCACGCTACATGCATGGCGACGAAGCGTGGAAAGACTCGAGTTGATGCGCGTCCTGCCTTGTGACGAGTACGACTCCTACTTGAGCGAGTCCTGATCGCGCTTGGGAACCTACACTTCCGTGCTATCGGAGATGCTGGCTGCTGATGGCTCCAAGAGCTCCCATGCCTGCGAGGCATGCAGCTGAGCACAGGATCCAAGCGCACGCTGCCACGGGTCGCCGCGCACTGCCCACACACGATACATATACGATAGGGAGCGTAGTAGTGTCTACGACGCGCTCGAGTCTGCGCGCGCGCAAGTGTACAACTCGCGTCGCTAGAAGGAAGAAGCCTCGCTGAAGGGCTACAGAAGATCCGGACTCCCATCTGCTCCGCAACACGCACAAGAGCGCAGCTCACGTCCGTCGCAGCAGTCGCAGCGGTGGCGCGCTGACGGTCCGCCAGCTGCATTATCGTTTTGCACCAGGTGGTGCCACGAGCTTCGGTTCCTTGGACGTGTCGCTGCACATCGCGCTGCTCGGCTCCGGCGCTGCTCGGTGCGCGACTACACCAGGCACCAGGCACCAGACAGAGCCACCACCATCAGCGAGACAGACAGACAGACCAAGAGACATCGCGAGTGAACGACCATCTGACGGAACGGTAGCCAAGAAGAGAGCGATCACGCGTGGACAGCCAGACCAACAGGTGGTGCCGCTCGCTCTCCGCATCTCCGATACACTCTCAGTGGTGGCGGTGGTCAGCAAGTGCCTCTCTGCCTCGAGCCAACAACGAGCATGGCGGCGCCGTTCCACTTCACGATCACGCCGCCTGGGAGCCCAGCGCCAGTGCTCCGAGCACCACCACCGCGGCTCACGTACTCATTCCCTCAGTTCTTTTCACGCACACCGACGGCAAAGGACACGGCTGCAGCGCTTGACATGCAGCGCCGCATCGATACGATCCACACCGCGACTGCGAGCGCGCTCGTGTCGCCTGCTGTGCTCTCGGCGCGCCGCTCGAGCAGCGGCGACATGCACGACGACGAGTACGACCCGAGTTGGTCCACGCCGGAGCACTACAACCTCGACCGCGCCGCGGCGATTGCGCACAAGATCGCGCAAGAGGAGCTCGCGCTGCTCACGCCAGCGACAGTGCTCCATCTCGGCGGCACCGTTGGTACGCCGTTCGACTACGAGATCGACCACAAGGCTGTGCGCTTTGCTGGTCTCTACGTCGTGAACGGACCGACCGAGGTCCGCCACATCCGCTATGCCATGGAGGTCGCACTGCCAGAGCTCCAGCTCCGCACGCGCTGCATCCAGCGCTTCCAGAGCTTCTACGACCTGCGCAAGCGCCTGCTCAAGACGACCAAGCGCTGCTCGTATGTGCACCACCAGCCAGAGCTCAGCAGCACTCGCACGGCCTCGAGCTCTACGAGCACCTACCAATCGTCCAAGTTTGCCGCGTTCCGTGAGCTGCCGCACGTGCTCCGGTCGTCACGCTGTCGCGCATGTCGGCGCGCACACAAAGCGCTCCGAGCCATGCCGTTCCCGCGTCGCAAGCTCTTTGCGACGACTGCAAACGACGTCCGCGCGCGGTCGTTGGAGCTCGAGACGTTCCTCGGTGCCTGTGCGCGCTTGCTCGTGGACTGGCCCGGGTGCGAGCGCGGGCGGAAGCTCGTAGCGATCGTCATGGGCAAGTTCCTCGGCGTGAACATCCTCCAGCAGCTCTTTCCGTCGCACTACGGCCGCGGGAGCGGCTACGACGCGATCACGAACCTCCTCGACAGCCAGATGGAAGCTGCTGGACGAAGCGGTGGTGGTGGCTATGGAAGCGAGTACGCACCGTCCGCTGGCACGACGGGCATGTGCTCCGAGAGCAGCAGCAGCACTGCGTTCTACGCAGGCGGTCCGTCGTCCCGCACGCTCGCGTCGATGCGCTCGTCGTCGTCGTCGTCGCTCTCGCTGCACGACGACGACGAGGTCGAGTTCGCATGACGATCGAGTCGATGATGTGGGTAGTATTGTTATATCGCAGGAGCGTTTGTAGAATTGATCGATCGAAGATTGATGTATACAAATCTCAAGTATGAAATCCGCATCCAGAGGAATCCATCTCGCTTTTGAGCTCTCTCATTCACAACACCATGGACACCATGGGCGAACAGACACGTGATGATGGCGATGTCATCAAGACGCTCGCGCGCGCGTTCCACGACGTCGGCTTTGTGACGCTCGATGCGCACGACTTGATGCCAGCACCAGCGCTCGTCGAGCGCGTCCGCGCTGCTGTTTTGCGCAAGTACAACGCGCACCTGGCGCTCGCAAAGGCGCAAGACATTGACTTGGCGCTGCTCAAGAACGCCGAAGTGCTCGCGGGCTTTTACGTGCGCGAAGGCGGTCGCGTCGACATGCAGATCAGCGCGCTCGAGTTCCAGCCGCCCCGTGCAGCTGTAGCCACTAGTAGCGACGCTGCAGTTGATCCGAGCGACACAAGCATCGACCCTGCGCCGTTCTACGAGATAGCGCGCAGTTGGGAGCGCGTCATGGACGCGATCTTCACCGCCGAGGACGACCCAAAGCGCGCAGCAGAGACACCCGCACCAGGCGCTCGCTACCGTCTCGAGTACATTGGCTGCGTCGTGTCTCGTCCAGGCGATGCGGACCAGAACTGGCACCTCGACGGTGTCCATCGGAACCTCCTCCACCACGAACGAGGTGCGCGCTGTGGCTCCTCTCTCTTCCTATAGACTTTGCTACTGAACTCACGCTGTGTATGGCGCGCGTAGCCGATCGTCTGAACGTCTTCGTGCCGCTCGTGGACCTGAGCGACGCAGTCGGTGGGACGGAGATGAAGCGCGCGTCGCACATCCGCGCGACTGTGAACGGCGCTGCGTTCGAGAGCTACGCGCACCTCCCGAGCGTCACGCCGACCGTGACTGCTGGGACGCCGATTGCCATGGACTACCGCGTGTGGCACCGCGGTCTCGCGAACGCCTCGGACGTCCTGCGGCCGCTGCTCTACTTCAAGTACGTCCACGTACGCGAGACGTCTAGTAAGCGCCCAGGCGACGCGAGCACCAGTGCGGCGGTCAAGAAGCGCAAGCGCATGGTCCTCACGTCCGTCACGCCAGCAGCTACGACGACGTCCTAGTCGCAATCGTAGAAAAGGCAAAGTCCGCACTGTTTCAAATGTCTGCACCTACAAACGCTCACAGAGTTGCGTAAACTGAGCGAGTTGCTCAGGACTAAGTCCGGCGTCGCGCGTCATGCGCAGCACGCGTGCATCACTGACAGACGCGCTCGCGTCGTAGCGCAGTAGGTCGTGCCAGACAGCGGCAGGTGCGTGCGCCACGAGCTCGTGCGCGAGCTGCTGGCGCGCAAAGCTCATCGCGCCGTCGCTCGCGCCAAAGACGTAGAGCGTGACGTGGTGCAGCGCCACTTGGTACGCAAACGCACCGCGCGTTGGCGAGACGTGCGCGTGGCACAGCGCACTTGCCATGGACTGGAGCCACTGTGCGTCGAGCACAGGCGTCGCTGTCGCCATTTGCTCGTCAGCAAACGGCGCCAACGCGTGGAGCAAGCGGCAGGACGCGAGCTCCATCCACACGAACTTGCGGATCGCGAGCGGGAAGTCGCGCGCGAGCAGCAGCGCCACGCAGCGCGCAAACACGTCGTGGCCGAACGACGACGACGTGAACTCGGCCACGAGCTTCTCGACAAACGTGAGCACGAGGCGCTCGTCGGATGCAAATGCCAGGTCTGGCGCACTGCTGCTGTCATTGTCACTCGCTGTTGGTGCCGCGTCCAAGTGCTGGACATCGCGCAAGTGGCGCGCGAGGCTCGCAAAGAGCCCCGTGGCGCTGCGGCGCTCGACCACTGGGACTGCGAACGCAGGGACGAACACTCGCAGCGCTGCGTCGACGTGCGGATCAAAGAGCACGTCAGCGCCAGCAAAGAAGACGTGGAGCACGTGGCAGAGCTTGTCGGCGTCGTCCATTGCCTCGTTGCTGGTCTGCCACGCACCAAGACCTGCGTGCTCACGCCGCACGCGCTCGAGCGCACTCACGTAGCGGCACGTTGCGCTCACAATGAGCTTGAGCTCGTCGCTCTCGGCGCGCGTCGGACCAGCGTCTGCAGCGTGCGGCGCGCTCGCGCTCGGGACTTCCATGCGCGAGAACGGCGCGTAGAGCCAGTAGGACGGCAGCGGGAGGCCTGAGCCGCTGTACGTTGCTTCGTCTTGCGGCAGCGCCAAGTGGCACGACTGCTTGTCAACTGGCGAGCGCGTCGTCACAGCAAAGACGTGCTGCGCGTGCGCTTCGTGGTCGCTCGAGAGCGTCACGAGCGCGTGGTAGATCGGAATGAGCACGCGGCTGAGCGCCGGCGCGTCGTGAGGGAAGAGCCCGACGCGCTCGAGCATCGTCGGCGCAAACAGGACGCGGTGGAGCAGCGCACTGAGCCAGCACTCGTGGCCACGCACGCACGCTGTCATGAGCGTCAGGCCGTGAGCGTAGAGCGCTGCGGCGAACGCGTCGTCCCGCGCGCTCGCGCCGGCCATCGCGACCAAGTCGCTCGCGAGCGTGACGAGGTGGCACATCAGCGGGACGTCGGTCGATTGGAGCGGCGTCGATGGCGCAAGACCGAGCGCGAGGCTCGCGAGGATGTGCGGCGCGAGCGTCAAGACGATGGCGCGCGTCACGTCTTCGTCGTCCTCGTCGTCTGCCAAGAGCCCGTGCGTGAGCACTTGGTGCTCAAAGTGCACGACCGCAGTGAGCACTTCGCGTCCGAGCGGCGCAGTCGACGCCGCAGCGGCCGTGAGAAGCGTCTCCGCAGTCGATGGCGCTCTCAAGACTGCGAACACGCGCGCAAAGACGCGGTCGTCCAAGTGGAACTTGCGCACAAGGGGCGCTGCTGCCGTGAGGAACCGGATCGCCGCAGCGACGACGCTCCACGCGTCCTGCGCGTCTGGAGCAGCGACGTACGCGGCGATCACGTCGTGCGCCTGGGCCACAAAGTAGCCAAACTGGGCAAAGTAGTGCTGCGCGTCGTGCACCGTCGCGAGGCCGCAGAACGCCTCGAGCGCCGCAAACAGCGCAGTCTGGAGACGCAGCGACGTCTCTGTAGCTGTGGCAGTCGTGTCTTCTGCTGCACTTGGCGACTCGCGCGTCGGACGCACGAGGTCAGCGCCGCGAAAGCCGCAGAGGATCGGGAAGAGGTACGCGAAGCAGTTGAAGTCGAGTCCGTAGAGCAGGAGGACGCGCCAGAGGCGGAGGCTCTCGAGCTGGATCGCGTCGTACAGCGCCGTCGTGCTCGGGTGCTGGACTGCGAGGAAGCCTTTGGTGCTCTGGACCACGCCAGTGGCGATCAAGACAGACGCGACGGCGCGCGAGCCCTGACACAGCGTACGCACGAGCACGAGCGCTTTAAGCGTGAGTTCGAGCGCCGCTGCGGCGTCGTCTTGGAGCGTTAGCACAGCGTCATTCGCAATGAACTGGCGCTCGATCGCCTTCATGAGCTTTGCGTTCGTCTCGAGCGCCTTGGCGGCGAACGGCGAGTGCGCGGCGATCTGCGTGAGGACGTCGAGCATCATCGCCGTCGCGCGCGGGTCTGGGAGCTGGATCGACTCGAGGATGAAGCGCAAGCGCGTGCCAATGTCCATGTGCAGGAAGCCCTGGACCGGGTCGAGGAACGTCAGGTCTTCGTCTGCGATCACGCTGCCGTCCTCTAGCGACTCGCTCGTGTCGATGATCACGACGTCGCCGTTTGTCTGCGACGCCTCGAGCGCGAGCGACGGCGGCGACGTGGCCGAGCGCCGCTCGAGGACGTTCGGGTGCACGTGGATCTGCGGCGGCGCGACGACGACACCGTAGCGGCTTTCGAAGCCGAGCGCGTCGGTATCGAGAGCCGCCACAGGGACGAGGAGCGCGTGGAGCGCCGAGACCGCGGCGCTCAGCGCCGTGTAGTTCTGGTCGTCGAGCGCAATGCGCAGCGTGATCGGCAAGTCCGTGGGGAGCACGCGCGGGAAGATGCGCGTCAAGTCGCCGGCCGTGACGCTCGCAGCGCGCACGCGCAGCACTTTGGCGATGAGCGAGAGCGCCATGGCGCGCTGACTCGCGACCGTGCTCCGCGCCAAGTGCACGAGCTCGGGCATCGTGTACCCAGCAGCGTCGGGCTCGTCGCCGTGGTGGAAGAGCCCCGAGTGCGTCGGGATCGCGCTGGGGGCGTCACTCGCGATGCGCTGGCCGTCAAAGCCAAAGCGCTCGGTCGACGCCTCGAGCTTGGCTTTGCGAGCGAGTGGTGTCTTTGCGGCTGCCGCTGGCGCTGGCGTTGGCGCTGCTGGTGTCGAGACAGACGACATCCACTCGTGCTTGGCGCGCTCGTCCGGCGGCAGCAGCGCTGCTTGCGCGTGGAGCTCGTCTTCGGTCGTGATCTTTGCGAGGTCGATTGGCGCAGCAGGCGGCGCGGCCACCGTCTCTGGCACGATCGCTTTGCCGACTGCGACGCCAGTGCCAGCGCCAAGCGATCGACTAGTGCTGCTGCTCGAGGGCTTTGCTGGCGCTGGCTTGTCCTTCTTCTTCTTGCTCATGAGCTTGGCCACGAGCGCCGGGTCGAGCGACGCCATGAGCTCTTGCTGCGCCTCGCGGATCTCGTCGAGCGACATCTCCTGCAGTCGCGCGCGGTTCGTTCGGTCGATCTCTGCTCGCTCCGAGTCCATCGGAGCCGTTGGAGCGGACGCTGCTTCTGCTTTCTTCATGGCGCTGAAGCGACTTGGCTTCGTAGACGCGCCAGCAGCAGAGGCCGCGGCGCCAGGCTGGCGCTGCCGCTTCCCAAAGAGACTCTCGCCGCCGCGGCGCTGGACAGCAGGGAAGCCGTTCGCTTGGACGCGCGGCATGACGTTCACGTTGCGGATGTTGAGCTCAATCACGTCGCGCTCGACGACGCTGCCGAGGACCTGTGGACCGCTAGGCGCGTCAGCGTCCGCATCGTCACTGGCAGTCGGAGCTGCTTCCTTTGCAGCAGTTGGCGTGCTGCGAGCGCCACCGACGCGCGAGACCTTTGCTGCCGGGCGCTTGCTCTGCTTCAGGAACTCCTCCTGCTCTTTCAGCAGCTGCTGGAGCTCGTCGTCGAGGTCGAGACCAGCGATCTTCGTCGCATCCGTCGACGGATGTGCGCCATTCGAGCTCATCGCGACGATTGTCGATTTGTTGGGAGAAATTGCGAACATCAAATGGGTCCAACGTGCGGGGCAAACTGAAAAGCCATCTCATTACATCGCTTTATACTGAATGTTTGTATAGAAAGCAATGTGGTTTCAACCAATGGGAGAAAAGCACAGCGACTGAAGGGAACACCTTCGTTTTCCGACTCACATACAACATTGAAGTCACACGGGTCCGTTCTGATGCGATGGAGTGACATGGTCGGCGATCGCTTGCTGCAAGCTTGCTGGAAGACTCGCTAAGCCTCGCATGCGTTGCCTGCTCTGGCGAAGTCCTGGTCGATTTGGCAGTGATCGGGCGATCGGTTCCGTGCGCGAGTGTGTCCAGGCGACTACGCACGCACTGCTTTCACCGGCAAGGGAGTGGACATCCCCTTGAGCTCCAAGAGCTTCTAGAGTCCTTCACGACCTGACGTCGTCCTGGATCAAGAGCATACGACCTCGAGAAATGATCGGTTCATACTCCAAGTACTTCGTTCTGGAAGAAGAAGAGTCTTGATGAGCTCAATCGCAACGCCATGCCTCTCTAGACATGCTACTGCTTGAACACGAGCGCAACAGCGTCGAGAGCCACTACGTCTTGGCTCTTTACGCAGCGATGCGAGGCGCGCACATCGTGTCTGCCGACACCTCTCGCTAGCGCACGACAGGACAAGCCGACTCGGAGTGTGAGAGCCCGCCCACACAGACACACCAGAGGCACTCGAGAGACACGAACGCACCATTCGTCTGTGTCGCACACTCGCGCCAGTGCGACCACGCGAACGCACGCCTGCGAGCAGCGCAGCTTGCTCAATCTGCTGCTGCGAGCGCTTGTCACCACCGCGCGTACCTCGGCGGCAGCGCGTCCAGAGCTTCCAGCCGTACCACGTCGCGAGTGCGAGCGCCAGCAGCACGTCTTGCCAGAACCCGTCGCACGCGTACGTGAACCAGTAGCACTTGACGCACGCACTGGCGCCAGAGCGCGCGCCGTCGCCCAATGGACACGGCTCGCACAGCTCCAGCCCTTCTTCGTCAGCGAACGTCCCGCCAGGACACGGCGTGCACTTGAACGAGCCAGGCGAGTCTGCAAACGTCCCCAGTGGACACAGTTCGCACTCGGAGCGACCGTCCGTCGTCGAGTAGAACGTGCCGCGCGGACACGCCATTGCACGAGACGACTGGAGCGGCGCGTCCACGAGCACTGCGACTTGTACGACGCGAGACGAGACGTCTGCAACGCCGTCGCGGTGCAGCTGCCGCACGAGCGACTCGACAAAGCCTGGACGCTGCACGAGCGCTTCGAGCTCGCGGCTCTCAGTCTCGCTCTCAGACGCACTGCGCTCGCTGCCGCGACTCGCTCCAGTACGAGGGCGAGCGCCTCCATCCGTGACTGACGCCACTTTGCGCTCGAATGCTGCGCGCGTGGAGCTCGCAAACCTCTGGAACGCCGCTGTCTTGCTCCGGAGCGACGCGAACATTGTGCTGTTGCGCTTCTGGCGTCTCGGCAGCGGCGGCGGGAGAGCTTCAAGCGCTACCTCAGCAGTCAATAGGTCGTCGTCTCGCGTCTGCGGCTCGACTGCGATCACGTGCAACGCGACGTTCGTGCGTCCGTAGCCAGCGAGTGTCGTCTCCCACGCACGACTGAGCGCGCCACTTGCAGCAGCGCTCGCGACGTCCTGTGCGCGGATGCCAGCGATTGTCATCGTCAGCCGCGGCCACACAACAACGTCGTAGACCTCGCCAGGCTGCGCTGATGTGCACTCGACAGCGCCACCGACCAAGCTGAACGACGGCCACGGACACTCGGTGCACGACGAGCTGCCAGCGATTGCCGTGTAGTAGTTCGGCGGGCATCGCTGCGGCTTCCAGGCGCCGACGTGGTCAGTGAACGTCCCCAGCGGCGCGACCCTCGCAGCTCGTTGCGCCGAGTCGACTCGAGAATGTGCCGCGTGCGCACCGCGTACACTGGTGTGAGGCACTCGCTGGCGCATACGAGCCTTGTTCGCACAGCTCGCATGTCAGGCGGCTGCCGTTGTTGAACGTTCCAGGCGGGCACTCGACACGCGCGGCTCCGTTGAGACCGTAGCCTGGTGGCGGCTTGCGCGCGCACGCTGTGTTGCCTGCGCCATCGGCTGCTGTGCCAAGTGGACACGCGAGGCACTGGAGCTGCGCACTGGCGTTCGTGAACGTGTCTGCTGGACACTGTCGACACGTCCGTGCGGTCGCGTCAAAGTGGCTCCCAGGCGGACACGCGACACAGGCGGCGTGGCCGACGAACGGCGCGACAAAGCCGACTGGACACGGTGCGCACTCGGTCTGACCGCTCGCTGACTGGAACTGGCCGATCGGACATGGGAGGCACTCTGCTTCGCCTCGCACGGCAGTGTACGTTCCAGGCGAACAGAGCTCGCACGCGACTTGACCGAACGTAGAAGCAAAAGACCCTCGAGCGCACGGCGCGCACTCGCGGTGCCCAGTCTCGTTCGCAAAGAAGCCAGGAAGACAGCGCTCGCACTCGGTTGAGCCGATCTCGTTCGTCGCTGAGCCTCGCGGACACGCAGTGCATCGCTCCGAGCGCGACGTGTTGCTGAACGTCCCTGGTTCGCATGGCGTACACTGCTCGTTCGTCGCCGGTCGTCCAGTGGAGCTTGTCATGAGCGCCAGTGAGCGCGATGATGTGCCAGCAGGACACGCGCGGCACTCGAAGCTCGTCGACGCGTTCGCAAAGAAGCCTGACGCGCAGTAGCGACAGCCGTCCGGTCCGTTCACGACGCTCGCTGCTGCGAGTGCTGGCGTCTCAGTCGACGGTCGAACAACGGCGCTGCACGTGCACGTGACGTTCGAGTGGGCAAACGTAGTGGGGATCGGACACGCGAACCGGTTCGCAACGAACGCGTCGGAGCCCCTGAGAGTCACGAGCAGGACGCTGAGCGTCAGGACATGGATCGAGGAGTCTGACGCACTGCGCGGCGATCAAACGTACTTGATAGGAGGCAGGAGACTCGGATCGAGCACGCCGCCGAGTTGGTTGTGGCTCACGTCACTGCCACACACCGAGCAAGTACAACGATGGACAGTACACGTGAGTCCGCTGCATGAGTAAGAGAGAGAGAGGGAGAGGATCAATGCCAGAGCTCATACAAGTGCTCGAGTGACGTGAGACGCGAGAGATTCGGTAGCGAGCCCTCGAAGCTGTTGTGCGACGCCAGCCTGAGCAGCACACGTGATTGACGAATGACGCTTGCAGTCAGCTCGACACTGTCGAGAGCGTCTCTAGAGCACGTTAGTGACGTACAAGACGTGGAGACTCGATGCTTCGTCCGGGTCGAGCGGATCTTCGCGTCCGAACGACGACAAGTTGCGTGGGAGTTCGCCTCCAAGCGCGTTGTGCGAGACGTCGCTGCACACGAGGAGCACAGACGCCACCGTGAAGAAGTGCAGGCGATCCAAGGCGGTGCCCAAGCGAGGACGTACACGGAGACGATGTACTTGGGCGGCGACGAGAGCTCTGGGAACGGACCAACGAGTCGGTTGCGACTCACGTTGCTAGTCCCACGCACAGAGAGCTCGACGTCAGTGAGACGTCGTGGCTGCAACGAGATGGCACCAAGCAAACGTGGCGATGGCGTACATCGTGTGGAGGTGCTCGCTCGCAAAGAGTTCAGGAGCGAGCGTCGTCGCAAAGTCGTTCTGAGAGAGATCGCTGGTGGCGAGACGCATCCAACAGCACACGTAGCGTCAGCTCTGTGTGGTGGTGGCACTCTATCAGACCGACGATGCGAAGCGTCTTGTAGTGGAGCGTACAGGTAGCGCAGGCGTATCATGGCTTTGAAAAAGCTCAGGGACGGCGCGCTCAGCGTGTTCGCCGACAAGTCTCTAAGGCACCGGCACACACGAGACTCAGTCGTACGCTAGAGTTGACAGCGGTCTCATGACACAGAGGCGCACGTACACGACTTCAAAGACGTTCATGTCGGCCAACGAGACTGGAATCGCGCCACGGAGCGCGTTGTGCGAGAGATTGAGGAACCGGAGCGCTGGCATCGCTGCGAGCCACGCCGGGAACGGACCCACGAGGTCGTTCGCCGACAAGTCTCTGCGAAAGACGGACAGGACGCGACCTTCTGATCAACAGTGTTGCGCTACGACACATCAGCAGCGCACTCGAGCACGTACAGCTGCTGGAGCGACCCCATTGCGCTCAGGTCGATCGCGTTGAGCTCGCACGCGAGGTGCTCGTTCGGGAGGAACCTACACGACCGAGTCGCACGTGTGAGAGCATTGCTGGACAGCGCAAGCAACAGACCGATGGACGTACACGTGCGTGACTGTCGTGGGCTCTGTGTACGCGTTGCACTTGATGCCGTCCCAGGGCCAGAGGAACTCGCCCGCGTCGTCGAGCGTGCGGTTCGCATGCAACACGCGGCCAGAGCACGGATGCGTGCGCACGCCTGCGGGACAGAGCACCTCGCGCTCGCTCGTGTTGCCAGCGCCGCTACTCCAGTACGTCGCGTTGCCAGTGCACCAGGTCGCGAACGCAAGTGCTCGCGGCGACGCACACAGCGCGTGGAGCTTGTACAGCGCGTCCATCTCTGCGGATGCGAGCGGATACGCGTCGTCGACGGCGACAAACGTCGCGTTCGCGTTCTTTGCCTCGCGCTCTTCCGCAAACGCCTGGCGCGCGAGCTCCAGCACGTTCTGCGTCGCGTTCTCGACGCCGTCGAGGTCGATGAACGTCGTGAGGATCTCCATGATGCTCTGCGCACGCGCGAGCGACAGCAGCGTCAGCAGCACAACCACAACGAGCGCATGCATGGCTCTCACTGTCGTCTTTGTGCAATGGCGATCGCTTGGCAAGTGGCGTCCTAGAGCGCGCAGCAGCACGTGAGAACGGCCAACAGCGTTGGAATAAGAACGAGCTGTCGAGAGAGAGAGAGAGAGCGTCTGTCTATTCGTCAGTGGCGCCACAACCAGCAGCAGCGCCGTCGTCGTCATCGTCATAGAGTACAACATGCCACGCGACTCAGTGCGACGCACTCGCACCGGCCGCACGCTGTGGGTAGTGCAGCGCAGGGCTCTGTGGCTCTGTGAGTGGCTTGTCGCTCGGTTTGACTGTGAACACGCGCGGCTCTGGCACGGGGCGGGCGTGGAACGTGAGCTTCTCGCGCCGCAGCGCCTTGAGCTCCTCCTCCTGCCGCTGCCGCAGCTCGTCTTCAAGTTGCTGGCGATACGCCTCTTCGCGCATGCGGCGCTCGCGCTCTGCAGCGTCAAACGCAGCGCGCTCAGCGGCGCGGCGGTCGGACGCCAAGTCTGGCGCTGCGAACCGCGTCAACGGCTTCGTACTTGGCCGCGTAGGCGCGTTATTCGCGTCCGACGGGTCCTCAAAGACGGGCATCGGCATGGCTCGGAACTGCGCCTGGGCTTCGAGACGCTCGGCCTCTTCGCGCTGCTTCATCGCGAGGCGCTCGCGCGCACGCTGGTGGTACTGCTCGCCTGGCAAAGCGAACGGCACGACCTCGGTCAGCGGCTTGCTCGAGCCTTCAAACTTGGGCGGCGTCGTCGTCAAGCGGATAGGATTCGCTTTGAACTCGCGCTGCTTGCGCTTCTGCTCCTCTTCGGCCTCCAAGCGCCGGCGCAAGTTCTCCTGGTACTGCCGGTGCAAGCGAATGCTCTTGAGGTCTGGCGTCTCAGGGATCGTTGGTCCGCGCGGTGCTGCTGGACGCGCAGGCGCACGGCGCTGCTCGCGCTCGCGCCGACGCTTCTCCAAGTCGGCGATCGCTGCAGCTGCTCTCTCTGCGGCGCTCTGGCGCGACGCCCCACGGGCGCTCGTTGTGAGCTTTGGCGACACCGGCTGCGTCAGTGGCGGCTTCTCGACGCGCGCGACTGGCGCGCTCTTGGGCTCGAGCACAGCACGACTCACGGGCTGCGCGTGGAACTTGCGCGCGAGCTCGACTGCGTCTTTGTCGACGACGTCTGGCATGCGCCGGTGCGACTGCGCGCGACGCGAGGTCTCGAGCTGCGGCGTCACGGGCTAGTGACCAGAGTACACACAGAGAGTGAGTTGTGAGTGCGCCATTGCGACCAAGTCGGAACACTTGATCCAGGTCGCACCTGTGTGAGACCGCCGACTTTAGCGTGCGCGTGGTCTGGCGCCGATGGCTTCTCTGGCGTTTGGTTGTCGTGATGCGTTGGCCGGCGCGTTGACGCGCGCTCTGCCGTGTGCAAGTGCGGCGGCACCGGACGCTACGCATCGTATCACACAAGACGGTCAGCGCCTCCATAACAGACAGACACAGAGTCAAGCACGAGCAAACGTACAGTGATGTCATGACTGCTCGGCGGCTGTGGCACTGGGAGCGCAAAGTCCCGCGACATGAGCGTCTCGGGCCGAATGATCGCTGGGACGCTGTCTACTTTGTCCGCTGGTGCAGCTCCATTGGCGCTGTCGTCGTGGAACCGCCGCGTGCGGTGACCGACCTCCAAGTACGGCGAGACGGGGATCGTGAGCTGCTTGGTCGAGCGCTGGTGGACGTTCGCAGGCGGCCGCTGCGTCTTCGTGCGCTCGTGGAACTCGCGGATCTTCATCTTCTCCATCTGCACGCGCAGACGCTCTTCCTGGATCTTCAAGAGCTCGCGGCTCGTGTAGCTCATGCGCGACGGGTCGTTCGGGTCGCGGTACGCTTGCTCGGCCTTCTTGCTCGTGAGCAGCGTCGGGCTCCGAGGCTTTGTCAGCCGCATCGGCTTGTCTTCGAGCGGCGCGCCTTCGAGCATGTACTGCTCGCGCATCGCCTGCTCCGTGTGGATGCGGCGGAGGAATGCCTGCGTCGGCTGGAGCAGCTTTGACGATGCGCTCGGGACGTACCCAGTCGAGCGCGGCGCAGGCGGCGGTGGACCACTTGCGTGGTAGTGGCCGCTCGCCATTGCGTCACTGTGGTGCTGCGCGCGCGCTGGCGCCGTGCGCGGCGGTGACGCCGTTGCTGTCGGCTCCTGGAGCAAATGCGCGAGCGACGTGCGCGATGACGACGTCGACGACGACGCGTAGTGCGCAAAGACCTCTTCGAACGACTCGTCCTTGGCTTCGTACAGACTGCGCGTGAGGCTCGCGGTCTCGAGCGTCGCCGCGGCGCTGAGCTCGTCAATGTGCATGTCGACGCTCGTCTCCGTCGCCTGGTTCTCGTCGCCTTCACCGTCGCTCATGTGCGTGTCAACAGCGTCGTCGTCGTCGAGCTCGGGCTCGGCTTTCTGCGGCTCGCGGTACTGCGTCCGGAGGCGCTGGTGCTGCTGAGCGACGGCTGCTGCTGTGTCGTCCTGGTTCGAGCTGTAGCTGTGCGTCGCAGCTCTCGGCGGCTGCGAGTGTTGCTGCTCCGACGGGATTCGACTGTACGCTGGCGCTGTGGCTGGCGATGTATGCGCGCGTGCGTGGCGCGGCGTTCGCACTGCTGGCGGCGCTGTTGCAGGCGCTTTCGTGCGCGTTGGCGAGCTAAAGCTACTTGCAGGAGCAGGCGCGGCAGTAGCAGGCGCTGTTGCCTGTGTCCGCGGCTGTGTGAAGTACCCATCGGCGTTGTTCACGTACCGCGCCTCGAGTGCTGGGTTCTTCAGGTCGTAGTACGCTGGCGCGTCAAAGCGAAAGACGTCGTCGTCGTCGTCATTGTCGTTCTTTTGCTCCTCGCCGCCATCGTCGTCGTCGTCTTCGTGCTCGTGCTGGTTGTTCTCCGAGTCGGTGCGAGGCGACGGCGTCGCCATGACCTTTGCATCATAGCGATTGCTGTGATGATGGTGGTGGTGGGTCTGATTGTCCTGGTCGTGTTCGCTGCCGTACGCCTCCATGGTCGTATCGAGAAGCGACGGCGTCGCGAGACTCATGTGCGCTCAAGTAGCTCACACACACGCACACACGTACGATCAGCAGATCGCGATCGTCACGCGCACAGACACGAAGCGCTCGAGCTGCACGAACGACGTCACGTCTTGTCTTGTCGCCTTTGAATTTTGAATGACGACTGCGAGCTAAACGCACGATCCTCTCACATAGACTAGTGTAGCCTCTCCCAGTTACAGAGACTGCAACAAGTCTGTTTGAGAGGTTTGCGATCGTACCGTGTCTACATAGAAAAATCAAATATTTTGGATAATATATCTGGACCGTACTTTCCAACCGCCGTTGCTGTTGACAGTCGTGTAAGTGGTGTTGTTGTTCATTGTGGAGGATGAGAGTGAGACTAACTGCCGTCACATCTACATTTCTCCAGCCTAGTCAGCCTTCTAGAACAGATTTAGAGGTCTCAAACGAGACTAACCCCCAGTGAACGCGCGTACGTTAGTTTTCTTGGCAGAGCGGTTATACCCGATTGAGATCGTTATATAATTCGCTACGTTTACATCGTAACGACGACGCAAGCCGATGTATTTAGCACGACTTTGATACCAAGATGGTTTGTGATCGCGATTACTGTCATATCATCACCCTGGAGGATTGGTCTTGAAAATAAGTACGGTCGTGTGCGGAATTTGATCAGACTAACTCGCAAAACGATCGCAATAAATAAGCTCATACAAACTCCCACTTAAACACTCACACACGTACAGCTCAAACTGTAACGTCATAGTTGTAAAAGAAAGGTTGAATTGTGAAGTTTGGCCGCAGTTCACACACTTCACGCATCGCACTTGCGCCTTGATGTGATCGAACATGGGAACAGAGGTTGCCGACGACACGCCGTAAAAGAGTGTCAAAACGAAGATATGAAGAACTCATCACATCGGACGGCTCAATGAAGTTCAAGCGCACGACACAATCACAATTGACATCGCAATTTGGTCGTGACTGTTTGTCCATTGAGTCAAACGCAGTATGACTATGCTCTATCCCAGACAAGATGAGAATGCTGCTGACGACAAGCCGCACACATAGACGCCAGAGATTGGACATATCTTACCCATTTCAAGATTGCCTGAGCAAGAACAGGTAGCCGTATCGAAGCTCCTCTTACCACTCTCAAATTGATATTTCTGCCTTTGCCTAGGCATCCGCTGGATGAGGCTCCTTAGGACTGGTCTCCGCATAAGCAGTCGATGTTGGTTGACATGGGCGTTCGCGGTCGTCGTGCTGCGTTGGCGCCGAAGCCATAGTCCCTCTTGATGCATTCGGCTCAGTCGCTGGAGCGCAAGTACTCTTGATCGTAGCAGGCGTACTCGTCCGGACACTAGAGATTTGCGCTGCCGAAAAGACTTCCGATCGGAGCTCTTCTTGCGTGGCTAGGTACGCACTCTGACCTAGGACGCCGTTTTCGCATTGGGACGGTTGGTAGTGGTGGTGGCAGCAGCAGCACGCTTGCTTGATCTGGCGGGTGCGGCAGACGCACCTTACTCTGGAGTCTAAACGACCTACGCGCTTGTTGCCGAAGCACTCTCTCTAGTTGCCGAGGTGCTCAGGCTTGGTGCTGCTGAAGCTTGGGTCTTTGCGCGAACACGCCATGAAGCAGACCCCATGGTTTGTTGGTGACCTCCAGCCGAGTCCTCAAAAGAGCCGTCGACCAAGTGAGTCCAAACCACGACGTTGCTACTAACAGTACTGGCGACCGTGCGCTCGGGCACTGGTTGTGTGTCTCTGTGTGTGGTGAAGGTGTGGTGTGCGCACAAGTTTAATTAGGTATGTATAATCACTTCGAGATTGCCTAATCAACAATAGATGATCTTAGTGAAACGCTTCTTACCATCCCTTGAAGTGATACCTCCTGCCTATATATTCTTGACAACTTCACGAATTTTCTTGTATTGGCAAATCGCCTCTTTCAACTATCTTCTTGTCACCTTGTTTCGCCCTCTTTTGCGGTTGTTAACATTTTCCAAATCCATTAGATAATTGTCGACAGACAGAAGCTTGGCGGCTGTACGCAAGGCGTCAACATACCGCACACGAGATTTGCTAGCGGTAAAATATGAAGGTTTGGAAAACAAATCACAACAGCAGTATGCGAGTCAAACTAACCGCACCGAAACCTCCGAAAGAGTCCTGCCTTCTTGGTCTTCTGCCTCTACTATCTCGCACTGCCTACTTTAGGTGATCAATTTCATAACTTGCCGACGTGGTCGCACTATATTGTTTATAACTGGGTTAGCGATAAAAGTGAAAAGCAACTACATTTTGTTTGTTGCTGTTGAAGTACAACAGTACCGAGCGAAGCAAGCACATAGCGACAAACGTATGTTTGTGTAGCTAGAGTGTCGAGAACGGCTCGCAAGCACAAACAAATTAGAATTTGATGTATATTACAATTAGCGAGTCGACCTCCGAAACCAAACCGGAATCGGCGATCTATGTTGTGGTCGGCGTTTAGACTTTTCAATTTGGTTTGGGGACTGCGGATTTAAGCAGGACAAAAGTATATGGCCACCTCTTTCAAACTTGACTGTCGATATCTCGATTTGAATTAAGCGATGCTGTGTTTGTATAGGACAAATCTGCTAAAAATCTGTTATGAAGCAAGAAATGGACGAAATATGAAAGTATTTGTATTTTATACAAAATACAAAAATCGAATTTTCTATATATACATTTTGTAGACATTTGCAAAAATATTTAGGTACGACAACAAACTGTAGATCGTTCATCCCTTTTGCCCTTGGACTCTTGCACGTACTTGTAGTATGTACTCGCACATGCCTCGAGTGCTGACATCGACTCTCCTCTGGATCCTACGACGGGACATCTTGCGCATCTTCGTACTCGACGAACTCAATCGCAAGCTCACCATAGAGGTCTTCAAGTGCCTCAAGAACCAGCGTCTGCACGAACACGAGCTGATGCGGCGGCAAGTACTCGTCGCCAGTGGACTTGGCGATCGTCACGAGTGCAGGACGCACTGTACTCGCACTGGTGGTAAGGAAAGCTCGAAGCGCCGCGACCATGTCTCGGATCTCGTCCTCGGAGCTCTCGTGGTGTGGCAGCTCCATGTTTTGTCCCGCCCACCACACGAGCTCCTGTTCGTCTGCGTCTAGCGCAGCGAGCATGTCGACGAACGCCATGAGCAGCTTACGGATCTCGCGTTCGTTGTGTTCACTCTCGCTGTCTCCTGACTGTCGTCCGCCGCAGTACAGCGGTAGCAGCGTAGCCGTGAGCATGGCGTCCCACGCTGCGCCAGAAGTGTCCAAGAGCTCGCTGTCGGTCTGTAGCTGCTCCATCGCGGCTGCAAATGCGCGGCGGTCGCAGACGCGAGCGCTCACGTCCATGTCGTTCCCCATGTCCTTGTACCGGACGCTCTGGAACACACGCGCGACAGTGTCTGCAGCCGTTGCACCAAGGCGCTGTGTCAGGTCTATCGGAGTCAACAGAGCGGCACATGTGTATGAGGAGTAGACGTTCAGTTAGTTCGCGTTCGTCTGGAGCAGGACGTCGAGCAGATAGCATCGCGTGAGAGGAGGACGTACGCACCCTTGCGGAACGGATTCCACGTCGAGAAGTAGTCGAGGTCGATGTCCAGGACAAACGCCTCGGTACTCGCGAGCAGCGCATCGTCTTCGGACGCATCTGTGCATCGAGCGCCATCGTCATTTGTAGCGCTAGATGGGAGCTCCGTGACGACCAGCTCCCACTCTCTACAGCGAGGCCGCGCGAAAGAGGATCAGTTGTCAGACATCAAGCTTGAGCCAGATGACAGCAGCAGCAGAGCCAACGTACTTGCGCGCCGCGGCATCCATCGCACTTGCAGGCGCGTACGCGTCCTCTTCGATGAAGTGCGCAAGCGGCAGCGACACACACAGCGCGTCTGGAGACACAACAGCGTCAGTGCATCAGTCTATCAGTCGGTCATTCGCACGAGTTACGCGAGTCGTCATCGGCCACTCTCACTTGTATCGCTGTGCTTGCCGACTGACGCAAGTGGCAGCGCTTGCACTGACATCTGAAAGCCATCGTAGACACCTTGTCATGAGCTCGGATGCTCCTCATCCGACATAGCAACAGAGCGATCACACAGAGCATCAACTCGACGCACCTGCTTGGCCCAGTGTGGCTTGACCCACGTGATGCGATTCACGTGCCCAGCGTAGACGAGCGGCAAAAGGAACTCAGCGATGCCTACGCGCGTCACGCACACGATGGCGTGAGGAGAGTGAGTCGAAAGACTGCAACACGCATACCCAACGAGCCTCGCATGCGCAGGAGCACAAGTAGTACCGGAGACTGAGTCATCGAGTGCATCGTAGAGTGCTTCCGGCTCAAACACGAGCGCTGGGTCGAGCGTGCGCGGGAACGAGAGGTCTGGATGCGCATCAAAGTGGAGCACGTGGATGCCAGTGAATGGCAGCGCTCGTTTGCGGATCGCCTGCATTGTGCGCACAGCAACCAGCGCGTCATCAGCAATTTGAGCGCTGTATATACAGCTACTACAGCTCGAGTGTTAACGCAACATAGCGAGCGTACGAGATGGATCTCTGGCAGCACGTGGTGGTGGTCGTCCGTGACAACAACGCGCAGTGGCGCCATGCTTGTCAATTCGATCTGCTCGATCTCGTCGTCTGGTTATGACTTTAGATAGTGATAAAATAAAGGGAATGAACAGTGCAACTTGAGTAGCTCTCGACTCTGGAGGCATCGTCGGATGAACCTCGTGCGTGTGCTGCCATCGATCAGCAAGTGCCTGACGCGCTCCGTCAGTCACATCCACACCACTGGAGGTCATTGACAGTGTCATGCTCCTGACATCCAAGCAAAGACCATCAAGAGCATGGGTGTCCGTACATACCATTTACAATACGCCTACGTCGATACATCATCCACTCACTCGCCCGTGCCTTCCGGGTCAACGCGCACTGTCTACGAACGCTTCGCTACTTAGTTCGCCGAGTCGTCCGACGAGTCGTCGATGCTCTTGTCGTTCGTCGTGCTCTGCTTCGCACTCGCGATTGTCGTCGCGGCCGAGTAGCTCTGCTTCGGACCGCTGTTGCTCGTCGGCGCTGGCGTCGTGACTGGCGTCGTCGTGTTCCAGACGTCGCGGGTCGGGCAGCCAAACTTCGTGCCCATGGCAGCGCGCCAATCTTTGACGCAGATGCTCTGCTTGCCCGCCTTGATCTCGTCGACGATGAGCTTGCAGCGCGGCGCCGTGACGCCCCACGTCTTCTTGAACTCGTCCGAGTAGTCCTTCACGCCGCCGAGACACTCGTCCTGGAACATGCACGTCATCTTCTCGATCTCGTCCATCGTATTCTGCGACTGACCGCCGAGCTGCTGCGTCATCTCGTCGTACCACTGCTCCACGACCTTGGTCGACTCGTCGCAGTCCTTGTTCACGAGCACGACGTCGACTGCGTCTGGGTTCGACGGCGCGGCGCTGTCGCTCGTTGCCTGGTCCGACTGCTCAGCTGGGTTGTATCCCGCAGCACGGACCTTGCCGGCCGGCGCAGTGAGGTCGTCGACCGTAACCTGGCCCTCTTCAGCGAGCTTGCGTCCCCACGGCCACCACGGCCAGCGCCAACCGCCAGGGCTGCGCGTCGGCTGCGGCACTGGCACTGGGCGGTTCGTTGGTCGGTTCGACGGCACTGGGCTCGGCTGCGTGCCTGGCGTCTGGCCATCGCAGCCCGTGTACATCGTCGCGAGGTAGCCACTGAGCTCGTACGAGTAGCTGCTGCTGCCGAGGTCGCGGATATCCATGAGGTCAGCGAACCGGTTCGGCACGCTCGAGAAGTAGCGTCCGATGACAGGGTCCTGGCTCCCCTGGATCGGGTTCCGGCCGAACTGCCCCGTGCGCATCGTGATCACGTCCGCTGGGTTGAACGCACCGCCGTTGCTCCGACGGCTGCACGACGACCACGCCACTGGGTGGTTCGCCTTCTCCTGGAACGACATGCGTGTCGTACCAACGCGACACTTGTGGAAGATCACGTGCAGCGCGTCGATCATCGCGTGGTGCGACCAGAAGAGCGGCTCGGACGGTGAAGCGAACGTCGCCATCGCGCCGTCAAGCGCAGCGTGCACGTTGTTGTGCACGCCCTGCTCGAGCGTCGGCGAGAACTGACCGATGCTCCGGCCAGTGAACACTTGGTTGCGCACCGAGGCATAGCTCGCTGAACCTGGGATCTGCGTTCTCGACCACGGACCGCGCGTCACGCACCGCGCGCAGTTGTTCCCGCGCACTGCGCCGGACTCGCAAAAGTGGTCGAGCGGCGACGAGCGGACACAGGAGCCGGCAGTCTGGACGCCGTTGATCGCGAGCTGCCGCTGCTGCGAGTTCGATGGCACACCGCCGAGTTCGTTCACGATCGCCGAGCAGTCGGCCATGGTACGGCACTGGCCGTTCGTCATGCGATTGTGCGCCGTGATCCAGTCCCAGTACGGGATCGTCACACACGCGTACTGACTGCCTTGGCCGCGGAGCATGTTCTCGAACACGACGAGCATGAGACGGTGCCAGTAGATGAACATGCACTGCTGGTGCGCCTCCATCTCGGACCGCATCTCCGTGTGCATCTCGACGAACTTGATGTACGCCCCCGAGTCCATCGCCGCCGAGATCGCGCCGATGTACGTGTTCTTATCCTGCGCCGAGAGCGAGTCCCAGTTGCGCCGCGTGCGCGAGCCGCATGACTGCGCGTCGACCGAGGCGCGAGTGAGCAGTGCGAGCGCACCGAGCACGACTGCTGCCCACTGGATGATCTTCATCGTCGCGTAGAGAGCTGGGGTCGCTGCAACGGGTGGTGTGGCCGAGTGATGGAATCGGAGAATGAGGAGCTCGACACGCAGACACGCTCATGGGCTTCGCGTACGAGTGCTAGCGACAGAGAGAGAGAGAGAGAGAGAGAGAGAGAGAGAGAGCGAGCGAGACCCGAGCAGACGCGCATATGCGAGCGCTCTGCAGCAGCTGGGGCTGCTAACTGCCGACATCGAGGCGCCTCTACAGGACCGGCGCTGCCTTTGCCGTGCGCGTTGTGGTAATGGAGCTCCTGGTGTGCGCCAGCTGCATGAGCCTGTGTGGCTCTCTCGCGACCGGATGCTGGTCATCCATGCCTCTGCTGTGTCTGACTCTTCAAGATCAAGTCAGAGCGCGACCTTGCGAAATGCATCAAACTGCGGTAAATACACAGGTTTGTCTTGATACTGTAATGTATTGCAAGCGATTGATTTTGCTGGATACAGAGGGATTGCGATACAGCGCATAAAGAGGTCGTATTCGCTCCTTGGATCGCCTTTACAGAGAGCAAGCGCTCGTTCTCGGTCCGAGCTGGTGCCGTGGCGTGTGGCATGCTTTGGAGGCGACATGACCATCTCGACTGCCATGCGCAGCCACAAAGTCGCGAAGACGAAGCGCAAGTACGCTCGGTTGCTGGTGCTTCTGCTGGCGCTGAGACCAGACCATCGGAACGACCGACTTGTGCCTCGAGTGTCTGTTCATGGGGACTAGTACTCACAGAAGCGTCCACATGAACTTGAGACTGTGTTGTTGTTGTCGCCTCTCGCAAGGATGCCTCGAACGGATGTAAGCCGAGCTATGGTTCGGTGCTTGATGGTCGAGGTTGGATCGTCGCGTTTGAAACTTCGAGCGCTCTCAAGTGTCCTAGACCACCGCACGCTGTGAGTGACACCTGCGTGATATGGCGAATTGCTGTTGTTGGCGTACTCTGTCAGTCTGGGGGTAGTCAAGATCGTCTTAAGAGACCTCTTTGTTCACTGTTGTTACTGTTGTTGTTGAGTCGGAGTGTGCTCGGACTGATGGATCTTGGATAGACTGCTACACTCTGCTTCAGCTCGATAAGTTCAAGAACAGACACCATCGCGCTGGAGTGTCCACCAGATCAAGCTGGTACTCGAGCGCAAGTACAATACTAGTGTCAAGCACGAGCTGCGCACAAGCTCTGATGCTGCTCGACACCATGACCCTCGACACTGAAGCTGGAGCTCAAGGATTGACTGGTGAGTCACGAAATACTCGATTTCTTCACTATCACAAATTGTAAATGAACGCACAATACCAGCAGCGCTTCGCGACGACGATCTGAACGACCTCGACATCATCATCATGGTGAAGCTCCTGCTCTGCGGACAAGTAGACGGCGAGTGGACGACCGTGTTCGAGCGCGCGAGCAAGCTCAACGCCGCTGCAGCAAAGAGCGGCGCCGCGCCATTCGAGCTCCTGCTCTGCGTCGGTGGCGCATTCCCGCTGCCGCAAGAGTTCGTGGACGGGACGAAGCGCGTGCCTTTGCCAACGTACTTTGTCGCCGCGAACGAGGACGCGACTGGCGCGTGGAAGCAGGACCCGCAGCAGCTCGCACTTTATGAGAAGCTCGTAGGCGCTGCTGCCTCGGGCGAAAGCAGCAGCAGCGATGCAGCGAGTGCGCCAGTCCAAGTGGCCGAGAACCTCTTCTTCCTTGGCAAGCGCGGCGTCATGACTGTACGTAGTGCGACGCGCTATCTTGCGCATGACCAATAGAACACATGACTCACTAGAGCTGCGTATGTGTGGCGATGATGCAGATCCAAGGGCTCAAGATCGCGTTTGTGTCCGGCAGTGCTGCGTCGAGCAGCACTACTGACGCGTTCCAATACACGCCCGAGTCGATCCAGACGCTCGTGCGGTCAATCGAGGAGGGCGGCAGCGACGACATCGACTTTCTCCTCACAGCCGAGTACGCGACCTGGTACGTCGCACTCCATCGCTCTCGCTCTGCAGTCGCTGCTGCTGCCACGAGAACGCCGTGTTGACACTGTGCGGCGTTCTGCTCCTATAGCTTCCAGCGCCTCTTGCCAGACCAGCAGCTCCCAAAGGAGCTCCAGAGCCACGCAGGCGCGCCGATGCTCCACCCTCTGCTCCAAGCCGTGCACCCAAAGTACCACATCACGAGCTGCGCGCGAGCGGCGCAGAGTGGCGTGTTCTACCAGCGCCTGCCGTACGTGAGCGAGAGTCGCGTGAGCGGCCGCAAGAGCGTCACGCGCCTCATTGGGCTCTGCGGCGTGAGCGCCTCGAAAGACAAAGCACGCAAGTACCTCCACGCGCTGCAGGTCACGCCGAGCGCTGTGACGAGCCAGGACCCAGTCGACATCCCGGCGGGGACGACCCAGAACCCGTACGTCATTGCGTCACGCGTCCCAGACCGCGCGAGTCGCGACGACGACCCAAAGCGCCGCCGCGTCGACGCGCCGAGTGCGAGCACCAGTGGCGGGCTCTCGGCCGAGCAGATCGCGCAGCTCACTGCTCAGAGCGCTCGCGGCGCGCAGTTCTTCTACGACCAGAAGCTCGCAGCGCGCGGTCAGCGCCAAGGCGGACTGCGTGCGGATGGCTCTGACCACCGGCGCCGCAACGGTCCGCCGCAGCCGCAAGTGCCAGTGCGCACCGAGTGCTGGTTCTGCCTCGCAACGCCGAGCGTCGAGCGCCACTTGATCGTGAGCATCGGCGACGAAGCGTACCTCGCGATGCCGAAAGGCGCGATCAACAGCGACCACGTGCTCATTGTCCCGATTGCGCACGAGGCGTCGACGCTCGCGCTGAGTCCCAAAGCGGCGGCCGAGGTCGAGCGGTTCTTGTCCGCGCTGCGCGCGTACTTTGGCGCGCAAGACAAAGACATGGTCGTGTTTGACCGGAACGTCTCGACGCTCGGCGCGACGCACTGCCACCTCCAAGTCGTCGGGATCCCTCGATCGAAGGCAGCGACGGCGCGTCGAGTGTTTGAGACTGAAGGCGCGCGGTACCACGTCACGTTCCAAGAGCTCGGACCGAGTGAGTCGCTCGCAAGTGCGACGGACGGCAAGCCGTTCTTCTACGCAGAGGTGCCTGCGCCACCGATGCCAGCAGTCGAGAACGAAGCATCCGAAGGCGCTGCGAGTGCCCAAGCGTCTGCGAATCGCACCGTGCGACTGCTCAATATCGTCGACGGCAAGCACTTCATGCAGTTTGGTCGCCACGCGGCTGCTTGTGTCTTGGATGTGCCGCGGCGCGCGAACTGGAAGAACTGCGTTGTCCCAAAGGCCGAAGAAGAGGCGATGACAAAGGTGTTCAAGGCGCAGTGGAAGCCGTTCGACTTTACGCTCGAAGGCGACGAGGACGACGAAGAGTAGGGCATGTAGTGAGAGATGGCAGATCGCCATCACTATCGTAATGGCACCAAGACGTCGTCATCGTTGTCATGCAAGATCGCCTGTCAAAGTTCAAGGTAACGCTGCTTTCCTGTTGTCAGTAGTAAATCATCAGCAGTGCTGAGAATGTACCGAGAATCGTTCAATAGATTGAGAACGACGCACATCAAAACGACTGATCAGCGACGAAGCAAGAGACAGCAGCATGAGCAGCGGATTCGCGTGGCGCTCGGTGTCGCGGCGCTTTGCGCTGCCTGCAGGACTCGCGGCATGTGCTGCGAGTGCACTCGGCAGCAGCCGATCGAGTGCTAGTGCCGCTGCAGCAGAGACCAAGCGCGCGTACTCTGGCGGCGGTCCGCGTGGAACGCCACAGATGCTCATTGGCGATCCAGGTGCGTCGACTTAGTTGCCTTCGTTCGGTATGCATGGACACAAGCAAACTCTCTTGACTCCTATACGTCACTGACGCTGCTGCTCTCCACACTGTGCTATGACCATGTGCAGACGCGTTCGCGCGCAAGTGGAAGAAGTTCTCGACCGACGGTGTCGACAAGCTCCTCGTGATCGCCGACTTTGACCAGACGCTCACGCCGTACTACAAGCCGAGCGGTGCGTCTAGATCTACTTGGCGCTGCGTATAGCGGCCAACACAGCAGCACTTACGTGATACACTCGTGTGCCCTGCGATGACACGCAGGCGAGCAAGAGAGCAGCAGCCACGGCGCGCTCATGACGAGCACGGTCCTGAACCCGCAAGTGTGCAAGCAAGAGCGCGAGATCTTTGCGCGGTTCTTCCCGATTGAGATGTCGCCGACGATGTCGCAAGAGGAGAAGCTGCCGTACATGGTCGAGTGGTGGACGCGTGCGCACGCGCTCTTGATCGAGTACAAGCTCACGAAAGCGCAGATCGCGCAGGCGGTTGCGCAGAGTGACTTGGGCTTTCGCCGCGGCTTCCACGACATCTTCCGGCTGCTCACGAGCGAGAACGTCCCTGTTTTGATCTTCTCTGCTGGTCTCTACGACGTCATCCACGCCGTGCTGGAGAAAGAGTACGCGGCGACGCCTGAGCGCACGACGCCGTCGAACGTCCACGTCGTCTCCAACATGATGACGTTCGATGCCAGCGGCACGATCACGGGCTTTGACGGCAAGCTCATTCACTGCTTCAACAAGAACGCGAGCGTGCTCCTGGACACGCCGTTCTGGCAGCAGTGCCGGCTCCAGCAGCGCCGCAACATCATCTTGCTCGGCGACTCGCGCGGCGACGTCAAGATGGCGGACGGACTCGACGCAAACGATGACGAGATCATCCGCATCGGCTTTCTCAACACGCACGTGCGCGAGTCGCTGGACGAGTACCTCCAGCTCTACGACGTTGTGCTCACGCACGATGCGAGTCTGTTGCCAGTCGAGATGCTGCTGCATCAGCTCCAGAGCAGCGCCAGCCATGGGAACGCTGCTACCAAGTGACCTTAGCGGAGCTGTTGCTGCAGAGCAGTACCAGTAATGACATGCGCTGACCCGCGAACAGGAAGGCATCGCGACCAGGACCGACACTGAATGATACCACACAGCCAGCTTTGACGATGAAGGACACTTGGTCGTCCTCTTCTTGCGAGACTTCTACGTGACGGTGTGTTCTGATGAAACAATGCGCAAGTCGTCGGGCTCCCTGCGCTTGCGTTGCAGCGATTCAGCCAAGCGACGTAGCTAGCAAGCAACAGAGTCATCGCTCGAGGTGTTCATTCAACATCACACACAGGACAAAATGCAGTACAGAACTGCGGAGTTATGATAGACATGAATATATCATAAGAACAATTTAAGTAACATATACTTGACAATTGTGGATATAACAGTGGGAAAAGTATTGTGCAAGATAAATACCACACAAACGTTTTGTCGGATATGTTGAAGTACAAAAAATTACAATGACCGCAAGCTCAATGGAGAAACTACAAGAATTCAAATGTACGACAAATCATCACGTGCACATATATCGCAGTCATCTTGGGGTGTAATGACAAAAAATGCTTTGCGCATATATGAGCACAACAGAACTGCAGTGTTCTGATACTCATTAATTCTATATATACCATATTACGATAATAACTATATATATTGTATTTGACATCTATGTGCAAATGGATTTTGTAGTTTGTCTTAAGGTTATGCATTTATTATACGCATAACATTTAGACAAGTTTTCTGTCGGTAAGACGATCAAGCGATCATGCCGCGGATTCATAAACGCCTTTCCAAGGATTGTATACGTAGTTTTGTGCTCAAATGTATATGTAACGGTGAGTCGTGTGTCAATATGGTGTATCTGTTGAGCCAGACATATAGGTTTATCGACTAGGTACTCCGCTTGCCAAGCGTGATGGTGTGCTTTGATGTAATAGTGTGCTTTGCGTCTACTCTAAGCGCTCGCATTTAAGCGATATAGCCAAACGCCAAGATTAACACATTTTCGTATAGCATTCTCTCATAAACAAATGTGGAATTATAATACAATATGAGAACACGATAAACAAAATATACCAGCACATAACGTACATTACGAGACAAATTGCAGTACAAACCATAACTATATAAAATATATATCATGGACAACTCAAAACACCAGTCCTTTACAGGCTATATATCGTGAGATGAAAAGACAATCATAATTATGTCGAACAAAACCACACTATAAACGTCCTCTCAAATAGACAAAGCGTTCTACGAAGCTGACAAAACATATTGTACAACACAATACTTAAAAATCGATGTATACGAATAATAATACCCATATGAGTATAGATGGCAGCAAGTTCATTGAGTTGTTTTGCGGTTTCTTGTATTCAATAACACTGAAGTAAGACGATCAAACCATTAACTCCACACGGTGTCAAATACATGTTCGAAACGAATTGCTATATCCCTAAATATGCGTGCCGTTACTAGTCTATGTATAAATCGATGAAACAAGATATCGACAAGTCTAGCGGCTTTAAGTCTCTTTCTATTTGCCAAATCCCTGTTGAATGCTTTGTAAACCTTTTATGCGGATTTACGCAAAGACCTCTAACAAGGAGCTTCGTCGTGACATACTTCTCCTGTCCAGCACTAAACCGCATCTGTGTTATACCGCTTGTCAGATGTGAGCGAGTCAAGATAGCGAAGCGTTGCGTTTTGTGTTCGGTCAGGTGGATGGCCAATCGGTTGCTAAGGCCACGGAGCTGCCGTTGGGTGCGCTATGAGCAGGATGTCCATCTTACTGTCGAGAGAGCCGATAGCACGTTGTTGCTTCGCTTTGACCTTATCAGTAACTGTGGACAAGTGCGATCTATAGGACAAGAGCATCGTAATGACATGAGCAGGTCGATCTCGAAAGCAAGCCCAGCGTAGGTGCATTTTTACCACCACAGTGGGCGGCAGATTTTACGTTCAGCTACCACATTAAGCATTCCCACCTTTTGTTAACTTGCTTGCTTGCATGTGCATGTGAACCCCAAAAGCAAGCGCAGGAGCGGCGATAGCGCTCTCGACTCAAGGCACCAGCGCGGACATGTGCGCGTCGAATGACACACCTTATGCGCATAGCTCGGTACGTGAGCTTCTTCCTTGCTTAGTCGCTCGTTTGGTGCTGCATGTTTGTCGACAGAGCGCCTGAATGCGCTATACTGACGCGCATATCACTGTGTCTTGTTGTTCTTGTTTGTCATTATCGGTGTATTTGTGCGTGCTGTCCACGTGCAATGGCGCACGCCGAAACGAGTGCGTGTCAAGCCGACGTATCGACCAAGCTGCGTGACTGCAAGCGCAGTAAAATCGATGTCCGTGGTGCGTATGTGTGCACACACGCAATGCTGTATCAACTACGAGCTCAGATGCTCTCATTGTGATGTGTGTGAGAGCGTACGGGACATCGAACGCGTGGGCGACCAAGGTGGTAGGGAGAAGAGATATAGGCCGTATGAGCGCTTCAGAGCGCAAAGCACTACGAAAGACGGCTCAAGCATGTGTCGCCTTGCGGTGGAGCAGATACTGAAGTTCCAGGTGCACTTTTGCACAAGCGAGTCTGTCTGTTGAAGCGTTTTTGTGTCTAGTACACCTTCATTGACCGATCTGTCTTTGGGTCTGCTGGTGCATAGGCCTAATGACACATGGGTAAACATAGCGAGCACAAGACGCGCTTGTAAAATGAGCCCAAGGCCGTGCGAGCGCTGCAGAGCGCATAGCACCAGAGATTCCCGCCTGAATGTGCGCCATCGCTGCACATCGTCCGTATATACAACAGGTTCAACTATATGATTACAAGATTGGCTATTGTCGTGCAGGAGCATTGACTGATCTATCTTTGGATACTGTGGTGGCATGCAATCTCGGTTCCAAATCACATGGAACGTCGTCACGGCAAATAGCAATGATTGGTCAACAGCAATAAACAGAGTTTTGTGTCATATATTATACTTATCCAACACACAGATAATAAGAACCCCTGAGGGCACTTGACCAACAACGAGCTTAAATGGCGGGCTCGTTGTTTCATCTGTGAGGTGTCAATAACAAATGATCACGATTATTGTGTATGGTGTCATGTGTCAATGTACAAGTAATATACGTGTTCATGTTTGATAATTCTGTCTAGAAAATTCGGTATTATTCGTTGATATCCACACAATATTAGCCAATCAGCGGACTTGGACTCTTAGAGCCAACCGTATTTGAGTTGACTTAGTTCTCGGTTTTCATTCGTAGACCAAAAAATTGCAAAGGGAGGAGTTCACAGTTCCAATTATGATATGAACACTCAAACTTTACACCAATTGAAACTAGAGTCATTATTAGCGACTGGAACCCTTGCGGACCTTGAAGGTGGTGTTCTTACACGATTCCTCACAAACGTGCATTTTAACTCGAACACGCCCGATTGCATAGAGTTATATTTATGTGCGTATTTTCTATTTTCTGAGCACCGTGATATGGTGAAAACTCCGACAGAGCAAAAGCTGAGTCGGTATCCATTTACTAGTCACAAATGATGTGAGGTTTTGGTTTGTGTTTGGTGTGGCTGGTGTGGCTTAGCCTTGCTTCTGACTCTAGCGCTCTATTAGGGTGTATGTTTGCAGGCATTCAGTCAGTCGATAAACTTTACAAGTCGCCGATGAGGTTTTGAATTGTGTTTGGTGTGGCTTTGTGTGGTTTACTCTTATGAGATTTGCGAAATGTGCTGTGGCTTGATGCTTGTGTGGGAGGAGATAAACGCGACAACGAAATCTAGGCAAAAGTGTGTATTTGGTGGTTCTTGTCTTCTGTGCATTGCATGGCAAATTGTGAAGTGAGGCATAAGTGCCCACATTGGGGTCCACTATTTTGGTAGCGCATTCGAGCAGGATATTTAGCCCAAGCGCGCTTCAGCTTTTCTAGCGTTGATTAGATGAGCACAAGATTGGAGGATCGAGCCACAGTCACCAGCTAAAGGGCACGCGTGCTTCCCGCCTCTTGCTCATTCTTCGCCACACGACTTTGCGCTCAAGCAAGCGGTAACTGCCGGGAGCGTGTGCTTCTCTTTTCGGTATGTGGTCTGGGGACATTCGGACTTGCCCCCATGCGAGGGTTTGATTCTCCTCCGCGTCTCACAACGGTTGTGCGGTGTGCTGCATTGTACATGTGTGCATTTTGTGCTTCTGTCGATGTGCGAGAGCCTGTGGCAGGCGCGCAAGTGCTAGCTGGTAAATGCTCGTGTCGACGTGCAATACATGAACTGAAAATGACTGTAAGAGTTCGCATGCTCTGCAATATGGTGGTTGTTACGGCAACACCTACTGTGGGTTGAGGATGTAGTCCTCAACAGCTTCGTCCAAGAAGAAGTGCTTGCGGACGGTCGCGCGACACTCCTTTGTGTACTTCGCGATGAGCAGCTGCGTCAGGTTCGTCGCAGGCTCCCACGGTGGCCCCCACTCGCACAGGTGCGGTGTCGTCTTGGTCTTATGGTCACGGTGCATGTCGAGAACGCGCTTGACTTGCCACGTAAGATCGCTTTCCGTAACGCCGGTATCCAAGAGCTCGCATTCGCCACTCTCGTCGGTGCTTGTCGTGTCGCTTGTCGCTCCGATGCTGCTGCTCTTGCCCGGGCTCACGCCTGGACATCGTCGCCGTTGACGCGCGAGTGCCCGCAAGCGACAAACATTGCGACGATCGCTTGAAGCGATTCCGCCTGCTCAACGCGGTTTGCATTCGTCTCCTTCAAGCCAGTGTGCAGCTTGCGAACAGCCTCGTCGGTGACGTAGATGTTCGAGCTGAGCCAAGCCTTCACGGTTCGCAGCAGCCCGGAGAGCTTCGAGTGGTTGCGAAGTAGCTTGAGAGGCGCTGGCTTGCGGTTCTTGAGGTTCTTGCGGTTTTTGGTGCCCATATCGCCTTGCAGGTGCGAATGCGAAAGGGAACGGAGCCCGCGACGAAGACACTCGGCCGTATCACGTCGGGCGAGCCAGTGACAGGGCACCACTGGCGCAGGTTCGACTCCTGCTGCGGTCTTTTTGCGGATGTTCAAGATCTAGAAGGTGCGAGGAATGCGTGTACGTAAAAACGAACAAAGAAATCAAGGCAAAACTGTGCGTATTTGACACCTCTTGTGTTTGCGTCGCTCGGCGAATTGAGAAATGAACCCCAAGTGCGCAAATTGGGGTCCATTATCTTGGTTGTGTTCTCAAACCAGATATTTATACCCAAGCGCGATTTAGATTATTAGATATGGGCTAAGCACGAGTTCGGATGATCGCGCACCACACACCACTAGGTCATTCTTCCGCGAACGACTTTTGTGCTCAGGCGAACGGTAAATGCATTGGCCGCATGCTTCTCTTCTCGGCGCGGTCTAGTGGCGCGAGGACTCGCCTCTATGTGAGGAGTCGACCCCGTCCGCGTCGCATCACTCTGTGCGGTGTGATGTTTGGCGTCGCGAAAGGAGCACTGTATAAACTAAGGGTAGTTTGCATGTCATGCCTCAAGAGTGACATCTAGTTAGACAAATAAACATTTGGAATATCGTGGTTTTATTATCGTATTGTGTTCTTTTGTACGGATATTCCTGCTTCAGAGTTCATTCCTTTATTACTTCACTACTAGGTCTGAGGTTCACATACTGTATCCAAGTGAAACGCTAACACGTCATAACGCAAACACGCAGTTTGAATTTGACCACCTCAACCACCTCGATCTCAACCTCATCTAGCATGGGGATCCGCAAGAGCGACGCGCTCGCTCAGCACTCGAACGAGCACGCGCCACTGCTGCTGCAGTCAACTGCAAAGAAGACGTGTGTAGCGGATGTGCTGCCTGGCGCAACCGCGAGCGAGCTGAGCTCGAAACACCTCGCATCGTACGTCTATCGACTGCATGTGCTCCTGCTGGTGTAACGATCGCTGCTGCTCACACTGCCATCGCTTGCATTGTTCGCTTTGCGTATGCGCTACTGCAGCGACAGCAAGACGTTTGCGAGTGCGATCATCTCGTTCCTCGGCTCGGGTGTCCTCGGCTTTCCATTCGCGTTCAAACAAGCAGGCGTCATGGTACCGCACACCCGACCTCTTCTCGATTGTGTCTCGCTCGAGTCACATGGACTCTGTGTCTAACGCGCACTCTCTTGCTCGTGTATGGGCAACGCTCTCGTCCGCGCACAGCTCGGTCTGCTGCTCTTGCTGCTCGTCGGCGCCGTGAGCACGTTCTGCATGCTCCTCGTGGTCGAGTGCAAGTACAAACTCCAGGACCGCGGCGTGCACGTCGCAATGTACGGCGACATTGGCCGCGCCGCCATGGGACGAACAGGCCAAGTCGTCGTGAACGTCGCGCTCGTGGTCTCGCAGACAGGCTTTGCAGTCGCCTGTGCGTCGTCTCGTGAGCGCTCACTGTCACTCGCGGTCGTTCGCTCTCTTTCTCACGCACTGCCATCGCCTCCTCTCTCTCTGTCTCGTGGTGCGTCCGCTAGACCTGATCTTCATCTCGACGAACGCCCACACGTACCTGAGCGTCTCGAAAGAGGCTGTCGTGCTCGCGTGTCTCCTGCCGCTCACTGCGTTCTCGCTCCTGCCGCACATCAAGCAGCTCGCGTGGGTCGCTCTCGCTGCTGACGTCATGAACTTCACTGGTCTCGCGATCGTGTACATGACCGACTTTGCGCTCATTGACGTCGCGGCGCTCCAGACTCAGGACGTAGGCATCCACTGGCTCGGCGTGCTCGCCGGTGCGCCGTTCTTCTTTGGCATTGCGAGCTACTGCTTCTCGGCCATCGGCATGGCCCTGCCGCTCGAGAACGCCATGGCGCACAAGCGCCACTTCCCGCGCATCCTCATCGCCACGGCGGTGCTCATTGGCTCGATCTACGCAACGTTCGGCATCGCCGGGTACCTCGCGTTCGGCGACGCGACGCTCGACGCCGTGACGCTCAACATCCAGGGCCACGGTGGCGTTGCGACGACTGTCAAGCTCTGTCTCTGCGCCGGTCTCTTCTTCGCATATCCGATGATGCTCGTGCCGGTGTTTGAGGTACTCGAGCCAGTCGTCCTCGCAGCAACTGGCGACGCAGATCCGCATCACGAGGTGCGATGGCAATCGCTCGTGTCCTAGAGGAGCAGTGAGGACTATAGGACTGACAGATACGCTGTGCCTCGTGCCTAGACCAAGCGCGTCGTGTTCCGCGCAGCAGTCGTGCTCCTCACCGCGGCGATCGCAGCAGGCGTGCCGAGTACGTCCGTCTTGCTTCTCAAGGCTCAAGTGCCGCTTCCTTCCCTCACCTATGACCTCGTGCCTGTCGTGCACCTCTTAGACTTTGGACTCTTCATCTCGTTCCTCGGCTCGACGTGTTGCTCGCTCCTGGGCTTCGTCCTCCCTGTCGTGTTCTACTGCCAGCTCGTGCCTGACGCCCTGAGGCGCAAGACTCGCAGCAGTCGCGCGCACACGCCAGCGCTGCTCGTGACGATCCTCGTGCTCGGCGCCGTGGCAGTCGTCACGGGCTTCTACACTGCAGCGCGGGCGTTCTTCTAAGACGCCAGCGCCCTGTCTGTACGAGTGTGCGTGAGTGTGTGAGTGTGAAGCGAACGGAAAGAGCTCGTCTCTATTGGATACAACGCACGCTCTCTCTCTATGCAGATTGCCGCCGTCTCATGAGCTAGTGCTCGCTCTCGCTCGACGCCGCCGCGGCAGCCGCGAGTTTGCGGATGCCAGCGCCAGTCATACGGTCGCGCGTCGCCGGGTCCACTTCGACGTACTTGAGGAACTGGATGCTGAACGAGCCCTCGCCTTGCGTCTTGGACCGCAAGAGCGTCGCGTAGCCGACCATGTGCACAAGTGGCACGTGCGCGTGCACGACCGATCGACCTTGTCGACCGCTGCCGTCGGTCGACGCTGCGCCGACCTCTTGAATGTGCGCGCGGCGCTGGGACGTGAGGTCCGAGAGCACGTCGCCGACGGTGCGGTCTGGCGTCTGGACTTCGAGCTTCATGAGCGGCTCGAGGATCGCCGGCGACGCGTCTTTGAGTCCTTGCTTGAGCGCGAGGACTGCAGCGACGCGGAACGCGTTCGCGTTCGAGTCTTGGTCCCAGTGGCAGTCGTTCTCGTCAATCGTCACGCGCACGTACGCAACGCGGTGGGACGCAAGCACGCCGCGGCTCAAGCCTGCGCGCACGCCGTCTTCGATTGCGAGCGCAAACGCGTGCGGCATCTTCTTCGCGCCCGTGTTCTTCCAGACCACGACGTTGTTCGCCGCGTCGTCGTCGTCGCTCGCGTCGCCACTCGACGATGAAGGCATGTCGCTCATGCCCGAGACGTCAATGAGCGGCTCGAGCTGGAGCGTGAGCTGCGCAAACTGCCGGTCGGTCCCGAGCATCGTGTCGTGGACGTACGGCACGTCGGTACGTTCGGCGATGCTCTCGAGGTACGCAACGCGCATGGCGCCGATCGTCGGCTCGAGCTTGTACTCGGTCCGGAGGCGCTCCTGGAGGATCTCGAGGTGGAGCTCGCCCATGCCCGACATGAGCGTCTGGCCCGTCTCGTCGTCGACGCTCACGACGAAGCTCGGGTCCTCGCGCTGCAAGTGGCTCAAGGCGTCGTCAAGGTCCTTCTGCTTGGCCGACGACTCGGCTTCGATCGAGCACGTGAACACGGGCTTGGGGATCTGCACGCCCGGGAGCACGACCGACGAGTTCGCGTGGTGGTCCTTGGCCGCCACGAGCGTATCGCCCGTGTACGTGTTCTTGAGTCCGACCGCTGCGCCGATGTTGCCGGCCGAGATGAGCTCGACCTCGTCCGAGTCATCCGCAGCGACGCGCATGAGGCGCGTGATGCGCTCCTTCGCCTGCCGCGTCGTGTTCACGAGCTGCGCCTTTGCGTGCAAGACGCCCGAGTAGACGCGGAAGAACACGACGAGACCGCGCTGACGGTCGTGCTTGACTTTGAACGCCAGCGCTGTGAGCGGCTCGTGCGGCGACGCGTGACGCGTGACGAGTGCTGGCGGCGCTGCTGCCGCTGCTGGCTGCTTGGTCTTGCCGTGCGCCACAACGTGCGCGTCAAACGGCGAGAGGTCGAGCGGCGACGGGAGGTAGTCGACGACAGCGTCGAGCAGCGGCTGCACACCCTTGTTCTTGAGTGCACTGCCGCAGAGCGTGATGATCGCCTCGGACGCCGTGTCGCGGCGCACAGCGATGCGCCGGAGTGCGCGCCGGAGCGTGTCGCTGTCGACCGGCTCCTCCATGAGGAAGAGCTCAGCGAGCTCGTCGTCAAAGTCCGACGCGCGCTCAATGAGCTGCTGCCGCGCTGCGACTGCTTGGTCGTACAGCTCGGCCATCTTGCCGCCAGACGTCGGGACGATTGGCAGTGTCCGGATGTCTTTGCCGTCGGCGTCAGCCCAGCGCACGAGCTGCATGCCGACGAGGTCGATCACGCCTTCGAACGCCGCTTCTTCGCCCACAGGCAGCTGCACGCGCAGCGTCTTGACGTTGAACCGCGTCTCGAGCGATTCGCACGCGCGCGCGAACGACGCGCCGTCGCGGTCAAGCTTGTTCACGAACGCAATGCGCGGGACGCTGTACCGGTCCGCTTGCTCCCAGACCGTCTCTGTCTGCGCCTCGACGCCTGCGACGCCGTCGAGCACTGCGACTGCACCGTCAAGGACGCGCACAGCGCGCTCGACTTCGACCGTAAAGTCGACGTGTCCCGGTGTGTCAATGAGGTTGATCTGGTGCTCGCGCCAGTCAAAGCTGATCGCTGCGGAGCCGATCGTGATGCCGCGCTCGCGCTCCTGTGGCATAAAGTCCATTGTCGCATCGCCGTCGTGCACTTCGCCCATGCGCGTGATCGCACCAGAGTAGAACAGCATGCGCTCTGTCGTCGTTGTCTTACCGGCATCAATGTGCGCGAGGATGCCGATGTTGCGGATGCGCTGAAGCGCCTGCGCGTCGTCGTCGCTCATCTTTGGTGGTACATTGGTGCTATAAGCTGCAGCAGCCGAGAGCGCACGGCGCGGCAGCGTCAGCGCAGCCGATGCGCGCGCGCGAGCAGCGCCTTGCAGTCGCAGCGCGGATCGCATCATGCTTCACCGCTTGAGCTTGAGCTTGTCAATCGATCTGTCAATCGAGGCGACACCTTTGATGGTGCTCAGTTGGTTTCGTACTATTTGATACAATTTAGTAGTAGACTGTAAGAAACATACTTGTCTATTACTTTTCAGATAGTGCGAAAACCGAGGATATCAAACTATGAGCTTGACAATCTCAAACTATTGCTCCTAACATAATGATACTAACAACACAATAATATTTTGAGCGCAGAGTCAAACAACAACAACAACAACATGATGCTCCGGCGCTTGATCGGATGTGGTGCACGTGCACGACTCGCTGCGGTGGCGGCAGCAACGACAGCTGCGATCGTCTCTGCTGCTGCGAGCGCAAGTAGCACACCAGCACACGCTGAAAGCGAGCGCCGCAGTCGCAAACCGCTCGGACCGCCGATGATGTATGTGCGCGACCCAGGTACAGAGCACTCCTGACGTTTTATCCATCGCCATCGAGACGCTGTCATGCAATGGTGGTTGCAACGACAGTCAAACGCTCATGCGACTCGCTTGCTCTTCTACTATACGTGTACATACCCACAGACGCGTTTGCGAAGAAGTGGAAGAAGTTCTCGACCGACGGCATGGACAAGCTCCTCGTGATCGCAGACTTTGACTTCACGCTCACGACGTCGTTCTTGCCAAGTGGTGCGTCCTGCTCTGTCTTCGTCGCCATCGCCACCGGCTTTGCTATCGGCATCCGTCGCTCACAGACACCACACCATACTGTCACCACTCAACCGGGCAACTGCCTGCCACACAGGCGAGCACGGCCACAGCTCGCACGGCGTGCTCTTGATGAGCTCGTCGCTCGACCCGGCAGTCAAGGCCAAGAACCGCGCCATGTTTGAGCACTACTACCCGATCGAGCAGTCCGCGACGCTCTCGCCGGCCGAGAAGCTCCCGTTCATCGTCGACTGGTGGACAAAGGAGCACGAGTGCATCGTCGAGCACGCGCTCACGCGCAGCGACATTGCGCGCGCAGTGCACGAGCACGCGGTGACGTTCCGCGACGGCTTCCACGACATCTTCGGCGTGCTCGCGCAGCAGCGCGTGCCGACGCTCATCTTCTCCGCCGGGCTCTACGACGTCATCCACGCGATCTTGGACCGCGAGTTCGCGGCGCAGACGCCGCCGCAAGTGCTACCGCCGAACGTGCACGTAATCTCCAACATGATGCGCTTCGACGGCGCGGACGGCAGCGTGAGCGGCTTTGACGGCAAGCTCATCCACAGCCTCAACAAGAACGCGAGCGTGGTGCTCGACACGCCGTTCTGGCAGCAGTGCTGCATGGAGAAGCGCCGCAACGTGCTCTTGCTCGGCGACTCGCTCAGCGACGCCAACATGGCGGACGGACTCGAGTGCCGAGAGGACGAGATCGTGCGCATTGGGCTGCTCAACGACCGCGTCGACGAGAAGCTCGACGTGTACTTGCAGCACTTTGACGTCGTCCTCACGCATGACGCGAGTCTCTTGCCGGTCGAGCTACTGTTGCACCAGCTCCAGGCGTGAGGCGCGTATGGGTCATCGGCGGTCGGTCGCACGGCGAGTCGGTCCGTCGCGTCGTCCATCAGCAACGACGTGCATGCGATAGAGACAGCAAGAGAGATAGAGAGAGATAGAGACAACAAGAGAGTGAGAGACGCGAGGCCATTGACGTTGAGACGCGCTGCGAGAGACGCCCAGTCCGTGCGATCATCGATGGGTCGATGGATGATGGCCACGGTGTCTCTGACGACGACTGAGAGCAGCAGACATTGACACGTCGGTGGATGGATGGATGGATGGATGGATGGACATGCCCACGCTTCTGACGCGCGCGAGTCTGCAGGTGGCGCTCACACTCACGCTCGGCATCAGTCGCACGCTCTCAATCCCTCACTCGCTCACGCTCTTGTGTTCTCGCTCGCGTCGGCTCCCATTGCCACCAGCAGTTAGACACGTTGCGCCAAAGCGCCTACGAGCGCAGCAGCTCGCAGTCCTCGCAGCTTCGGACTCTCACTTTCCGATTTGCCTTCGAGCGCAACCACAAGCACCACACACACACACACACGCGCGCGCAGCTCCAGACAACGATGAACTTCCGACTCACGCTCGCACTCGCGGCAGCTGCCGCTACGCTTCTCGCTCCAACCACGACGGCGCAAGTGCTGTTTGGACCCCGAAGTGGTCGACGCGGCAACCGCGCTGAGCAGTTTGGCATCGGCGCGCAAGGTGGGCCAGATGGCATGGGCTTTCCTGGTCAAGGCGGCGGCGACTTTGGTGGGATCGGAGGCCAAAGCAGCGCGTTTACTACCCAAGGCGGCGCATTTGCTGGACAAAGCGGTCTTGGAGGTCCAGGTGGACCAGGTGGCGCGTTCGGCGGCCGAGGTGGCGCGTTCGCTGGTCAAGGCAACAACTTTGGCGGTCGAGGCGCGTTTGCAGGCCAAGATGGCAACATCGGTGGCATCGGAGGCTTTGGCGGAGCCGACCAGCTCGGTGGCGCTGGAGGACGGCTCGGCGGCGTCGGAGGTCCAGCTGGCGTCACGAACGGCTTCTTCGGACAGAACGGCGGCGCTGGCGCAGTCGGTGGGATGAACGGCGCAGTCGGCGGTGTGAACGGCGCAGTCGGCGGTGTGAACGGCGCAGTCGGTGGTGTTGGTGGAGCAGCTGCAGGTGCAGTCGGCGGCGCAGTTGGAGCGGGTGGCGCCGGCGACAACATTGCACAGCCACCAAACGGCGGAGCGGCTCGGCCACCGCTCGGCGGCAACGGCAACGCTAATGGCAACGCTAATGGTAATGGCAACGTCCCAGCTCCGACCCCAGCGGCGACGCAAACAGGACAGCGCGGCGTCCAAGCTCCAGCGCAAGCGCCGAATGGACAAGGTGCAGCAGGTGCGCAGAACGGCGGTGCTGCTGGCGCTGGCGCGCCGGGAGCTGGAGGTCAGCCACCGATGGGCGGAGCAATGAACGGCGCCAACGGTGCGGGTGGTGCTATCAACGGCGCGGGTGGTGCGGTCAACGGTGGTGCAGCTGCTATTGGTGGAGCTGGTGCCGGGGCGATCGGCGGCGCTGGCGCAATCGGTGGTGGTGGCTTCCCAGGCGGTGCTGGCGGCTTCCCGGGCGGCGCTGGCGGTGCTCCTGGGAGTCCAGGCGGCGGTTTCGGCGGCTTTGGTGGCATGCAAGGCAACGGTCTCGGCGGCTTTGGTGGCATGGGCGGACTCGGTGTTCAAGGCGGACTCGGCGGACGCGGTGCCGGTGGCTTCGGTGGCATGCCTGGCTTTGGCGGCACCAACGCTGCTCTTGGCGGCGGCAACATGGGCGGTATCATGGGCAACTTGGGCGGCAACATGGGCGGTATCATGGGCAACATGGGCGGTGGTTTCGGTGGTGTCGGTGCTCCAGGTGGCCGTGGCATGGGCGGCAACGGCGCTCTTGGCGGCGGTCGCGTTGGCGCACAAGGCCCTGGCGGTTTTGGCGGCGCGAACTGAGCCACACCTGCTGCGCTGACGGGTCAACGCTGGCTCGCAGTGAATGTACTTTGAAGCGCTCGTAGCAGCCATGTATGTCGCCGCTCGCTTGTGGAGTTAGAGCGAGTGCTAGTACGTCCGCGCACACATATGTGTGCGTCTGTATGAGTGAGAGAGTCGCGCCGGTTTGGTGTCTACTTTGTATTGGAGAATGCAAGTGTCATGTGTCAAGTCTATCGGTCTTTCTATCATGTGTATCATGTGTGCTGCGGTCGTGGCGACGCGATCGCCATGAACGCGTGGTCGTCGCTCACGGCGGTGTCGTCTGCAACGACCACGACGACGCTCGAGCGATCCGCATCGATGTCGACTGTCGTGAGCGAATTGGCGTCTCGCTTGCCCTTGCTGTCCGGTGTGAGCTCGAAGCACGCCGCCGGTGGCGGGTTCTTCTTGTTTTGCCAGCTCACGGTGCAGTAGACCGCGGTCTGGATGCAGCTGAAGACGACACAGATCGAGTTGGGCACGCTCACGATCTCGTCCGACTCCATGAAGCCGTAGACCGACCAGAACGAGCTGTTGAGTGCGCCTGCGAGCACGAGCGCGATCGGGATCGACGCGACGGACCGGGTCTTGAGCACGCGTGCGAGCGTCGCAAACGGTGATGCGTAGAGCAGCAGCGAGGTCGCCGCGGCGATGTATCCGATGTAGTCGCCAGTCTGGCTCTTGGAGATGTTGGTGATGCCGAGGAACTCGCTCCCAGAGAACGCGAAGAGCAGCGTGAGCATGTTCCAGAGCGCGACGACGACGATGTACCGGAGCACGCGACGGCGCTCGAGTGTGAAGCAAAAGTACACGCTCAAGTAGGCGATAGCGAGGATGCTGCCAGTCAAGAACGTCGCGAAGATCGGGAAGAGGCTACCTGAAAGGAAGCCGTACATCATCCTGCGCAGTGGACAATCGAGTCGACATCGAAGACGAGACGGTGTGCGTTAGCGACGTGAAGAAGCAAGCGAAGGAGTCGGTGCTGACAGCAGCACCGAGAAAGAGAGCTATATAGTACTAGTACGTACCAGAGGTGGCAGGCTCCCCAGAGCGACACGAGTGGCAGCACTTGGACTTCGCCGCAGGATCGGTTCTGGTAAATGCGGTAGATCTCGAGAGACGGACTCAAGTTCGTGACCATGGACGAGAGCGACGCGAGCGTCTTGATGACTACGAGGAGTGCGCCGCCTGCCATTGTGTGAACGATCGGGGCTAGATCTGAGGTCGGAGCTAGAGCTAGAGCTAGAGCTAGAGCGCGGACTGGAAAGTGGGCGTCCAGGTGCTCGAGTAGTGTGCGAGCTAGTGCGCACGTTGAGGAATGCGCAACATGATACGTGTGGCGCGTGAGCAAGCGAGCGCCGATCGCGCCTGTATGCGCATCGCACACCACGCGCTATGCTAGCCCGCGATGCACGTCGGAGCTCGACAGCAAACAAGCAAGCACGCAGCGCCACGAGATCGCAGCCGTTGCTTGGAAGTGCAACGACAGCGGCTGAGATATGATGGCGTGCTGTTGCTGCTGCTGAGCGAGCACGAGATCCGAGAGAGAGAGAGAGAGAGAGAGAGCGAGAGACGAGGGTTGTTGGTGCTGCGGTTGCACCTGGTTGGTGCGTTGCTCCAGGTTGCGGTTGCTGCTGGTTTCAGTGTACTCGTGGCAGCAGCAGCAGTGGCAGGAGTGGTGGTGGTGGCGAGCACAGCAGGAGGCGAGCGCAGCGCCGGGTCACCAGTCGCAAGTCGCGTGATCCGCAGTCGCCGAATCTGAAACGAGCCAAGTCGTCACCGAGGATGTCAGTCGCCGTTGTCAAAGTCAAGGTCAAGGTCAAGGTCAAGGTGCCGGTGATAGGACGCTATGGAGATCGCTTGAATCAGTGCATTTCATGTTCCGGTGATGGATGGATCGGGTGCACATGTCCAACTCCCCGAGCTCACATTGCCACTTGAATGCTACACGACGAACCAACCGCATGGCGAGCGATGCAAGCGCGTCGGTCGAGTGTCTGCTGCGCGTGTGTTGCTTGAGGCCTGACTGGCTGGAGCCATTCGGCTTGGACTGCAACGAGCAAACTACCACATGGCGGCGGGCAGTCAGCACTGGTCTAATCGAGTCGATTAGACGCAGGGCTCCCAACGTGTGTCAATGTTGTTTGGAGCTCAAACTCGATGTTCTTGGTTATCGAGTCTGCTCTAGGCAAGTGATCCTTCCCAGGACGTGAAGGTCGATCTTCAATTCACTTGATCGTTCGCACGAGTTGATTTGCCTCAACTGTGGTCGCCACCGCTTCGAGCGAGATCGCTGCGCACAACAGATCGCACTCGTAGACAAGACCATGCTTTGAGTCCAAGTTCCTGAGCACATGCGGAGCTCTTGTCCAGGACACCCTCCTCTTCCAACTTGCACGTCGTTGCGATCACACACTGCGACTGACGACTGCGAGGTTGATCGATCCCATCCAACCGCACTCGACGTCATCCATCGGAGGTCGCACACTCGAGCGTTGCTTCAAAGCCGCTTGTCCTCGAGCAAACTGGGTCGATTGGATGAGCGAGCGTCTCTCTTATAAGCGAAGACACGATTGCACAGGAAGTGGCGCGGTCGATCAGGCAACGAAGTACGGAATGGCTCCAGCCAGTCAGGCCTCAAGCAACACACGCGCAGCAGACACTCGACCGACGCGCTTGCATCGCTCGCCATGCGGTTGGTTCGTCGTGTAGCATTCAAGTGGCAATGTGAGCTCGGGGAGTTGGACATGTGCACCCGATCCATCCATCACCGGAACATGAAATGCACTGATTCAAGCGATCTCCATAGCGTCCTATCACCGGCACCTTGACCTTGACCTTGACCTTGACTTTGACAACGGCGACTGACATCCTCGGTGACGACTTGGCTCGTTTCAGATTCGGCGACTGCGGATCACGCGACTTGCGACTGGTGACCCGGCGCTGCGCTCGCCTCCTGCTGTGCTCGCCACCACCACCACTCCTGCCACTGCTGCTGCTGCCACGAGTACACTGAAACCAGCAGCAACCGCAACCTGGAGCAACGCACCAACCAGGTGCAACCGCAGCACCAACAACCCTCGTCTCTCGCTCTCTCTCTCTCTCTCTCTCTCTCGGATCTCGTGCTCGCTCAGCAGCAGCAACAGCACGCCATCATATCTCAGCCGCTGTCGTTGCACTTCCAAGCAACGGCTGCGATCTCGTGGCGCTGCGTGCTTGCTTGTTTGCTGTCGAGCTCCGACGTGCATCGCGGGCTAGCATAGCGCGTGGTGTGCGATGCGCATACAGGCGCGATCGGCGCTCGCTTGCTCACGCGCCACACGTATCATGTTGCGCATTCCTCAACGTGCGCACTAGCTCGCACACTACTCGAGCACCTGGACGCCCACTTTCCAGTCCGCGCTCTAGCTCTAGCTCTAGCTCTAGCTCCGACCTCAGATCTAGCCCCGATCGTTCACACAATGGCAGGCGGCGCACTCCTCGTAGTCATCAAGACGCTCGCGTCGCTCTCGTCCATGGTCACGAACTTGAGTCCGTCTCTCGAGATCTACCGCATTTACCAGAACCGATCCTGCGGCGAAGTCCAAGTGCTGCCACTCGTGTCGCTCTGGGGAGCCTGCCACCTCTGGTACGTACTAGTACTATATAGCTCTCTTTCTCGGTGCTGCTGTCAGCACCGACTCCTTCGCTTGCTTCTTCACGTCGCTAACGCACACCGTCTCGTCTTCGATGTCGACTCGATTGTCCACTGCGCAGGATGATGTACGGCTTCCTTTCAGGTAGCCTCTTCCCGATCTTCGCGACGTTCTTGACTGGCAGCATCCTCGCTATCGCCTACTTGAGCGTGTACTTTTGCTTCACACTCGAGCGCCGTCGCGTGCTCCGGTACATCGTCGTCGTCGCGCTCTGGAACATGCTCACGCTGCTCTTCGCGTTCTCTGGGAGCGAGTTCCTCGGCATCACCAACATCTCCAAGAGCCAGACTGGCGACTACATCGGATACATCGCCGCGGCGACCTCGCTGCTGCTCTACGCATCACCGTTTGCGACGCTCGCACGCGTGCTCAAGACCCGGTCCGTCGCGTCGATCCCGATCGCGCTCGTGCTCGCAGGCGCACTCAACAGCTCGTTCTGGTCGGTCTACGGCTTCATGGAGTCGGACGAGATCGTGAGCGTGCCCAACTCGATCTGTGTCGTCTTCAGCTGCATCCAGACCGCGGTCTACTGCACCGTGAGCTGGCAAAACAAGAAGAACCCGCCACCGGCGGCGTGCTTCGAGCTCACACCGGACAGCAAGGGCAAGCGAGACGCCAATTCGCTCACGACAGTCGACATCGATGCGGATCGCTCGAGCGTCGTCGTGGTCGTTGCAGACGACACCGCCGTGAGCGACGACCACGCGTTCATGGCGATCGCGTCGCCACGACCGCAGCACACATGATACACATGATAGAAAGACCGATAGACTTGACACATGACACTTGCATTCTCCAATACAAAGTAGACACCAAACCGGCGCGACTCTCTCACTCATACAGACGCACACATATGTGTGCGCGGACGTACTAGCACTCGCTCTAACTCCACAAGCGAGCGGCGACATACATGGCTGCTACGAGCGCTTCAAAGTACATTCACTGCGAGCCAGCGTTGACCCGTCAGCGCAGCAGGTGTGGCTCAGTTCGCGCCGCCAAAACCGCCAGGGCCTTGTGCGCCAACGCGACCGCCGCCAAGAGCGCCGTTGCCGCCCATGCCACGGCCACCTGGAGCACCGACACCACCGAAACCACCGCCCATGTTGCCCATGATACCGCCCATGTTGCCGCCCAAGTTGCCCATGATACCGCCCATGTTGCCGCCGCCAAGAGCAGCGTTGGTGCCGCCAAAGCCAGGCATGCCACCGAAGCCACCGGCACCGCGTCCGCCGAGTCCGCCTTGAACACCGAGTCCGCCCATGCCACCAAAGCCGCCGAGACCGTTGCCTTGCATGCCACCAAAGCCGCCGAAACCGCCGCCTGGACTCCCAGGAGCACCGCCAGCGCCGCCCGGGAAGCCGCCAGCACCGCCTGGGAAGCCACCACCACCGATTGCGCCAGCGCCGCCGATCGCCCCGGCACCAGCTCCACCAATAGCAGCTGCACCACCGTTGACCGCACCACCCGCGCCGTTGATAGCACCACCCGCACCGTTGGCGCCGTTCATTGCTCCGCCCATCGGTGGCTGACCTCCAGCTCCCGGCGCGCCAGCGCCAGCAGCACCGCCGTTCTGCGCACCTGCTGCACCTTGTCCATTCGGCGCTTGCGCTGGAGCTTGGACGCCGCGCTGTCCTGTTTGCGTCGCCGCTGGGGTCGGAGCTGGGACGTTGCCATTACCATTAGCGTTGCCATTAGCGTTGCCGTTGCCGCCGAGCGGTGGCCGAGCCGCTCCGCCGTTTGGTGGCTGTGCAATGTTGTCGCCGGCGCCACCCGCTCCAACTGCGCCGCCGACTGCACCTGCAGCTGCTCCACCAACACCACCGACTGCGCCGTTCACACCGCCGACTGCGCCGTTCACACCGCCGACTGCGCCGTTCATCCCACCGACTGCGCCAGCGCCGCCGTTCTGTCCGAAGAAGCCGTTCGTGACGCCAGCTGGACCTCCGACGCCGCCGAGCCGTCCTCCAGCGCCACCGAGCTGGTCGGCTCCGCCAAAGCCTCCGATGCCACCGATGTTGCCATCTTGGCCTGCAAACGCGCCTCGACCGCCAAAGTTGTTGCCTTGACCAGCGAACGCGCCACCTCGGCCGCCGAACGCGCCACCTGGTCCACCTGGACCTCCAAGACCGCTTTGTCCAGCAAATGCGCCGCCTTGGGTAGTAAACGCGCTGCTTTGGCCTCCGATCCCACCAAAGTCGCCGCCGCCTTGACCAGGAAAGCCCATGCCATCTGGCCCACCTTGCGCGCCGATGCCAAACTGCTCAGCGCGGTTGCCGCGTCGACCACTTCGGGGTCCAAACAGCACTTGCGCCGTCGTGGTTGGAGCGAGAAGCGTAGCGGCAGCTGCCGCGAGTGCGAGCGTGAGTCGGAAGTTCATCGTTGTCTGGAGCTGCGCGCGCGTGTGTGTGTGTGTGTGGTGCTTGTGGTTGCGCTCGAAGGCAAATCGGAAAGTGAGAGTCCGAAGCTGCGAGGACTGCGAGCTGCTGCGCTCGTAGGCGCTTTGGCGCAACGTGTCTAACTGCTGGTGGCAATGGGAGCCGACGCGAGCGAGAACACAAGAGCGTGAGCGAGTGAGGGATTGAGAGCGTGCGACTGATGCCGAGCGTGAGTGTGAGCGCCACCTGCAGACTCGCGCGCGTCAGAAGCGTGGGCATGTCCATCCATCCATCCATCCATCCATCCACCGACGTGTCAATGTCTGCTGCTCTCAGTCGTCGTCAGAGACACCGTGGCCATCATCCATCGACCCATCGATGATCGCACGGACTGGGCGTCTCTCGCAGCGCGTCTCAACGTCAATGGCCTCGCGTCTCTCACTCTCTTGTTGTCTCTATCTCTCTCTATCTCTCTTGCTGTCTCTATCGCATGCACGTCGTTGCTGATGGACGACGCGACGGACCGACTCGCCGTGCGACCGACCGCCGATGACCCATACGCGCCTCACGCCTGGAGCTGGTGCAACAGTAGCTCGACCGGCAAGAGACTCGCGTCATGCGTGAGGACGACGTCAAAGTGCTGCAAGTACACGTCGAGCTTCTCGTCGACGCGGTCGTTGAGCAGCCCAATGCGCACGATCTCGTCCTCTCGGCACTCGAGTCCGTCCGCCATGTTGGCGTCGCTGAGCGAGTCGCCGAGCAAGAGCACGTTGCGGCGCTTCTCCATGCAGCACTGCTGCCAGAACGGCGTGTCGAGCACCACGCTCGCGTTCTTGTTGAGGCTGTGGATGAGCTTGCCGTCAAAGCCGCTCACGCTGCCGTCCGCGCCGTCGAAGCGCATCATGTTGGAGATTACGTGCACGTTCGGCGGTAGCACTTGCGGCGGCGTCTGCGCCGCGAACTCGCGGTCCAAGATCGCGTGGATGACGTCGTAGAGCCCGGCGGAGAAGATGAGCGTCGGCACGCGCTGCTGCGCGAGCACGCCGAAGATGTCGTGGAAGCCGTCGCGGAACGTCACCGCGTGCTCGTGCACTGCGCGCGCAATGTCGCTGCGCGTGAGCGCGTGCTCGACGATGCACTCGTGCTCCTTTGTCCACCAGTCGACGATGAACGGGAGCTTCTCGGCCGGCGAGAGCGTCGCGGACTGCTCGATCGGGTAGTAGTGCTCAAACATGGCGCGGTTCTTGGCCTTGACTGCCGGGTCGAGCGACGAGCTCATCAAGAGCACGCCGTGCGAGCTGTGGCCGTGCTCGCCTGTGTGGCAGGCAGTTGCCCGGTTGAGTGGTGACAGTATGGTGTGGTGTCTGTGAGCGACGGATGCCGATAGCAAAGCCGGTGGCGATGGCGACGAAGACAGAGCAGGACGCACCACTTGGCAAGAACGACGTCGTGAGCGTGAAGTCAAAGTCTGCGATCACGAGGAGCTTGTCCATGCCGTCGGTCGAGAACTTCTTCCACTTCTTCGCAAACGCGTCTGTGGGTATGTACACGTATAGTAGAAGAGCAAGCGAGTCGCATGAGCGTTTGACTGTCGTTGCAACCACCATTGCATGACAGCGTCTCGATGGCGATGGATAAAGCGTCAGGAGTGCTCTGTACCTGGGTCGCGCACATACATCATCGGCGGTCCGAGCGGTTTGCGACTGCGGCGCTCGCTTTCAGCGTGTGCTGGTGTGCTACTTGCGCTCGCAGCAGCAGAGACGATCGCAGCTGTCGTTGCTGCCGCCACCGCAGCGAGTCGTGCACGTGCACCACATCCGATCAAGCGCCGGAGCATCATGTTGTTGTTGTTGTTGTTTGACTCTGCGCTCAAAATATTATTGTGTTGTTAGTATCATTATGTTAGGAGCAATAGTTTGAGATTGTCAAGCTCATAGTTTGATATCCTCGGTTTTCGCACTATCTGAAAAGTAATAGACAAGTATGTTTCTTACAGTCTACTACTAAATTGTATCAAATAGTACGAAACCAACTGAGCACCATCAAAGGTGTCGCCTCGATTGACAGATCGATTGACAAGCTCAAGCTCAAGCGGTGAAGCATGATGCGATCCGCGCTGCGACTGCAAGGCGCTGCTCGCGCGCGCGCATCGGCTGCGCTGACGCTGCCGCGCCGTGCGCTCTCGGCTGCTGCAGGTCATGATGGCCTTGGTTTTATCACTATCACAACGCGAAGTTGAAGATGTTTGATGTTGACGGTTGAGTGGCGAATCATTCCAGGTCATCGCGGCTGCTTGAAGCGACCACTTTGACCTCCTTGATCTCTTCGGGAAGCCCTTGTGCGCGCTCGTGTCATTTGCACACGCGCGCTTCAAGCCCCAAGTGCACGCTCGCGTTCTCCAGCGTCTTCAGCTTCCTCTATCTCCGCTCTTTGCTCCGTCGTCATGGCGCCTCACGTCGTGCGCGAGTACTTCCCAAACGTCCCGACGATCCGCTACGAAGGCGCAAGCACCAAGAGCCCGCTCGCGTTCCAAGAGTACAACGCCGATGAAGTCGTGCTCGGCAAGACCATGCGCGAGTGGTGCCGCTTTGCAGTCTGCTACTGGCACACGTTTGGTGGAACCGGGAGCGACCCGTTCGGTCCTGGGACGTTCACGAACCGGAGTTGGGACGACGCCGCTACGAGCCCTAAAGGTAGCAATCTCGACCACAAAGAGCGGCTGCTCGAAGCCGCCAAGTGCAAAGCCGACGCAGCGTTCGAGCTCTTTACGAAGCTCGGCGTGCCGTTCTACACGTTCCACGACCACGACTTGGTCGACGAAGGCGCCGACTTGGCCGAGTCGCATGCGCTCTTGGACGCCATCAGCGACTACCTCTTGGAGAAGCAGCAAGCGACTGGCGTCCAGTGTCTCTGGGGGACGTCGAACCTCTTTAGTCACCGCCGGTTCATGAACGGCGCGAGCACGAACCCGGACCTCGCGGTCTTTGCGCACGCCGCGGCGCACGTGAAGAAAGCGATGGAGCTCACACACAAGCTCGGCGGCGCGAACTTTGTCTTCTGGGGCGGTCGCGAGGGCTACCAGAGCCTCTTGAACACCGACATGCGCCGCGAACTGGACCACATGGCGGCGTTCTTCAAGATGGTCGTGGCGTACAAGGCCGAGCTCGGCGCGACGTTCCAGCTCCTGATCGAGCCCAAGCCGCGCGAGCCGATGAAGCACCAGTACGACTACGACGCCGCCACGGTCATGGCGTTCTTGCACACGTATGGCCTCGCGTCGCACTTTAAGCTCAACATTGAGCCGAACCACACGACGCTCGCGGGCCACGACTACGAGCACGACATCTACTACGCCGCGGACTACAAGATGCTCGGGTCCGTAGACTGCAACACTGGCGACGCGCTCGTGGGCTGGGACACGGACCAATTCCTCATGGACGAGAAGAAGGCGCTGCTCGTGATGAAGAAGATCGTCGAAGTTGGCGGCCTTGCGCCTGGGGGTCTCAACTTTGACGCCAAGGTCCGGCGCGAGTCGACCGACTTGGCCGACATCTTCGTCGCCCACATTGGCTCGATGGACTGCTTTGCGCGCGGCTTGCGCCAAGCAGCGAAGCTCATGGAAGCAAACGACTTGAGTGCGCTCGTGACGGAGCGCTACGCGTCGTGGTCGAGCGACCTCGGCAAGCGCGTCGAAGCGGGAAGCGCGACGCTCGAGGAGCTCGCATCGTACGCGAGCAAAGTGGGCGAGCCAGCTCAGGTGTCTGGCAAGCAGGAGCTCGCTGAGTTGCTGCTCTTCCGGAGCATCTCCAAGTCCAACTAGCTGCTAGGCGAGTGTGAGCTGGACTAGCTCGTGCATTTCGTTCGTGTGAGTGCGTGTGATGCGAGTGAGGCTCGAATGTCTTCAGAGCTCGCTCGAGAGAGCTGAGCTAAGGGATGAGTGAATCAAAGGAGCTCTTGCGTGCGGTGGAGTTGGCCTTCTACTTGTGCTGCTCGACAGAGCGAAGCGCATGAGCGGATGTCGTGAAGCGCACAAGGAAGCGAAGAGCTAGGACGCTCATTGTCTTGGCATTCCCTCGATTTATTCACTACGATAATACTGAATGCTACAATTGACTTGAATAAACTATGCTTGAGCGCCGCGATCTTCTTTGCATCGCAATTTGAGGGGAGTGCCAATACGCAGCAGCAAGAAGTAAGAAGCGAGCAGCTCGACGACGACGACGACGACGACGACGACAGCAGCGAGTAGCAACAACAACGACATCAACAGAAGCATGAGCAGCGTGGCCGTCGAGCAGCTCCAGGCGCTCGAGAAAGAGGCACAGGCGCTGCGCGCAAGCGTCGACGCCGGCAACGTCGCGGACGCCAAGAAGCAACTCACACACCTCAAGGTCGGTCAAGTCTCGCTCGTGCCGTATCATGGACACACGCCAGCGTTGCCCGCACTCGTTCGTCCAACTGACCTCACGCGTCTTGAACGAATGCTGTTTGTCTCTCTCAATGTGCGTATTATACAGATCGCACTGACGACGCTGCCGTCGCTGCCGCCGTGCACGACCGAGTCGCCGACTGCGACGCAAGAGCGCACACTCGCACGTACGTCACTTTGTTCGACTGCGACTACCGCCATCATCACTACCCTCTTGATACTCACACACTGCTGCCCTGCCATCTGTACGCACAAACACACAGGCCACGTGCTCGAAAGCGCGACGCTGCTGAGCGTCTTGAGCGAAGACATGGCGTCGTTTGAGCGCAGCGTGCTCCAGCTCAAGGTCTACTACAGCGCGCGCGTCGCGAGTGCGCTGGCGCCGTCGGCGCTCCACTATCCGATCCTCGGCACGCGCTTGCTCCAACTTCTCGTCGAGAACCGCATGGCCGAGTTCCACAACGAGGTGCGTGTGTTTGAACTGCTCTTGTATCCGACAAATATCTGTATCGATACCGGTTTATTTATCTCACACTTTGTATTGACATCTTCTAGCTCGAGCTCTTGCCTGAGCATGCGCGCGAGGACCCAAACATTGCGTTCGGGATCAAGCTCGAGCAGTACTTGATGGAAGGGAGCTACAACAAAGTGCTCGAAGCGCGCGAGCACGTCCCGAACCCGTGCTTCCGGTTCTTCCTCGCGCACTTGCTCACGACTGTGCGCGAGAACCTCGCCGAGTGCGCGGAGCTCGCGTACTCGTGCCTCGCACTGCGCGACGCGCAGAAGATGCTGATCTTTGACTCACCAGCGGACCTGAGCGCGTACATTCGCGAGCGCAAGCCCGAGTGGGTCGTGCGGGACGACCGCATCTGGTTCAAAGCGCCCGAGAAGAGCCTCGGCGCCGCCGACATTCCGTCGCTCAAGCTCGTGGGCGAGACGCTGTCGTACGCGACCGAGCTCGACCGCATCGTCTAAGCTCGTCTCTGTCGTATGGTACGCGCACTGACGCTTGCTCCTACACAGTGACGACAGAGAGACAGCGTTGCAGGCGGTTGATCGCCGCGCCACACACGACGTCAACACGGTCGAACGCCTACAAACAGTCTCCTTCGTCTTCCACATACGCTCTCCTACGCTCGAGTCTCTCGTTCATGCGCGCGCTTTCTTCTTGCCCATGATGCCCAAGTTGCTGCTGTGCGCTGGTCCGCGCGCGCGACTCGTCTTCTCGAGCCAGATCACGACTTGCTCTGGGAGGTTCGAGCGGCACTCCCAGTTCGGCGCTGCTTCGCCAAACCAGTGGATCAAGTAGATCGTCTCGGGCGTCGCCGTCGTGACGTTCTTGACGACTTTGCGCTGGTGGAACGTCGCGATCTTGTACCGATGCTCGCGCTTGTGGAGCTCGCGCTGGCGAAAGAGCTCGACCAAGCGCTTTGGGATGTTCGTCTCGGGCTCCCACGTGAGCTCGTCGTAGCCGTCCCACTTGACGAGGTACAGGTCCATCTCCTTCGTCGTCGTGCTCCGCGCGCCCGTGGCGCTCTTCGTCGCGAGCGTCCGGCCGATCTTGACCTCCAAGATCGACTCGACGACGTACACGTCCTCTTCGTTCAGGTCAAACAGGTCTTCGTCGTCGTCCGTCGACGACGCATCTGCTGCGTCCTGCGCGTCGTCGTCGTCGTCCTCGTCATTGCGGCTGGGGACGGGAACCGGTCGCTTTGCAGCCTTTGGCTTGGCCAGCGCTTTGGTCTTGGGCTTTGCTGGCGCCTTTGCCTTTGCTTTGGCAGGTGCTGGCGGCGGTGCCACTGGCGCAGGTACGTCGTCCTCTTCTTCTTCCTCTTCCTCCACGACTTCCTCCTCTTCTTCCTCCTCTTCCTCTTCCTCTTCCTCTTCCTCTTCCTCTTCTTCCTCCTCCTCTTCTTCCTCTTCTTCTTCGCTGTCTTCCAAGACGATCGCGCTCTGCGCCGACGCCCCCACCACTGCGTGTGGACTCCGACTGCCGTCTGTCTTCTTCGCCCTCTGTTTCTCCTCTTCGTCCTCTTTCAATCGCGCAACGACACGCGCGAGCTGCGCCTTTGCCGAGCCGTCCGAGACGCCAGACGCAGTAGGACGCGGCGGCGTCGTCGTCGTTGTCAAGTACCGCTTCGTGCCGCCCGTGATGTCGCGCGTCCGCGGCTTGGGCGACGCTGGGTCGTCGAGCGTGATCTTGACTTCGGCTTCGTCCGAGTAGCTCGCGTCGCTCTCATCATCGTCGTCTTCCTCTTCGTCTTCTTCGCTGCTGCTGGACGCCACAGCGTTGCGCTTGCGCTTGAGCGTCGCACGACGGCGCTTTGCGCTCTTCTCCTTCCACAGTCGCTCGTCGAGCGTCTCGTGCACTGGGCTCTTGCTACTGGCGCTCGCACTCGCGCGGGCGTCGCCTGCAAACACGCGCTTGCGCTCGAGGTCGACGAGGAGCGCGGCCAAGTCGTCCGAGATCGCACGGTTCTGCCCTTGGTCGCAGTTGAGCCACTTGACGAGCGCTGCGTACTTGGACGTGTCGGCCGAGAGCGTCTCGAGGAACGGGAGCTCGCGGAGCTTTGTGAGCGCGAGCGTCTGCTTCCCAGTTGCTGCTGGAGGCGCTGCGGGAGCTGCAAGCACACGCGTCTTGTCGTGTTTCTTGCTCGATGCAGCGGGCGCGTGGCGCGGACTCGCTGGCGCCGCTGCAGCCGACACGCGGAGCATTGAGCTCTTGTGGGCTTTGCGACTCGTTCCGAGCGGCTCCGCACTCGCACGCACCGCATCGGTCTTGTGCTTCTTGCTCTTGCTAGTCTTTGGCGGCGGCTCGACTGGCGCTGGAGGCGCTGGCTTCTCGGGTTTGCTCGGCGCTGGTACGGCAGCAGCGGCTTTCTTGTGGTTGCTGTTGTGCTTGTCGATCTGTCGCTGCTGCTTGCGGCTTGCGATCATTGCGCGCCGGTTCGCGACGCACGTCTGGAGCTGACTCCACGTGTCTAAGAGCGGGCTCTCGCTGTGGCGGAGCTGCAGCGACGCCGGCAAAGGCGCATGCGCGTCGGCGCTCCCAACGCTCGCGAGGTTCCCGAGCACGTGGTCCATCGCGAGACTGAGCGTCGCGTAGACGTCCTGCCGCCGGTGGCGCGCACTGTCGGCGTCGCCCATCGTCACAGACACAGCTACAGGCGCTCACGTGACGGCGATCGAGGCCGAGAGACCGACGACGAGCGACCGGAGCACGAGCACGAGCACGAGCGCGAAGAGCGCCAACGAGCGCTCAAAGTGCTTTCTGTTGCCTGCCCCCTTTTGACCGTATGGATTCAATAAAGTACGAATCATGATTGTCTGATGACTTGCTTTGAGTATTGAATAGCGCTTCCAGCGCACCTCGATGCGATCGATCACGTCGATGTGTCAGCTCCATGACGACGACCGCGAGCCTCGCTGCAGGACGATGCGAGCAGGATGCACGTCAAGCAATCGATAGACACACGCTCGAGCGCTTGATACAACCACATGCGTTGTGATTCATGCATTCATACACAAGCAAAGCGACGGATCTCTGAACGAGCAGGAGTCCATGGACGACGACTGACTACGCTTTGCTCGTATTGATGCTGCAGATGAGCCTCGCGGCGTTGAACGTGAACGTCGACTTGACCGAGATCGGGACGTAGAAGATCTTGACGACGCCGCGCACGACGACGTGCTGCGAACTGTCGTCGCTGTCGTCTTCGATCGCAGGCTCGCTCCACGTGCCTTCGATCTTGGTCTTCTCGAGGTACTCGGTGAACGCCTTCGTGCCCTTGTAGCTCCCGTCGCGCTGGCTGTAGAACGAGATGTCGTCGCTCACGAGCGTGAGCGCCCCCTGCGTGTCCTTCTGCTTGCGCAGCGCCACGTACTGCTTCACGATCTCGACGTGCTCGGGCGTGACCGCGACTACTGCTGCACTTGCGACGCCCATGCTTCTGCTGGTGCTTGTCTTGGGCCTTAGTGACTTGGTTGCTTCGCTGGACGATGGACGTAGGTAGTGTGTGCTTGATGATCACACGGCAGGTCGGAGAATGACCGAGGCTGCTCATGTGCATGGCGAAGTGGCCGCGACTTCGCTTGCATTGCTTCCCGCAGCTCACACACTCGTGCGTTGTTCACGTCGACACCATTGCGATCGGGATGAAGCACTTGGTGTGTTTGCTCGCGACTGCCATGACGGCGACGATGACGAGAGCGAGAGGATGCGTTCGAGCGCTTGAAGTTGCGCGGCAGAGCATGCGCGTTCGAGTTCGAACCGCTTTCGTGCATCGAGCGCGCGCCGTGACGACGCGCTCGAGCACTCGAGCACTGCGTTGGAGACGTCGTGTCTGTTATGCTCGCAAGCGTACTGCTCGCTTTGCGAGCAGTTGCAGCAACATGCGCTGCGACTTCACATGCTATTGTTGCTTCACATGACGACTTGCTTCACCTGACGCCTGTGCGTATGCCTCATGTGGTGCAGTGCTGACCGCTTCCTTCCAAGGCGCGAATGAGCGGTTCTCTCCCGCGATGTCTTGAGCACTTGACCAGCTGAGAGATGCTGACATTGACAGCTCTCGGTACACTCGACTGTCATTCGTCGCTCTTGCTGCTTCGCGAGCATGCTGCACATGCGCTGCTGTTGCTTGTGCGTGTCAGTCGTTCATGACATGAACATCAGATCGGACGCTCGTGTGTGAGCGACGATAGCTACGCGGTGGTGGTGGTGCCAACAGCCAGTGCTCTCTTGCGTTGATCGCCGTCGTTGCCGCCGTAGATCGCGCGAGGAGACCAAGTGGCTTCACTCGTGAATCACACGAGGCAGAGAGAGAGAGAGCGCGCTGCTTGCTTGACACTCGCACACATGGCGACTCGCAGCAGCAGATGCCTAGAGCACGTGTGATCGGATCACATGCACGCACACGATACGCATCACGCGCGTCAGTCTTCGTTTCGCCAGCTCCAGCGCACACATACGACTCGCACTGCTAGCGCCATGGACTTGCGTGAGAAGCTCGTGTCGGACGTGCCCGAGGCGCTGCCGCCGTTCCCGAGCAACGACTTCAACTACATCCGGTACGACCCTCACATGCTTTCTCGTTCTCTAAGACGTAGCGCGTACTCACTGCTGCTGCTGCTGCCTGCAGGACGTTCAACTACATGACGGAGCGCCGCCTGCTCCGCAAGTTCAAAGGAACGTACCAAAAGGTGCGTCCGTAGTGACTGCGAGACTCGAACGCTCATGGTCTAACTCACACGCACATGCGCACGCTCGTCCTGCTGCTCGCAGTACTCGGCCGTCATGAGCTGGCTCTCGACGCTCGTGTGGGTCTACGTCCTGTTCGTGCTCATTGTCACGAGCGTCGTCGGCGCCGAGAAGACTGAGCTCTCGGTCAACAGCGTCGCGATCATCGCCTGCGCGTTCTACGTCGCGCTCTACGCCGCGCAAAAGGTTCGTTGGCGCTGCTCTCTCTCTCATGCCAGCGCAGACTCTTGTGCTCCATCCTAACGCTCTACGCTCTCTCTCTCTTGGTACTGACGCTGCGCAGCTCGCAGGACGTTTGCTCCTCATCATGATCTACTGCCTCGTGTTCGCCCACGCGACGTTCTACGCCGTCGCCGACGACTTTGGGCTCTTTGCCATTGCATCGAGCGGCAGCAGCGCATCGAAGCGCGCCGAGCACGCGACGACGCGCACTGTTGTGCTCATTGTGCTCTTTGTCGTCGAGCTCGCGATCGTCGTCGGCTACGTTCTCATGTACGAGCTGTATCCGCTCGCGATCCGACGCGCGTGGATCGACACGGAGTGGTGGTTTGGCATCCAGCGCGGGAAGCGGAGCAACACGCTCACGTACATGTCGGTCGTGCGGCGCTGGAGTTCAAAGCGCTCGCGTGTCGAGTACATCGGTGGCTTGGACGCCGAGCACCGCCCCCATGGCTTTGGGCTGTGGAAAGACAGTGCGTACCACGGCGAGAACCTCAGTGGGCTTTGGGAGCACGGCATCCCCATCGGTCCGTTCACGAGCCGCGAGCAAGGGAGCGGGTACACGACCGAGAAGCTCCGCGTCGCATACGCGTCGATCCGCGGCGAAGCGCGCACGGACACAGCGGACGTCTTCCCGACGTTCAAGCCGCTCACGTGGGGTGTCGCGAACGTCGAGTGCTCGGTCGCCGGCGGCTTCTTCAGCTTCCTCCCATCGGTCGAGCACTTCTTTGGATCGGCGCCAGACAGCGACGGCGGCGAGCTGCTGCACCACCGCCGGCGACCGCAGAGCGCCGCTGAGTGCCTCGCAACGCTCCGGACGCCACTCGACTACGTTGCGTACCACGACGTCGACGGTCAAGTGCACGACCAGCACGTGATCGACGTCGCGCAGAGCCACCGGCGGTCGAAAGGGCAGCACTACCGTGAGAGCTTGGCGCCGGTGGTCGTACCGCCGCACGTGCGCAGCGTCGAGCGCAAAGAGGCGCTCGTGTACATCCACGGGATCTACACGCCGCTCGACAGCGCGTTGAGCAGCATCGCGCAGATCATGGCGCTCGGCGACTTCCCAGCCACGATCCACCCGTTTGTCTTTGCGTGGCCGAGCGGGTCGCTCCCGCTCTACTTCTTCCAGTCGCTGCGCGCCGCTGGTGACGAGAAGAGCGCCACGGGCTTGCGCGCGTTCTTCGCGAGCATCGTCGCCGCAGGGTACTCGAAAGTCCACATCGTGACGCACAGCATGGGCACGCGATGTCTGTTCAACTGCTTCGAAGGCGGCTACCTCCGCGACTTGTTCGAGACGACCGCCGACTCGACGACCGCTGGCGCAATCAAGACGGCGCGCATCGAGAGCCTGACGTTCTGCAGTCCCGAGTACCCGCTGCCCAGGTTCGTCGCCGCTGGCGGGATGTTTGACACCATTCGCCAGTACTGCGACGTCATCACGCTCTACGGCGACTCGCAGGTGCGTTCGCTGTGGTTGGTGGTTTTTGAGACGTGCTGCTCACCAACGGTGGTGCAATGCGTCAGGACCAAGCGCTCTTGGGCTCGGAGTTTGCACTCTCAGACAACCTGCTGAACGGCACGGTGCCGTCGCTCGGCCGGAGCATCGGTCGCCACATCCGCGATCCGTCGTTCCCCGTGCCGTGCGAGTGCGTGTACATGTCGTCTGGCAAGTACGACACGTCGCGCGACGGCGACAAAGACCTGAGCTACGCGAAAGTGAACCAAGTCGCCGGCTTGCCGAACGTCGCGGGCTTTGCGCTCAATGGCACGACTGTGTCGTCGCAGCAGTCGCTCGGGACGCGCGCGCAGCAGCCAGTGGACGAGCCAATACCGACGTCCGATGCGTCCGACGCACTGCTGCTGCCACCAGCACCAGTGTCGAATGGACTCGCGCCAACGCCGCCGCAGACGCACTCGTCGTACGGATCTGTGCCGCTCAGCTACACGCTCAATATGAACAGCATCTGCGTCCAGAGCACGGGGTCGGACGTCGATGGCCCAGCAAAGACAAAGGTGTACCTCGACATGGACGTGATCGACACGTCGTTCGTGGACGTGAACACCGGTCTGCGCCACAGCTACTACCGCCTCAACTCGAACATCGTCGACGACATCCGCGAGATCGTGCTCCACACGCGCCGCGCTCGCGCTCGACCGGGCCTCATGAAGCAAAAGGGCAACGTCTTCATCTTCTTAGCAGCGCCGTCAAACGTTGGCTGACGCGATTTGAGTATATTGAACGCAAGATACGAGTCGTACAAATGAATGTGTGCGTATCTACACTTGGGATTAGTATAGATCTTTCCTTGGACACTATAGTGTATCAGTTCAGACTGCGAGCATCAAGCATCATTGACGACCATCATGGCGATGCATGCGCTGCCGTCGCCTTTGCGGCAGCTCGAGCTGCACGCAGTCGACCTCGACGACAGCGACGACAACGACATCTTCCCGCCGCCATCGCCGTCCTGTGCGAGTTCGACAGACACGACAACGACTAGCAGCAGCAGCGACAGCGCGCAGCATCTAAGCAATGCACACGCGCGCAAGAAGCAGCTCGCAGCTGCAAAGCTCGAGCTCGGCGTCCAGGAGCGTCCTCTACGTGAGCAGCATCCACAGCAACAACAGCCTCTCACCTCGTACGTCACACATTTGCTGTGCATCGAGTGAAGACGCACAACTTGTATGTACAAAGCTCTGATCACGCACTCACGCGACTGCTCTCGTGTCTCTATGACTTTCTCTCGATGATCAGGGACGCGCGCACGTTTGCCAACACGATCATCGCGTTCCTCGGCTCTGGCGTCCTCGGCCTCCCGTTCGCGTTCAAACAATGCGGCATCCTCGTACGTCTACCGCTTCCTCCAGCGTCTCTCGTCTCTTGTTCGCTTGCTCACATCTGCTGCCTCCAACTGTCAATGCGGTAGCTCGGCCTCGCGACGCTCGTGTTCGTCGCAGCGCTGAGTACGTACGCGATGCTGCTCGTCGTGCAGTGCAAGTACAAACTCAAGGCACAGGGGCGCCACGTGACGACGTACGGCGAGATCGGGTACATCGCCATGGGGCGAGTCGGTCAAGTGCTCGTGGACACGTCGCTCGTGATCTCACAGACGGGCTTCTGCGTCGCGTGTACGTCCTGCACCGCTCTTGAGCAGCACCTGCTACTCCACATTGTCTAACGGACTTGTACTGCTCAACAGACTTGATCTTCATTGCCTCGAACGCGCACAAGTTCCTCGACGTCTCGCGCGAGCTCGTCGTGTCGGTCTGCGTACCGCCGCTCCTTGCGTTCTCACTGCTCAAGCACATGCGCGAGCTCGCGTACGTCGCGCTCTTGGCCGACATCATGAACTTCACAGGCCTCACGATCGTGCTCTCAACGGACGTCGCGTACATGGACGTCGACCACGACGCGATTCGCGTCGTCGGCGTGCTCTCGAGCGTCCCATTCTTCTTTGGCGTCGCGAGCTACTGCTTTGAAGGCGTCGGCATGGTCCTGCCGCTCGAGAACGCCATGGAGCACAAGCGCCACTTCCCCACGCTCCTCGTCGCGACTGTCGTGATCATCACGTCGATCTACGCGACGTTCGGCATCTGCGGCTACCTCGCGTTCGGCGACGCGACGCAGGACGTCATTACGCTCAACATTGACGGCTCGGACGGCGTCGCGACGCTCGTCAAGTTCTGTCTCTGCTTGGGCTTGCTCTGCACGTACCCAGTCATGATGTTCCCAGTGTTTGAGGTCTTGCAGCCGCTCGTGCTGCGTCAGAGCGCGGATGCGTCGCGCGATGGAGTTGGCGAAGTGGCGCTGCGTCCCAGCAGCAATGGCGACGTCCTAAGTCCAGCAGACGAGCGCAAAGTCGCGCTCATGCGCGCGAGTGTCGTGCTGCTGACGGCTGTGATTGCTGCTGGCGTCCCAAGTACGTCTCTCTCTCTCTCTCTCTCTCTCGTTGTGTCACTGCGACTGCAGTGTGTGCGAGCAGGTCGTGACGAACAACCGTGCGGATGCTGTTGACAGACTTTGGGCAGTTCATCGCGTTCATTGGCTCGACGTGCTGCGCGCTCCTGGGCTTCGTGCTCCCGACGCTGTTCTACATCCGCATCTTTGAGGCCGACGCGCACAGTCCGCGCGTGGCGTGGCCAAAGAAGCTCGTGCTGTACGCAATGAGTCTCCTCGGCGTCGCGGCGTTCGCGTCGGGTGTGTACGACGCAGCCGTGAGTGTGTTTGGGTAGGACCGATCCATCAGAAGAGTGTGCCAATGAACAAGACGCTGTCGTAGACCGAACGCTTGGTGAGGACACTCTGAGCTCGTTGTAGTACTTGTAGTGTCTGGCTGACTTGGTTGGCTCGGTGAGCTCCTGACAGAGCACCAACACCAATGCTACTGCTGGAAAATCGTTGTGGCCATAATCCGTGGTATTTCCCACTCATCCATATAAACCAAGAGTACTCGAGCGAATCGCGTGAGAATGCGAGTCAACCCTTCACTCACACTCACGTGCATTGCAAGCAGCGCCGACGACCAGAGCAGCACACCATGCGCATGCACGCGTTCTCGTTCGCGCGCCGCCTCGCGCCGACGACTGCACGCCTCGTGATTGCAGCAGGCGCTAGTGCACTCACAGCGCATGCACACAGCCAGCGCGCTGCAGCTGCCGAGGGCAACCCAGAGTACACTGGCGGTGGTGCGCGCGGAGCGCCACAGATGCTCATTGGTAATCCAGGTGCGTCGATTGTCTTCATTCGATCTACCAGACGATAAGCAAGTAGAGCTCTTGACTCACTGACACGACCAAACTACCTACGGAACTGTGCTGTGACCACGTGCAGACGTGTTCGCACGCAAGTGGAAGAAGTTCTCGACCGACGGCGTCGACAAGCTCCTCGTGATCGCAGACTTTGACCAGACACTCACGCCGTACTACAAGCCGAGCGGTGCGTCTTGATCTACTCGGCGCTGCGCATAGTGGACAAGATCACGGCGCTCGCATGCGTTGGCTCGTGTGCGCACGCACTTCAAATCCGCTCACTCACTCACCTACTCGACTGCTGCTGCACCTTCTTGTGAACCACCACCTCCTCCACCATAGGCACACAGGAGGCGAGCAGCCACGGGACGCTCATGACGAGCAGCGTCCTCAGCCCAGAGCTCGGGAAGCGCGAGCGCGAGCTCTTTGCGCGCTACTTTCCCATTTACATGTCACCCACGATGTCGCACGACGAGAAGCTGCCGTTCATGGTCGAGTGGTACGCTCTCTCGCTCGCTCTCGTGGCTCTTGGTGTGGATGAGCGTGTGCGAGAGTGTGAGTGCGTGGCATCACGTGCAGCGCGCGCCTCGAACAACGACTAACTGACATTGATCGACTCGCCAACTGATCCGTGGCACTGCAGGTGGACTGGGTCGAACGAGCTCTTGATCGAGTACAAGCTCACGAAAGCGCAGATCGCGCAGGCGGTTGCGCAGAGTGACTTGGGCTTTCGCCGCGGCTTCCACGACATCTTTCAGCTGCTCACGAGCGAGAACGTCCCTGTTTTGATCTTCTCTGCTGGTCTCTACGACGTCATCCACGCCGTGCTGGAGAAAGAGTACGCGGCGACGCCCGAGTGCTCGACGCCGTCGAACGTACACGTCGTGGCGAACATGATGAAGTTTGACGCAAGCGGCACGATCTCGGGCTTTCAAGGCGCGCTCATCCACTCGGTGAACAAAACCGCGAGCGTAGTGCTCGACACGCCGTTCTGGCAGCAGTGCCGGCTCCAGCAGCGCCGCAACATCATCTTGCTCGGCGACTCGCGCGGCGACGTCAAGATGGCGGACGGACTCGACGCAAACGACGACGAGATCATCCGCATCGGCTTTCTCAACACGCACGTGCGCGAGTCGCTGGACGAGTACCTCGAGCTCTACGACGTTGTGCTCACGCACGATGCGAGTCTGTTGCCAGTCGAGATGCTGCTGCACCAGCTCCAGAGCAGCAGCAACAACAACAGCAACAGTGCTCGTGGCAGGAGCAGTCGACAGTAGTGGCAGTATAGAGTAGTATCTGCTGCTTGGGGTCATAGCGACAGATACGCACCGGTCCATTGCTGCTTCACTGGAGTAGACAGATGTGCTGGTCGGTTTGCTGCTCGAGAGTAGTGCGTTAACACTGGCTGAATGAAAGTGGGCACTATTGGCGCACAATTGTGCGATCACAGACGCACCACGCTCGAAGAGAGAGGTTTCGATCTGCGAGCAGTTGTCAAAATCAAATGGACGACTTGGAATGCATGATACGCGTCTTCTGGACAGTCCCTAAATCTCGCCACGGTGTCGAAGTACTGTCTGAATAATGTCTAAATGTCTAAATGACGTCCAAATAACAAAGGGTCGCTATTTAAATAGATTAGTTTTCAATTAACGATCTATTTACATTTTGCTACTTTTAGCACCATTCGCCAAAAGCAACACAAGAGCAACTCGGTCATGCTGAAGTGGTGGCTTGTGCAGCGTCGATGTTGCACTTGCACCTCTGTCTTCCTCCTCTCTTCTCCTCCCACGCGTCCGTGCTGCTGGGATGACAGCGAGCGGCGTGACAGCAGGTACAGCATCGGTCGTGATGAGCTCGTCTGTGATCCCGATCGACGCGCAGCTCCTGCCTCCATCGTCATCATCATCGACGGCGTCGTCTGGGTCGGCGACAACTGCGTCCGCGTCGTCGCCAAAGAAGCCTGTACACGCAAGTCCAGAGCCGACTTCGAACCATCAGCACCACGCTCACGCACATGCTCATGCGCAGCACCAGCAACATCAGCCTCCATCGAAGCAACAGCCATCTCAGCCACCTAGACAGCAACAGCAAGCGACAGCAACACAACGACCACAGCACCGCTCGCAGTCAGTCACACGACCTACGCCGAGTGGCGATGGCGAAGCTGGCGACGTCGTCGGTGAGTACGTCCTCGGCGACACGATCGGGAAAGGCACGTTTGGCAAAGTCAAAGTCGGGCTCCACCTCGTCACTGGCGAGAAGGTCGCGATCAAGATCCTCGAGAAGCGCCGCATCGTCCAAGTCGCAGACGTCGAGCGCGTGGCGCGCGAGATCAAGATCCTCAAGCGCAATCGCCACCTCAACGTCATTCAGGTGCGTCTTGTCGTGTGTGTGGACGCATGCTCTCTCAAACGTTCATACTGGAGCTTAGCAAACACTCAACACTGTCGCGATGCGCATTGTGCCACACGAGGCAGCTCTACGAAGTGATCGACTCGCCAGAGCGCATCTACCTCATCATGGAGCACGTCAACGGCGGCGAGATGTTTGAGTACATCGTGTCCCATCACCGCGTGCGCGAGCAGGACGCAGTCGTGTTCTTCCAGCAGATCGTCGACGGCCTCGCGTACCTCCACGCGAACGAAGTCACGCATCGCGACCTCAAGCCCGAGAACCTCTTGCTCCAGTCCCACTCGGCTGGCTTGCTCGTCAAGATCGTCGACTTTGGACTGAGCAACACGCACGACGGCGGTCGACTGCTCCGCACAGCGTGTGGCTCGCCGTGCTACGCAGCGCCTGAGATGATCGAAGGCAAGCTGTACAAAGGACCGGTCGCCGACATCTGGAGCCTCGGCGTCGTGCTCTTTGCGATGGTCTGCGGCTACCTCCCGTTCGAAGACAGCAACACGAACATGCTCTACAAGAAGATCCTCAGCGCCGACTACAAGCTCCCGCCGTTCCTCTCGCACGTACGAACACGTCTGTGCTCCACCTTGCTCTGCATGGCGCCATGTTGTCCTCACAGCCACACTCACGCGCTCTCTCTTGCGTGGCAGTCGGTGCAGGACCTGATCCGCAAAATCCTCGAGACGAACCCAGAGAAGCGCTTCACAGTCGAGATGATCCGGCAGCATCCGTGGTTCACGAGCATGCGCGCCGTCGTGCCGAAAGCACTCGCAGAGCGCGACGACACGGTCATCAAAGAGATGGTCCTTGCGCAGCTCACGACGCTCGGGTACGACAAAGCCACGGTCCTCGATGCTGTCGCCAAGAACGTGCACAACAACGTCACAGCGGCGTACTACCTCCTGTATGGCAAGCTCGTGCGCATCATGAAAGACAGGAGCGGCAGCGACGGCAAGAGCGCGTTCTTGGGTGCTGGTACGACGGTAGCTGCCTCGCCTCGAGCAAACGCCAGTACAGTCTCGCATCCACCACCGCAACAACAGCAGCAACAGCACGTGCGTCCAGCGGCGCCAGGTGCAGCAGCCTCGCCAGCGCCAAGCCAAGCGGCAAACAACAGCGGGAGTGCTGAAGCCATGACTGGCGGTGTTACTGGCGCGAGCTCAACGCCAGGCAGTAGCTCGACAGCTGCAGGCTCCGCCATGGCGTCTCCACTCGACAACAGCGCACGGCGGCATTCGACGCAGCCACCGTCTAGCAAAGACCACGCTGTTCGAGCAGTGACGCCATCAGGAGTTGCGTCGCCGCGCCATCCGCAGTCGCACCACCAAGCACCAGCGCCTTCATCTGGAGTGTCGTCGCCTGCAGCTAATCAACCGCCGCGGCGTCCGAGCTCAGTTCGCAGTGGTCGGAACCTTGTGCTGCTCACGAATGGCGGCACTCACCAGCCCCAAAACGGTGCACATGCGCCGAGTGCACCTGCGAGCGGACTCAGTGGCGTTGTTCCAGTACCACCGCGCGATCGCCGGCCCATTGGTCCAGTTGCGTCCAAGACCACGAGCTCCGGCGTGCTCTCGAGCGCGATGACAGCAACGAATCGCGTGTCTGTGAGCAACGGCATGGTCGCCCTCGTACCACTCGCACATCCGCCGCACCAGCAGTTGCAGCCGCACCAGCGCAGTGGTGCGCCGAGCTACACGAACTCGCGACGCCACACGCTCGAAGTCCCGCAGCACGCAGTGGCGTCGCCGAGAACCAACGGCGTCGCAGCATCACCATCAACCACAGCGTCTACCAGTACGAATGGCGAGAGCAGCCACATCACCACGCGTAGACGCATCAGTCTCCATCCGCCAGGTACAGCATCTGGCACGTCCCAGGCGCCGACAGTCGAGGCGATCAAGTCGCCGCCGCTCTCACACAACGCTGTGCGTCCAGTCGCTACCACAACAGCAACGAGTGCAGTGTCGTCGTCGAAAGAGGACGACGCGCGGCTGCCGCAGACGGCGAACACGCGGATACACGCGCCACATCAGCCGCAGCCACCGAGTGCGTCCTCACGACCAGCGCCAGCGATGCACTTCACGCCAGTGCTCTAGCGACAAGTGCTCGGTGCCTCATAACGTAACGACGCGAACTGCTGGTCAGTCTGTTGCAATCACCACGGGCTCTCTCTCTCTGTCGCTAGAGCGTGATCTCTTCGATCTCTTCAGCGCCGCTACCCTTCTTCAGCAGTCGCTTCGAGCTCCCACTGCTCCCACCGCTGGCACCACTGCGACTTAGAGCAGCAGAGAGACTCTGTGGCTTGAGCATCGCAGTTGGTCGTCGCCCAGTCGGCGACACGGCAAGCGATGTCGTTGCACCGAGTCCCATCGCTGCATCACCTCTTGCGCCTGGCGTCGATGGCGTCGATCGGTGGTTCTGCGGCGAGGACGTCCGAAGTGCGCCTTTGGTTCGGCGCTGTGTCGTGCCAGTGAACGGCCGCCCGAGCGCGAGTCTAGCGCTGCTTGTCTCGTCACTCTCGTCGCGTAAGTACGCCGTGTCTGTGATGAGCTGCTGGCAGAGGCGCTCGATCGACCCGAGCATGTGCTCCATGTCGCCCATGCGCTGTGTCTTCTGCCGATTGCTCTCGACGAGCGTCACTAGGCGCTCCGAGATCTCTTTGTCCACGGCGCTCCGGAGCGCCGCCATCTGCGCGTCTTTCGCCTCGAGCGCTTCGCTCACGCACAGTTGCGAGTGCTTGGCGAGCTGCGTATCGAGTTGCTTCTTCACAGACGTCGTCCACTTGCGCGACGAGCCGCTCGCATCGAGTGACGTGGTTGCGCGCGGTCGCACGGCACCGTCGGACCCAATGATCACGAACGGATCGACCTTTGTCCCATGGGCTTTGCGGCCAGTGCGGAGCTCGTAGATCGCGAGCTTGAGGTCGATCGTCATGAGCCGCAGCGCCGGCATGAGGCCGTGCGAGAACGGGTACTGCCGCAACTGCGCCATCTCGCGCCGTGCGTGGCGCTGGAGACGCGCTTCAGCGTCATCGTGCATCGCGTCGCCGCTGTCTAGGTCATCGCCTGCGTGATCGCCGTTGCGGCCGCGCGAAGTCTCGCTCGCGAGCAATGCGTCGTCGATCGCTCGCGCGTCAGCTTCCTCTTGCTCCGCCATCGTCTGGAGGTACGCGTCGTTGAGGATCGCGAGGAAGACGTTGAGGAGCACGAGGAGCAGGAGCAAGTAGTACGCGATGTAGAACAATGGACCGAGCACGTGATGGGCGTCACGCATCGCGCGGTAGTCCAAGTCACCGGCGACCGCTTGAAGGAGCGTCACGATCGCCGTGCCGAGCGACCGGAACTGCGGCACGTGGAGCCCAAAGAGCAAGTACGCGATCTGCGCAAAGCCGCAGATGCACACGACAAAGTAGAGGAAGAACCAGAAGAGGTCCCGCGCCGCACGCGCGAGCATGCGCAGGAGCAAGCACATGCGCTTGCTCACTTGCGTGTACTGCAGGAGCTTGAGCCACATGAGCGCCGCAGTGGCAGACTCGAGGATGCGCTCGGCGTTGCTCAAGCGCGCGAGCGCCTCGAACCGCGGGCTCTCGCTCAGCGTCGCGCTCTCAATCGCACGTGAGACGCGGCCACTGAGCGTGCCGTACTCTTGGTCGATCGCATACAGCCGCAAGGCGATCGCCGCGGTGATCACGGCGAGGAACAGCAGCGTCACCACGTGCCAGACTGAGCTCCGGACGTACTGTATCGCGCTGCCGACTGCGAGGACGCTCTGGAGCGTGCGCTTCCAGCACCACACGACGTACGCGACGACGAAGCACTCGAGCACGATCCGCGCGGTGCTTCGCGACGAGTACCGAAACGGCCGCAAGACGTCGTCTGAGAGCTGCACGAGCGTACCGCCAGTCGCAGGGAACTCGGCCACGAGCTGCACGATGTTGAAGAGCTGCAAGTGCACGTTGTAGACCGTCACGTCAACGACGAGCGCGCGTGTTGCGAGGTCGACGAACCGATCGCGACGGAGCTGCGCGAGTGTGCTCCGTGCGAGCGAGTTGTTCACTGCAAGGTCGACAACGTAACCTGATCCGGGGTACGCTGCACCAGTGTACCCTCTCGCAGCACCGCGCTCGGTCGCCGCGCTGCTGCTCCAGTTATACGCGTAGTGCGGCGCTGGTGGTGCTGCGCCTGCCCCACTTGGGTTTGGATCAGTACACAGATCAAAGCCTGGCGGCTGCTCGTAGATGCACTTGCAGTGGATCCCACACTGCGTCGCACACGCCGAGACGTAGCGGTACTGCTCAACGCTGAACGACTCGCGACAGGACCGCGCGCAGTCGCTCAGACACACCTGTAGGTCGCCAAAGCTCTTGGTCGCAGCGTCTTTCGCGGCAAAGAACGTCTTGGCAAACGCAAACGCGCGCGATGCGGTCACGTCGGCGCTGTTGAGAATCGGACCGTACCCGCTCGTGTCCTCGGCATGTGATGCAAAGTTCGCGTAGCAGTACGGCAGAATCGCAGCGTACTCGGGGATCTGGCTCAGTGTCGGACACGACTCGGGCTTGACGCGCAGTGTGCGCAACCGCACGCCACCAAGCACGCGGTTGTTCGACAGTGCGAGTCCAGCAGTCTCTGGGAGCTCGACACCAGCGCTGTCGCTACTACTGCTCGTCAAGCGCTCTGGGCCGTAGATCACGTCAGCGAACGGACCTTCGAGGAACGCCCAGACGTCCGACTGGTCTTGGATCGAGCCAAAGCTCTTCTGGACCGTAGCGCTCATGGCGCTTGCAGGCGCAATGACTGCGCCAGTCGTCGAGCGCAGCGTCACGGGCATCGCAAACGGCGCAGCGACGAGCGCCACGCGCAAGCGGTTTGCAAAGTAGAACGCGCGCTCGCTCTCGCTGTCGACGACGCACGTCGCGAGCAGGAAGAGCACGAGGAACACGACGTACCCAAACGCTTCAACGAGACTCCCAAACGGCACGCGCGTTGCGTGGACCTCGGTCTCGCGCTGTGTTGTTGTTGTGGCTCGTGTTGTCGCAGTCGACGACGCAACGAGTGAGTGTGCGCTCGTGTGTGCGCTCGCTGTTGTGACTGCAGACGCCGCCAAGAGCTCGGACGCCTTTGCGCCTGCGCTGTCGTCGCCGCCATCGTCGTCTGCATCGCCACCTCCTCCATGGGGATGGCGCTTCATCATCGCAGCGCACTCGACTGTCAGGCGTCGTCGTGTGTCGCTTCGGGATTCGCGCTGTGGACCACACGAGGCATCGTCAACTCCAAGTCGTACACATGGACAGAGGAAGCTCTGCACGACTGCTGGTGGCCATGCGCATCCGCCTTCGTCACATGAGTTGCAAGCGTAGTAGTGGCGCTCATGGGTTGAGCTCTTGATGCCCATGGTAGATCTGGTTGGTTACGTAACTTGGATACGCTGGTATGGGGTATACAATATGAATGCACTCGCAGTCGACTCTACTCGCTCGCGGGTGCAGCAGCGGTCGTAGATATGGCGCTTGGTGCTGACAACGCGCTTGTTGCTGGCGCTGGCGACGATCCAGACGCTGCTGAAGCGCTCGGATCTGCTGGAGATGCAGCAGAACCGACGCTGTCTTTGAACTCGACGCGGCGCTTCTTTGCGACTCCTGTCGCTGCTGTGGATGCGTCTGCAGGCGTCGGTGTGCTGCTCTTGGACCGCGCTTCTTCCACGAGAATGCTCTTGAGCTGCACAAACTTGGCGTGTTTCTCGTCCACGAGCGTCTGGAGCTTCGCTTCGAGCTCCTAGTGCGCGATTCCAAGCAGTACGTATGCGTGAGTGAGTGGACATGGTTACGAGGTTACGTTGATAAGCGTCAAGCGGCAAGCGACGCGCACCTCGAGCTGCCGCTTCGCGAGCGCGACGGTCTCACTATCTGGCGCAGACTCACTCTTGGGCTTGCGCGCGCCGTTCTCCGTCGACGCCTTTGCGCTACTGCTGCTGCTTCCGCTTGAAAGAGCTGCTACTGTAGCAGTTGAGTCGCTTGTGCTGCTGCCGCTAGATGCAGTAGGCTGCTGCTCGGTTGGCGTGGAGCTGTCGGACTCTACGACCGCGTCACTCGCAGCAGCGTCTGCCTCTGCAGCTTCTGTCTCTTGGACCTCGCGCACGTGGCGACGGCTGATGATCTTGCGCCAGTTCTTCTCCATGCAGCGCCGTCGAATCACGCTGAAGCGAACGCACGCACAGCAGACACATGACAGAGACAGCAGTCAGTGAGACGAGCTCCGGCGTCGATGTGAAGCGACAAAACGGCATATACACGCACGCACGCACCGACGAATGCCGAGTTCGCGGGCGCTGAGCGAGCGCTTCGGAGACGCGATGCGGAACGTGTGTGGCACGATCGACTCGAGGTCTGCGCCGCCGCCGAGGAAGCCCTGCGCGTCGCGCGCATACGCTCGTCCGCTCATGTTGCTTGCTTGTGTTGATTCTATTGAGAGCGTCTGAATAGAAAGTGTTGATAGTGCTAAAAACAAGGTTACATTTAATGCGTGTGGTACACATCACATAAATGGACCTGATGGAGTCCTCGATGTCCTCGACGTCCTGAAGACGCTTGCTCCATGAACTCCATGAACTGAGGACACAGGTGCTGCTGCCGCCTCTGCTGCAAGCATCAGCGATACTGTAGTGCCAATGCCCTAGACAGACTGGGTTCACATCGGCTCCAGACTTGAGAAAGCGGTCTCGAGTCCCACAACGACATGAGCTATGTGCCACCACCTGGAAAGCCCTCGAGCGGACATGAGCTTGCTGTCCAACGAGCGCACTTGCATGGCAGCGCCAGTGTAGCTACAATCGCCATGGATCGACTGACGTCTCAGCGCTACATCGCGGCAGTGATTTGTCCTCAAAGGGGCGAGGGAGGTCACGAGCGTCTCAGGCGTATGCATACCCACTTCCACCCGTGGTGGCAATCATCTGCTCTGCTTGTGAGTGCGCATGTGCGAGGACTCATCATGCAACCAGTGGTGTCTTCGTACCTCGTCAAAGGACCAGCAAGACTTGTGTCGCTTGTGATCCTGTAGATGGCGAGCATACACACCTACAAGGTGCCTAGAACAAGAGCGTCCTGGAGGCAACACGCATGAGCCAGGACCCATCCATTCAGCTCATAGCTAGCGCATCCGAGCGATTGACGCGACTCGGAGCGCTCAACGGATCGACTTTGAGTGCCGGTGCCGCACAACGCGACGCCGATCGCCGCGGCACTTGCACGAGAAAGGCCACGCGCGCAAGCGTAAGCGATCACGCGCGTTCGTTTGCGCCTCAAAATCCATCTGTGACGAGCATCATCAGCGCTCGGCGCAAGCGCAGAGGACCGATCGACTCGCGCTCTATGACCGCACTTGCTCATTCGATCGCGACCGCGCAATGGCAGCGCGTTCAGCATTCAAGCGGCTCCGGCAAGCTGCTGCGGCTGCGCATGTGCGCATCCAGAGCGCGCTGCGGCGCCGCCCGTGGCTGCACTGGAGCGTCGTCTACACGTTCGGGCTCGCGTTCTTCTTCTGCTACCGCTTGCTCGCGCTCGACGCGATCATGCGCACGTTTGGTGCCAAGCGCGACGACACGTTTGGGAATCGACTGCTTGGGCTTCTCCTCGGCTTGTGCGAAGACGTCGTGTGCGTGACGTACATGGCAGCGCTGCTGTGGCTCTTTGACACCGCCGCGCGCTTGCTCCGAGGCGCGTGCTCGTCGCGCCAGCGCCTGATCACGGACGACGCGCCGCGCAAGCGCAGCTGCACTGAGCGCGCGAGTCGCTTCGTCTGGTACTTCCTCATCTCGCTCGTCTCAGTGATGCACTCGGTCGCGAACGGTCTGCTCGTGCGCATTCGCGAGATGCGCTTCACGTTCAAGTTCGTCGAGATGTACTTCAACCAGCGCGACGCCGTCGGCGGTCTCGAGGTCTCGACGCACGAGAAGCGCGAGACGGAGCAGACAGTCGTGATCACGTTCGTCGTGCTCGTGCTCTTCAGCGCCTTTGCGTGCGTCTACCTCGACCTCTCGCTCTGGAACCCGACGCAGTGGCTCCTCTCCGAGTCATCGCCTCGACACACAGACGTGAGCGCGCCATCGCAAGGCGCCGACAGCGCGAGTGAGGCTGCAAAGGTCGCAAGTGGCGGTGCGCGCAACGCTGGCGCACCGAAAGACTACCGATACGTCGAGCTCGAGCAAGGCGAACATGCGACTGAGCCACAGCCCGAGCCAGCGGCGACGCCGTCTGGCATATCGACCAGCGCAATCGACGCGCCGCGGACGTCACGCAAGCGCAAGACGTGGCAGCAGCAGAGTCTCCGTGGCCTCGTCCGGCTAATCGCAGTCGCTATTGCGCTCGTGGCGGTGCCCGTGGTGCTGCTCGTGTTTGTGCAGAAGTGCGTGTCGCCGGTGATCGCGATGATCGGCCTGAACACGAGTCTGAGCGAGCTCTTCCGGCTCGTGGCGAACGAAGAGCTCTTGCGCGACGTCACGGACGGCACGATCGCGTCGGCGCACATGTACTTGGACAACCACACAGAAGAGTACACGCTCTTTCGAGACGACGTGCTCTACCGCCGCACGACGGGCTTCAAGGGCGACCTCGCGTTCGACGTGCACGTGGACCAAGCCGACTTGCCGAACGTGCTCGTGATCGCGGTCGAGTCGCTCCGGTACCACGACTCGCAGTACCTCGTGGGCAACAGCACGTACCTCTTGAAGGACGCGAACATCACCGTCACGCCGAACTTTGATCGCTGGGCCAAGCGCGGCATTGCGTTCCGGAACTTCTGGTCGAGCTGGCAAACGAGTCGGTCGCTCGAGAGCATCTTGTTCGGTCAGCTGCCGTTCGATAGCGTCACGGAGACTGGTGCTACGACTGGACACGTCGATGTGGCGCTCTCAGGCATGCCGCAGCTCTTCAAAGCGAAAGGCTACACTCCGAGCTTCGTCACAGGCTGCCGCACCGACTACGACCAGTGGAACAAGTTCCTACCGTCCCACGGCTTTGACGAGATCCTGAACATGACGCACATCAAGCGCATGGCCGAGAAAGACCTCGGGATCGATCCGAACGACTGGAAGCCAACAAAGGACGGCGGCAAGTCCCGCGCGATGCACTACTGGGGCGTCCATGACGATGTCTCGTTCGAGGTCCTCGGCAACATCCTCACAAACAAGACTGACGCGCAGAAGGCGCAAAAGGCGAAGAACGAGCCCAAGACGCCGTTCTTCCTCGACTTCTACAGCATCACGAGCCACACGCCGTACGTGGAGCAACCGCAGTGGTACGAAGACTTCCCCAAGCCAGACTTCAGTCCGTTGTACAAGACGGAGCCACATGGCGCGTACGTGAAGCAGTACCTAGAGCTCCGCTACTTCCAGGACATGGCGCTCGGCAAGTTCTTGGACCGCATGGAGGCGCAAGGGGTCTTGAACGACACGATCGTCGTGATCGTGGGTGACCACGGCCAGGGCCCCGAGTTTGGCAAAGTGGCGCCCGAGTACCGCGAGATGTCGACCGCGCGCGTGGCGGCGACGCTGATCGCCGAGGGTCGTCTGGGCGAGCACGCCGGGACGCTCGTGGACCGACTCGGCGAACACTACGACCTGCTCAACACGCTCGCAGACATTGTCGGCGTGCCGGACGGCGGCTTTCTGCAGAACAGCGTGGGTCGGTCGCTGAAGCGCAAGGCGCCGACGCCGGAGCTCGAAGCGAGCCGCGTGGTCTGGAGCAACAACCCCGTGCGCAAGATGGGCGTCGTGCGCGGCCACAAGCGGCTGCAGTACGACGTCATGACGAGCCAAGTGGCGCTGCACGACACGGACACGGACCACGACATGCAGCACGACCTGTTTCCAGACCTGCCGCCGCACGAGAAGAAGGAGTGGCTCCGGCTGCGCGACGCCGGGCGGCGCGTGAGCGCGTACTACAAGAAGCGGTGGCTCAAAAAGTGTCTCCTCAAGACGACGTGCTAAGTAGCGGATGCGTGACGGTGTCTATAGTGACACGACCAACGACCTAGACGATGATGACTGTGCAACTGCTGTCTCAATAGCAGGGCTTCTTGTGTACGATGATGTAGTGACGATCTGGTGCTCTTGCTAGCTCTGTCGCTTGCCTACGACATGTTGTCGGATGTTGCGTGGCGTTGGTCACGCGCCGCGCCTCGTATCTCGCGCATCTCTCCCCATCTTTCGCTAGCTGTTCACGATCGTCACAGCATCGAGAGAAGTCTCAGCACCGACTGACGCGCTCGATGCCGAGCAGATCCTTGGCGTCGCTCTCTCGGCGCGCGAACGACGCAGCAGTTCGTCGACATGATGGAGTACACTCCAGGACGACAAGAGGATCGGTTGGGAATCGAGTGAGTCAGTACCTTGAACTGTAGCGCCAGAGGCAAGCGCACCAGCGAACACTGGTGCAGTTCCTATGCTAAGAGCACAACACGAGCCACTACTGCGCCGGGAATGTTGCTGATGTGTGAGTGTGAATTGCCTGGTCACGAACGAGCCATCTACGAATCGTAGGCAAGCGACAGAGCTAGCAAGAGCACCAGATCGTCACTACATCATCGTACACAAGAAGCCCTGCTATTGAGACAGCAGTTGCACAGTCATCATCGTCTAGGTCGTTGGTCGTGTCACTATAGACACCGTCACGCATCCGCTACTTAGCACGTCGTCTTGAGGAGACACTTTTTGAGCCACCGCTTCTTGTAGTACGCGCTCACGCGCCGCCCGGCGTCGCGCAGCCGGAGCCACTCCTTCTTCTCGTGCGGCGGCAGGTCTGGAAACAGGTCGTGCTGCATGTCGTGGTCCGTGTCCGTGTCGTGCAGCGCCACTTGGCTCGTCATGACGTCGTACTGCAGCCGCTTGTGGCCGCGCACGACGCCCATCTTGCGCACGGGGTTGTTGCTCCAGACCACGCGGCTCGCTTCGAGCTCCGGCGTCGGCGCCTTGCGCTTCAGCGACCGACCCACGCTGTTCTGCAGAAAGCCGCCGTCCGGCACGCCGACAATGTCTGCGAGCGTGTTGAGCAGGTCGTAGTGTTCGCCGAGTCGGTCCACGAGCGTCCCGGCGTGCTCGCCCAGACGACCCTCGGCGATCAGCGTCGCCGCCACGCGCGCGGTCGACATCTCGCGGTACTCGGGCGCCACTTTGCCAAACTCGGGGCCCTGGCCGTGGTCACCCACGATCACGACGATCGTGTCGTTCAAGACCCCTTGCGCCTCCATGCGGTCCAAGAACTTGCCGAGTGCGAGGTCAGTGAAGTACCGCATCTCGAGGTAGCTCTTGACGTACGCACTGTAGCGCTCGCCGGCGTAGAGCGCACTAAAGTCTGGGATCGCGTAGCTCTCGTACCACTCGGGGCGATCGTCGTACGGAAAGTGGCTCGAGATCGTGTAGTGATTCACAAAGAACGGCGTCTTGGGCTCGTTCTTGGCCTTTTGCGCTTGTTGCGCCGCCGTCTTGTTTGTGAGGATGTTGCCGAGGACCTCGAACGCAATGTCGTCGTGGACGCCCCAGTACGACATCCCACGGGCTTTGCCGCCCTTCTCTTTCAATGGCCAGTCCTTTGGGTCGATCTTCAGGTCGCGCTCCGCCATGCGCTTGAAGTCTTTCGAGTCGAGGACCGTATCGAAGCCATGCGACGGTAGGAACTTGTTCCACTGGTCGTAGTCGGTGCGGCAACCAGTCGTGAACGTCGGCTCGTAGCCTTTCGCTTTGAAGAGCTGCGGCATACCAGAGAGTGCGACGTTCGTGCGACCGGTGGTCGTACCGGATTCGGTCACGCTATCGAACGGCAGCTGACCGAACAAGATGCTCTCGAGCGACCGACTCGTTTGCCAGCTCGACCAGAAGTTCCGGAACGCAATGCCGCGCTTGGCCCAGCGATCAAAGTTCGGCGTGACGGTGATGTTCGCGTCCTTCAAGAGGTACGTGCTGTTGCCCACGAGGTACTGCGAGTCGTGGTACCGGAGCGACTCGACCGCGATCACGAGCACGTTCGGCAAGTCGGCTTGGTCCACGTGCACGTCGAACGCGAGGTCGCCCTTGAAGCCCGTCGTGCGGCGGTAGAGCACGTCGTCTCGAAAGAGCGTGTACTCTTCTGTGTGGTTGTCCAAGTACATGTGCGCCGACGCGATCGTGCCGTCCGTGACGTCGCGCAAGAGCTCTTCGTTCGCCACGAGCCGGAAGAGCTCGCTCAGACTCGTGTTCAGGCCGATCATCGCGATCACCGGCGACACGCACTTCTGCACAAACACGAGCAGCACCACGGGCACCGCCACGAGCGCTAGGACGAGGACAAGTGTCTGGAGACTCCGGCGACGCCAGCGCTGCTTGCGCTGCCGCTTCACGAGCTTCGTGCGCTTGTCGTCGACGTCGCTCTCGCCGTCGCCGCTCGTGTTGAGGTCCGTGTCCGATGTCGTGTCGCCGTTGATCGACACGTCCAAAGGCTCGGCCTGTGGCTCGTGCGAGTCGTCGCCTTGCTCGAGCTCAATGTACTCGTAGTCAATGGACCCGTCGACGTCGGCGTCGCTGAGCTCGAGCGCCTTTGTCTTGGGCGTCTTCGCCTTCTTCGTCACCTTCTTCTTCTTTGGCAGTGGGTGCGTTCGGAAGAGCAGACGCAGCGGCGTCCAGAGCGAGAGGTTGAGGTAGACGCACGCGAAAGCACAGAAGAGCACGAGCGCCGCGCCCGTGATGACGCTCGTCTGGATCGACTCGTTGCGCTCGTGGTCCGAGACTTCGAGGCTCCCGGCCGCGTCCTTCTGGTTGATGTACATCTCGAGGAACTTGAACGTGAAGCGCATCTGCCGAATGCGCACGAGCAGGCCGTTCACGACTGACGGGACCGTGAAGAGCGCGCAGATGAGGATGTAGCCGACAAAGCGCACGGCGCACGTTGCGATGCGGCGCCGCTTGCTCGGCTTTGACACGCGCAAGCGGCGACTGACGATGCCCAGTGCTGAGTCAAAGAGCCACAGCAGCGCTGCCATGTACGTCACGCACACGACGTCTTCGCACAAGCCGAGGAGAAGCCCAAGCAGTCGATTCCCAAACGTGTCGTCGCGCTTGGCACCAAACGTGCGCATGATCGCGTCGAGCGCGAGCAAGCGGTAGCAGAAGAAGAACGCGAGCCCGAACGTGTAGACGACGCTCCAGTGCAGCCACGGGCGGCGCCGCAGCGCGCTCTGGATGCGCACATGGCACAGCACGACCATTCTGGGTCCCGTTCGTTCGTCGCGTGCGTGATCACGCTCGCGAGGAGGATCGTGCTGGAGCGCGCGCGAGAGTCACCGAAACGTCCGCGTCGTGGGGATCGTCACGCGCAGCGCCGTCTTCGCCTTCGTCGCTCTCGGTGTCGTCGTCGAGTGCTGGCAGACGTACGCGCAGGAGCGATCGATCGAGCGCCGGCGATCTCGTCGACGAGACCTTGTTTGCTTGTTTGACGAGTTTGCGTTGTTGTTTGGTGGAAAGCGCCACAACAGAATGCACAGAATGAGTCGAAATGCGGCAAACAGTTGTGGTCAATCGCTGGCTTCATAAACTTAGAGGGGTCGTCACACATCAAAACGCCATATTTTATGGACGCTGTGAACGAGCGAGCGAGAGACTTGCTTGCGAGAGACTTGCTTGCGAGGGCGCTCCTTGCAAGAGCACAAGAGTGCTCCTCGTTGCAGGTACGTGTGTGCGTGCACGGCGATCGATATCCGATACGAAGTGTGTGCGTTCGTTGTGGGTGGTGCGCGGTTCACGAGCATCGCTGGATTCTGGGTTGATCGCGGTCCGGAGAAGGCGGCGTTGTAGGTGGTGGTAGCGAGGAGGAAGAGGGGGAAGATGACGGCTGATGCGAGCCTCATGCAGCACTCGAGGACACTCGCATCGCGCTTCGCCAGCTCGCATGGCTCGGACACTCGCATGGCTTACACGAGTGCTTTCGCCAGCTGTCGCGCAAGGACTGGTTTGCACGCATTGCATCCTGATGAGCCGGGGAGCTGCTCGTTGACTTGATCTTTGTATGCTTCCTCACGACAGACAACACCAGACAACAGCAACTCGGTGCACTCGTCGTTGATGCTCGCGATGGATCTTGTGAATGATGTGTTTGTTGTTGTTGTTGTTGTCGTCGTCTAGAGGCGTCTCTACTGACAGCACCGGACGGCGTCCTATCGATCGGTTAGTTCCCTGCTTGCTTCGGTCGCAAGTCGTCGCCTAGCACTCGACCTTGAGCAAGCAGCTGTGGCGCCAGCGCTTCTTAAAGTACTCGTTCGCTTTCCGGCCAGCGTTGCGCAGTGTGATCCAGAGGTCCTGCTGCTCTGGCGTCTGGGCGTCGAACAGGTCGTGCTCCATGTCGTGGTCCTTGTTCGCGTCGTGGAGGAACACGCCATTCGACATGATGTCGTACTGCAGGCGCTCGTGGCCGCGCACGACCGAGAGCTTCCGGTTCGGGTTGTTGCTCCAGACCACGCGCTCGCCGAACGGGATCTTGCGCTTGAGCGACCGACCGACGCCTGTTTGCTCCAAACCGCCGGCTGGGAGCCCGACAATGTCGGCAAACGTGTTGAGCAAGTCATACTGCTCCGCGGCGTCCTCAAAGACCATACCGGCGTACTTGCCGAGGCGACCTTCGGCGATCATCGTCGCGGCGACGCGCGTCGCCGAGACCTCGCGCGACTCGGGCGTCGTGAAGCCGTGCTCCGGTGCCTGGCCGTGGTCGCCGGTGATGAAGATGATCGTGTCGTTGAGCACGCCGAGCTTCTCCATGCGGTCGAGGAACTTGCCGATCGCCATGTCCGTGAAGTACCGCATGTCGAGATAGTCCTGCACGGCGATCGGGTACTTCTCGCCCTCGACGAGCTTGCTAAAGTCCGGCTTTGGGTACTTGACGTACCAGTCCGGGCGCTCGCCGAACGGACCGTGGCTCGAGATCGTGTAGTGGTTGATGAAGAACGGCTGCTTTGGCTCCTTGTTCTTGACGCGGCGCTTCTGCGCGTCGGTCTTGTTCACGAGGATGTTGCCGAGGACGTCGAACGCAATGTCGTCGTGCACGCCCCAGTACGACATGGCGCGGCCTTTGCCGCCGTCCGACACTTGCGCCCAGTCCTTCGGGTCGATCCCGAGCTCTTTCTCTGCGATCTTCTTGAACTCCTTCATGCTCCAGATGTCGTCAAAGCCGTGCGTCGTGAGGAAGTCGTCCCAGCCGTCGTAGTCCGTACGGCATCCGGCGGTGAAGAGTGCCTCATAGCCTTTCGCTTTGAAGAGCTGCGGCATGCCAGAGAGCTTCACGTCTTCACTACCACCGGTCGTTCCAGACGTCGTCGCACTGTCGTACGGGAGCATGCCATACAGAATGCTCTCGAGCGACCGACTCGTGCGCCAGCTTGACCAGAAGTTCCGGAACGCAATGCCGCGCTTGGCCCAGCGATCAAAGTTCGGCGTGACCGTGATGTTCGCGTCCTTCAAGAGGTACGTGCTGTTGCCCACGAGGTACTGCGAGTCGTGGTACCGGAACGACTCGACTGCGATCACGAGCACGTTCGGCAAGTCGGCTTGGTCCACGTGCACGTCGAACGCGAGGTCGCCCTTGAAGCCCGTCGTGCGGCGGTAGAGCACGTCGTCTTTGTAGAGCGTAAAGTCCTCGGACGTGGCGTCGAGGAAGAACGCCGCCGAGTCGATCGCGCCGCTCGGCAAGCCTGGGAGACACTCTTTCGTGAACATGAGCCGGAACATCTCGCTCAGCGTCGTGTTGAGCGCGACGCCAGCGACGGCAGCTGACACGTTGTTCTGCGCGATCTCGAGCACGGCGTACGGCAGCAGCACGAGTGCGAACACCACGAGCAGGAGCGCCACGAGCACGCGCCACCACTGCGACTTGAGCGTGCGCTGGAGCTTGAGCGCCTGCACCTTGGTCGACACAAACAGCGCTGCCTTCTTGTCGCTCACGCTCGCGCTCTTGGCGCGCGCTGGGCTCTCTGGCGTCGCGTCAGTCTGCTGCTCGAGGTCGGTAAAGTCCGACGACGCCTCCGAGCTGTTTACAGGCGTGCCTTGGAGCAGCTGCTGCTGCTCGAGCGCCGTCATGGTCGACTCCTCGGACTCTGGCTCCGTCGTCTCGCGGCGCCAGCAGCTGAACGCGAGGTCGAGCGGCGTCCAGACCGAGAGGTCGATCCAGAGCGCGCCGATGATGCTGAAGAAGAGCGCGACGACCGCGGTGATCGCGATCGTCCGGTACGCCGCGTGGATCTCGTAGTCTGGGACGACAAAGCCCGACGCTGCGTCCTTCTCGTTCATGTACATGGTGATGTACGCGAGCGTGAAGCGCATCTGGCGGAGGCGGATCATCAAGTTGTTCGCGACGACTGGCGCGGCGATCACGACAAAGCCGGCGAGGTAGACGAGGAAGCGCACGACGCGCTTGGCGACCGAGAGCGTGCGCTTGATGCGCGGGTCGACGCTGTCGTCGCCGCCTTTGGCGTACCGGTACACGCCGGCAGCGTGGCGCACGCTCGAGTCGTAGAACCAGAGCACGAGCGCGAGGTAGTTGACGCAGGCGACGTCTTCTGCAAAGCCGAGGACGACGCCGGAGAACTTGACGCCGAACGTGTCATCTTTCTTGGAGCCGAACATGCGGATGTAGGCGTTGAGGCCCGAGAGGCGGTAGCCGAAGAAGTACAGGAGCGTGACCGCGTAGACGAAGACCCAGTGGAGGTACGGCTTGCGGTGCAGGAGCGCTGTGAGCTTGGAGCCTGCGCGCGAGCATGCTTCTCGTGCGCGCGCGAGGCACGTTTTGTTGTCGTTGCACGCGAGGCAGCCACTGTTGTCGTCGTTGCAGGCGGTGCAGCGACTCATGGCTGTGATTGTGTGGTGTGTTGCCGACCTGTGTCACCTGTGCGTGTATGACTGAGCGAGTACGGGCGTGTGCTGGTGTGTGTGCGGCGACTCCTTGGTTGCTGCTTGACAGTCGGTTTGCAGAGTGAGCTCGCTCGGTCAGGTCAGGTCGATCGATTGTTGCCGCGTTGCTGCTGTGTGGTTGTTGTTGAGGTGGCCGAGCAGGCAGGCAGGCGAGCGCGTGCGAGCGAGCGAGCGAATGCGATAGTGGGTTGACGCCGCCGCCGTCGCTGCGCGCGCGTGTGGTGGGCTTTCGAAATTCAAGTGTGAACGGATGTGTGTCGTCGTTGGCGCCGTACGACCGCATGTTGCGCGCGGTCGGGACTGCAACAGCAGAGTGAGTGGGTGTGCGGTCTGTTTTGCGTGCGCGCGAGCGTGGGCTGACTGGCTGGCTGGCTGCTCGACCGGCTGGATGTTGCACGCGCCAGGCTGCTGTTGCATGAGCCCGAGCACACACGCACACTCACACATGCTGTTTGTGTGGCCGAGCACACAGAGCGCTGCTGTCGTCGACGTCGGCACTGTCGTCGTGGCTTCGTGCTTCGTGCGGATCGAGCAAGTGAAGTGCGCGAGCCGGGCCACAGCAGCAAGAGAGCTTTCGTCCTTTTGTCGTGCATGTCGGATGAATGGCTGTGTGCAACTGCCACGAAATGGACATATCCTATCAATTGTAAACGTGAGAATCGAATTGTCTGCTATTCTCGACAGACAAATGTGCGACGCAGGCTTTTGACGAGGTCTGCGCGCTGGATACAAACGCAAGTCAAACACACCTTGCATGCTGTTTCGGAAGAGGAACCTAGCACTTTGTACAAATTTAGGCATTCTGTCACAGACAACACAGGCTCGTTTATGCGCGCAAAGCAACGTTTATGCACGCGTTTCAACCGACAGGCGCTCGTACTGTGGACCTTCTGACTTGAAGGACTTGTTGATTTGATGGATGGCTGACTTGATGGGCTTGCACTTGGAGGAAATCCCAAAACAGGGACCCAATTACCACCCATTTCCCAAAACATGGGCTTATCCCATAAGTGGGCCTCATAGTAGTGTGGTCCACTTAATCAGCGTGGGATTGACAAATGAAGCGTTTCAGTTTTGGAAGTACAAATACCAAACAAAAAACTAAACTGGATTAGGCCTTGTGAAATGCAGAACACCATCGCGCAGTATGCTGCCGGCGTAAGTGAGGTCGGGTTTCTTTCGTGAAAGCGATTGGTCATTGACTAGAAGCAGTGTGGGGAAATATTCCTTTGCAAAAAATACATGTGCGTATTTTATCTATGTACCTAAATTCTTTCACTATCGACATTAATCAATAATGTAATTTATGCACATACGAGTGTCGATATCTTCGAGCGACCCCATACCTTCTTCGGCGACTCGATCGCTGTAATCTGAGTCTGTGCCGGTGCAACCAGACAAGAAAGACTGTTTGCCAGAACGATCCACACGCACTTTGTCTCGTTGCCTGACGTCGGCACGTCCGCTTGTTGTGTCCACCTTTCTGGTTGCAGCGCTTGCAGACGTACAATTTTGCTGCTCCTGACTCGCCTTTGCTTCTCATGCGGCGCTTGACTGGCCGTCCCACGTTCTTGACCACCTCAGTCGACTTGATGGCTCGGTTATCTTCGAGTTCTCCGTCGAGAGCCAGCTCGACTCTTTGGTTCTTTGGTTTCTGAACGCTGCTGCGTACGCATCAAGCCGGTAGCGCTCATCAAACTCTGTCAGCGGGAGCGCCAGTTGGTCGCAGTGCTGAGCAACAGCAATGGTGTGGCGGCAAGGAGCGCTGTACTGGTCAAAAATTGAGCCGCTGCACGTCGCCTCGACGAGATCGACACGCCGCCGATTGACGCCTGCACGTTTCGAGACGAAGAACACGGAGTCTGTACAGCTGACGACGGTGTAGAGACCTGCGTACCGTGATTGCTTGCTCCAAAGTCGCTCTGCAAGCGGAGTGACTGTCTTCACTGCGACGCTCTAGATGGCGATGCGCTGGTGTCTCTTGATCAGCTCTCTCATCGACGTTTCGTACGGCGAACTCGAACGCAAGCCACTTGAGTGCATGGAGCTGTTGGTACTCTCAACAAAGTTCGTGCTTCTCCATCCGACAAGCTTCGCAGGCCGCAGCTAAGTGCTCGACCTATTTCTTGCTTGATGGCGGTTCGCAAACACGACCCACAGCACGGGATCGATCGCGCAAACGTAAGCTGCAAAGTCAACTCCGAAGCCGCTTGACAGTCACTCCATCGCCGCATCGAACTCGCGCTTCGTCTCGGCGCTTTGGATTCGCCAGATGATGCCTTCGAACTACTGACCGCGAAGCGAGAACTGAGCGTTCAAGTTGCGCAGAATGTGAACAGTACAGAACTTGATGTTGATTGCAAGTTGATCTTGGTCAAAGAGCTTTGTTGCTGCGCCGATCACGTGGCCACGATCACAGAACACTGCGTGCTGATCAAAGGAGACGCCGCTTAAGCGGCACAAACAAAAGAACCACATGATATTGGCTCCGTTCTCCACTGGCGCAATCACGAAAGCGAGAGTGAGCGTGTTGCCGTTGCCATCGAGCCCGTTCAGTGTCAGCACGACACCTTTGAAGCCTTCGCTAGCGGCGTGCGCTCCGTCGAAGCCGAGGACCCTGAGGCTTGAAGCTGCTTGCACGGCCGCGCCAACAGCAACAAAAGCGCGCATGAACCGCCCTGATGTGTCGACGACGACACTGACGTAGGACCCAGCGTTGAGCTCCCGAAAGCGCGTGAGCAGAGGAGCGATGAAGAAGAAGGAGCGAGCCCAATCGCCACCGCCGTCTTGAACGACTCGCGCTTTTGCGCGATACACCATGCTGCGCTGATTGCTGATGTTCACGCTGTTGGCTTGCTGGACGACGCTTGCCAGCGTCTTAAGCGAGATGTTGCTGTCTGTCTTCGCAGCTGCCGCAAACGAAGTACAAAGCGGTGCGCGCGTTGTCTCGGCGCCGGTGACTCGGTACCGCACTTGATTTGAGCGCTTCTCTCGTATCACCTTGACCTCCCGCGTACACGTCGCGTCGCTGCACAGGTGCGAGCCATTTTGCCGCCACGTTCTTCGCTTTGACATACCTCTTCCCTTGATTGAAGCACAGGTCTTGTACGCAATGAGATTCTTCGGACATCGTGTTGAAGAGAGTGCCGACGTCAACGTGACTGACACTGTGGTTCTTGAGTAGGTCGATTCGCATTGCTTGAGTTTCTGGCGTCTGCATCAGGAGAGCAAATGAGATGTGAGCTCCTGGCCGACCAAGCTGCTTCAACCGCTAACGTCCATAAAATTGTCCGTAATGGAATTCACCCAATCAATCCTGCGCTAGCATCCATTAAACTGGCTAGTTTCCAATTGTCTTCACTTCATTATGCTGCGATAAATTTGTGTCGCCAAACGTCCGTAGTAATCACAGCAGGCGAAATATGTAAAGAGCCAAGCGAGAGCGAGTGAAGTAATCACACTGGAAAGACTCCTCCGCGCGCGCATGCCAGCGTGCAGCCAGCCGCCAGCGCGCTCGGAGGCGGTGTATCGAGCATGGCATGGTGAGTGTGCACAAGTGCATTGATTTCGGTCGTTAATATGCTGCTGGAGAGGTGTTGCTGTTGACACACTTGTTACTGCTGTTGTGCGATGACCATGCTTTCAGGATTCCCGAGACTGCGCCGATGCGATGTCGCTGCCGAGAACGAGGAGTGGGCAGACGTTCAAGCGCTTCGAGCTGAACGCGCAATGCGGCGGCTCGAGCTCTGACTTCCCAGTCACTGTCGCTGAGGATCTGATCCCTTGTCTGTCACGGGAGTGTTCTCCGTGACGTAGCTTACACGTGGTCTTACGAGGAAGCGATGTGGTGAAGCGCAGAGGGACTGCGCTGAACTCGGTATTTTCAACTCTGAGGTTTTTGTATTAGGACCATGCATAGTGATGAAAGTGAGGGACCTAACCTAAATAGTGAGCTGTCTGATGGGACGACCAGGGTCGTCCAGAAATCAGGTTGAGCCACTAATTGGGTGTCTGCTGTGCTACTTCGTACTTAGCACAGCAACCCCGTTACACCATCCCCCACACAAGCTTGCAGACACACAAGCGAAAGAAAGCAAAAGCACACAAGAAGAAGCAACACGACGCGCACACGTGGCGCGACGCAGAGAGCAACAGCAGCGACGACCTCGGAGACCATGCAGCACGGCGACGAGAGCCGAGCTATGTGCGACGCCTGCCGCCAGCCTCTGCCGAGCTCGAGCGTGATCGCAGCGACGGCGACATACGCCGACGCGCTTCGCCGACTGTCGCTGTACGACTGTAGCACTGTGCGCGACTCCCCTGGCGACGAGGAGCTCGCCGACATGTGGCGCCGATGGCGCCAGTCGCGCGGCAAGACCATCACGACGACCGGCCAAGTGACGAAGGGGGCGCTCGACGAGTCGTGGACGCGCTTTGTCGCGCGTTGGAACCTGGAGCCAGGCATGGCGCTCGCCCTCGAGCGCCGCGAGTCCCAGCACGGACGATACCATCTCGGCGAGCTCGCCGAGCGTGTGTGCTCTGCGTCGTGGGACGCAGACCGGCCGTGCTGCTTCGTGCACGTCGTCGCGTACTGTCGTATCTGCGCGCACCGCGAGAAGCCGACGCTCGAGCAGTGGGAAGCGATGCTCGCGGAGTATCCGCTCGACGAAGACGAGAAGGCTCTCCTCGCCCAGTATCGACGCGCGCTTGCGGCGAACCGCGCTGCGCGCGGTGACCGCCGCGGCGTCTCGCCACCACGTCGCTCGCACGCGCGCGCGTTCTTTGTCTCGAGGGCGCAGCCCGCGCGCTCCCCCCAGCGCGCGTATCCGGGCAGCGCGCGCGTCGCGCGCTCGCAGGAGAGGCATGTGGCGTGGCAAGAGCCGAGACGATCGCGTTCACGCTCTCGGTCGCGTGGTCGCGCGCGCGCGCCGTCGCCTTGGCGCGAGCAGTGGCCTCGTACGCCGTCACCAAGTCGGGGACATCCTCAAGCAGCGTGGCGCGAGGCTCCCACGAGTCACTGGCCGAGTCGAAGCCCAGCCAGCGAACGCGATACTCGCGGCGACTGGCACCGCGACCACGGTCGCGGTGTTCAAGCAGACGATCGACGATCCAGCGCGGGTGACCCGCGCTGTCAACAAGCGGCGGCGGACCATCGCGGCGGAACGTGGCGCGACGAGGCGACAGTCGCGCCTGTGCCTGATCGGCTGGAGATGGTGTCGCACGACGCCGACGTTGCTCTGAGCCGCGCTGACGACGCGATTGCAGAGACAGATCGGCTCGACTCCGAAGTTGCTGCGCTGAAGGCGCAGTTGGCGAAGGTCGTTCAAGCGAACGAGGCTCTTCGCGCGGACAATCGGGCGTTCCGCGCGGGTCAGACGCCGCCAAGCGCTTTGACGAAGCCGCGTCCTCGTCACGTCGGGTCGCGCTTCGAGCCTGGCGAGGCAGCTCGTCCGCAGGCGTCATAGCCGGTACATAGCGCTTTAAGCGCCCGACATAGAATGTCGGGTGCAGACGTAATGCACTTGGCATGTCGAGTGTGTACGCCTCGCCTTTGCATCGTACGATCGTGAACGGACCGATGAAGCGCGGCGCGAGTTTGGTCGCGCCAAGGTTCGTGACAGAACCAGGTGCAATGCCGGACGCCGATAGCAAAACACGGTCACCGACCGCGAACTTCTCGAAGTTCTTGCGCCCACGCTGGTCGGCTGCGGTTTTCTGTCGATCGACTGCTGCGGCGACTGCATCGCGCACAAAGCGAGCGACAGACTCGCGCTTTTGAACGAACTCGAGCACACGGTCCTCGTCGATCGTAGCTGAATGCGCGGATGGTTTGTCCGCGCCAGTGCGCGTGGTGATGGCGATCGCGCGTCGCGACGGCGCGATGAGTGCCGCGTTCACCCAAGCCGTCGCTTCGTTTGGTGACATCGCGACTGTGCAGCGCGCGGACCGGTCACCGCACGAGCTCTTCTCTTTTGCTGAAGGAGCGCCGCCTTGCGATACCGATGTACTCGGTGTCCCTCCCCCTTCAAGAGAGCCGCCGTCGTCAAAGCCAAGAACCGCGGGAACGCGCGGATGACGCGCGTTGTTGATGAAGAACGGCGTGTGGCCAGTGGACTCGTGCACCGCGTTGTTGATCGCAAACTCGACTATCGGCAACAGCGCGCTCCACGACGTGTGCGACGACGCATAACTGCGCAGCACGTCCTCGACGACACGGTTGACGCGCTCGGTCTGCCCGTCGGTCTCTGGGTGCGACGCGGTCGACATGAGCAGCCGCGTCCCGAGGAGCTGGAAGAGGCGATCCCAGAACGATGCCGTGAAGCGCGGGTCGCGGTCAGAGACGATCGACGTTGGCATGCCATGGTGCCGATACACCATGGAGAGGAAGAGCTCAGCTGTCTCCTGCGCGGTGATGCCGACCGCGACTGGCGCAAGGTGTGTCATCTTGCTGAAGCGATCGACAACCACAAAAATGCCCGTGCGACCAGCTTGATCACGAGGCAGCCCGAAGATGAAGTCCATGCTCACGGATCGCCAGGCGTCCGCGGCGATTGGGAGGGGCTGCAACGGGGCTTGCGACGACTGCGCGGGCTTCACGCGCTGACAAGTCTCGCACGACCGAACCCACTTGCGCACCCACTTGTACATGTGGGGCCAGTAGAAGTCGCGTGCAAGAGCGAGATACGTCTTCTCGCGGCCAAGGTGACCGCCAGGCGCAGCGTCATGGTACTCGTGCAAGATACGAGCGCGCAGGTCGTCGTCGAGCGGCACGACGACGCGAGGGCTGTCGAAGCGATCGATCTGGTACTTGAGCAAGTCGCAGGATACCGAGTAGCGCGGTGCTTGACTCCGCGCTGAAGGCGTCAGCTGCAGCAGCGCCGACGGAGACGGGTCACGACAGTACTTGAGCATTGCGGCGCACGACGGGTCGCGGGAGTACGCCGCGGTGATCTCATCTCGAAGCGGGCTCACAGCTGTCGACGTTGTCGCGCTTATACCAAGCGCGACACACGCGCTGCACTCTTCGTCGTCATCATCGACAGCGTGTTGCGGCGAGTCGGGTCGCGGGTCGTAATCGGGACGCCGCGACAGTGCGTCAGCGATGATGTTCGTCGCGCCCGGCTTGTAGAAGACGACGAAGTTGTACTCGGCGAAGAACGACAGCCAGCGCGCCATGCGCTGGCTCAAATGCGGCGACTTTGTCGCGGTTCGGAGAGACGCGTGGTCGGTGTAGATCGCGAACGTCTGCTCACCCAGCAGATACACGCGGAACTTCACCAACGCGTAGCGCATCGCGAGCAGCTCCTTGTCGTGCACGGGGTAGTTGCGCTCCGCGGGCTTCAGCTGCCGCGACTGGAAGCTGATGACGCGCTCTCGTCCCTCGTCGTCGTGCTGCATGAGCGCGCAGCCGATTGCAAAGTCACTCGCATCGCAAACGACATGGAACGCCTTGGCGTGATCCGCCAGTGCAAGAACCGGCGCGGTGGAGAGCCGCGTCTTGACGTCATCAAACGCTGTCTGGTGCTCGCGACGCCACTCCCACGTGGCGTCTTTCTTCAACAACTGCGAGAGTGGGAAGATGACGGACGCGAAGTCTTTCGCGTAATGATGAAGGTAGTTCGCCAGCCCAAGCCACTGCCGGAGCTCCTTTTGGTCGCGAGGGTACCGGCCACGCGACGATCGAAGCCACCTTCTCTGGATCAGCGCGGACGCCGTCCGCGCTCACGTAGCTGCCGAGCACTGGGATCTCGGGAGCGCAGAAGATGCACTTCTTCAAGTTGGCGTACAGCTTGTTCTCGCGCATGGCTTCGAACACCTTGCGCAAGTGCCCGAGATGGACGTCCAGGTCTGTCGCGCCCTCGGTGGCGCGACTGTGCACGAAGATGTCGTCAAAGTAGCTTGGGGCAAAGTCGCGCAGCGGGTGAAGCACGTGCGACACCATGCGGTTGAACATGGCAGGGGCGTTCTTCAGCCCCTGCGGCATCACCAGCCACTCCCAGAGCATGCCGCTGGGAGTACTGACTGCCGTCAGCGGAACATCGGACTCGCGCATGAGGATCTGGTAGAAGCCGTCGGTGAGATCGATGGTACTAAAGATCGTGCTGCCAGACATGGTGTCGAGGACCATGTCCTTGCGCGGGATCGGCGTCTGTGCTGGGATCGTCGCGTCGTTGAGCTTGTTGAACGCGTGGACGATGCGCCATCCTCCAGTCGCCTTTTTCACGCAGAACGTTGGACTCGAGTGCGGTGATGTCGACTCGCGGACATGGCCGGCGGCTCGCCGGCCTTCGAAGAACGCGTCGATCGCTTCGACTTGATCGCGAGGCAGCGGCCACTGCCGCGTCACGCAGTACTTCGCTCCGGGCACGAGATCGATCTCGTGTCGCACGCCCCTGTCCGCCGGAAGCACCGGCGGAATGGTGTCAGGAAAGATGTCGGAGAACTCGCGGGCGAGATCCAGGACGGGATTTCCAGAGGCTTCGAGCTCGCTCCATGACTGCGCAGCGTAGCGTTCTTCGCGAGCGGACTTCGGCTCTGCTCCGGTAGGCCGCTCGCTGACAACAACCGCAGGATCCGCTGGGTCGATCACGACGGCGCACAGTTGCTCGATGTGGCCGAGTTTGATCTCGCTGAGCATGTTCTTCCAAGACATCACAGGCAGCCGAGTGAGTTCGGCTGCTGCGCGTGGTGGGGATGCGACCTTCATGCCGTGGCGCGGCGGGCCGTGGCCAGTCATGTTGACGACGTGGATCGTGTCGAACGTCGGCGCCGGCGCGACGGGCCAAGCCGGCGCGTGTGGATGTCTCTCGCGCGCCTGAGAATCTGGAGCGCGAGCCAGTGCTCGTGCTGTGTCGGCTTTGGAACGGCCGGGGGCCTCTCCGCTTCTCGCCGCAGGATCGGTCTGCTTCCTGCGGCACACTGTGACCCACTGGTCATCAGCGATCTCTTGTCTCGTTGGCGTGGCGCACGGTACGTTGCAGCAAACCGCGCACGAAGGGCCATCGCTCACTTCGTGCGGGTTGAGGGTCGTGGAGTCCGGGTCCACGACAGCCACGTGCGGCCAGGCGCTCGCGCAATCGCTCAAGTGAGCGAGAACACCGTCGACGTCGATGTCGCGCGGCTTTACAGTGCGACTCAGCCAGTCAATGTCAGGCCGGTGGCGCGCCAGCCACGGCATTCCAAAGATGCAGTCGAACGAGCCGCCGAGGTCGACGACGAGGAACGTGTCGGTGCTCTTGAATCCGTCGAACTCATACTGGAACTCGACCGATCGCCGCGGGAGCGACCGTGGCTCGCCGTCTGCGAACTTGACGATCATCGCACCTGGTTGCTCGCGGGCGCGCACCCGCGAGGCCAGGAGCTTCAAAGACTCGGCTCGGACGAAGTTGTTCGTCGCACCGGAGTCGACGAGGGCGCGAAGTGATCGCTTTGCGCCGGCGACATGCAAGCTGAGTACGATCAGTCGCTTGTCGCTGCTTGAGGTGGTGGCAAAGAGCTGCGCATGAAGCGCGGCGTTGGAGGGGCTAGCAGAAGGTGACGCCACCGGAGGCACGTTCCGCTGGATGAGCCCAGTAGGTCGCCCTGCACCTACTGGGAGCCCGCGTTTTTTGCATGCGCGGGCTGCTCGGACTCGTCTTCGACCTCAACAGTAGCAAGTACTGGAGCTGGCGCGCGGCACACCGCCGCGCGATGACCGACCTTACGGCAGCGAAAGCAAATGAGCTGCTTGTTGCTTGTTCCACTGCGTCGGTTGCCGTTGCCGTTGCCGTTACCACTGCTGGCGCGCTGCGGGGTTGCGTCGTGCTCGATCGCGTCGATCTCCATCGACTCGGCGCCGTTGTCAGCTCGCGGGACGACCGCGTGGTGGCCCCGCGAGGCGGATACGCTGAAGTCTTCGCGAATCGCGATCGCAAAAGCCTCTTCGAGCGACGCCGGAGGCTTCCGGGTCAAGTACAGACGCTGGTGTCCAGCGTTCAGACCCGAAATGAAGACATGGACTTGGGTCGCCATGTCGATTGGGGCCGATGTCACGCATGACACGAGGTGGCGAGCGCGTTGCACGTAGTCGCGCATGGACGCGCGACCTTGCTTGAGCGCGAGGAACGCAGCGCGATGGTGCATCTCGTCTTGAGGCGGCTCGAATGCGAGTCGCAGGTCGCTTTTGAGCGCGTCAAGTGTCGGGAAGCAGTCAGGGTCGGCGACAAGCCGGCCCAAAGCCCACTCCTTTGCACGGCCACCGAGCTTGGACAGGAGGAAGTGGGTGCGCGATACTTCGGACGTGAGCTGCCGCGCGTGTATGGCAATGTCGACCTCGCACAGCCAGCGGTTCAAAGCGAGTCGGTTGGGACCTTCGCCGTTGTAGCTGGTTACGTCGAGCTTGACGACGTCGCTCCTTGATGATGCCGCGGGAGTTGAGCCTCGCCGACGCGCGTCGGCGAGTTCGCGGACCATGAACTTTTGTGCAGCTGCACGTTGGTGCTCCTGCGACATCGCGGACAGCATTGCCGCGACAGCCGTCAGGCCGGACACGTCGGCGAGGCGGCGCAGCGCGTCCCACTCGTATGGCGTCAGGTGCGCGAAGTCGCTGTAGTTGAGCGACGTTCCGTTGTCACCTTCGATCGGGAGCGTGCTCATCTTGGTCGTTAGACGGACTACGAAGTGCTACCAGGTGTCACGGGAGTGTTCTCCGTGACGTAGCTTACACGTGGTCTTACGAGGAAGCGATGTGGTGAAGCGCAGAGGGACTGCGCTGAACTCGGTATTTTCAACTCTGAGGTTTTTGTATTAGGACCATGCATAGTGATGAAAGTGAGGGACCTAACCTAAATAGTGAGCTGTCTGATGGGACGACCAGGGTCGTCCAGAAATCAGGTTGAGCCACTAATTGGGTGTCTGCTGTGCTACTTCGTACTTAGCACAGCAACCCCGTTACATTGTCGGGTAGTCTGGACCAAGGATTGTACGCGCGATCTTGAGAGCGCGGCGAGTGTCTCGCTGAGCAGAACACTCATTGTTCGGCTCGACACGATCCAGCGACTCGACCCAGACGCGGAAGAGCAACGCCGACAGCGTCCACCCTCGAAGAGTCGTCAGGTCGGCTGGCCAATTCAGTCGCACGCTCGCGGTATGTTGTGCGTCATTGTCGTGAAGCGTGTTGGGCTGAGGCTTGGCTGCAGTGACTGACTGTTTGTTTGCTGCTAAGCTCTCCAACTTCAGACCTTGTGCCTTTTGGAGCTCGAGTATCTCGCGCTGCTGAGCGACAAGCTGGCGCTGCATCTCCAGCAGCTGTGTTTGCATCTGAGCAAACTCGTCCACTCTCGACGTGACCTTCGCAACGTCGCACGCAATGCGTTGTTGTGCCGACGTCACTGTTGCAATTGCGTCCGCTATGCCAAGCTGCGCAACAGAGGCTGATGCCGTGCCGGACTCCGCGCAGATGGGAAGCGCGTGCAAGTTGCTTGAGACGAAGCGCTGTCGGATCGCAGCAGACCACTTCATCAAGAGCGCGTCCGCCTCCGCGCCATCCACGCTGCAAGCCTCTCGTGCTGCGCTGAGCATGGAGCCGTGCACTACGTGGTCAGTGCAAGCGGCCTTAGTGTCGGTGTAGTAGAGCAGTAGAGACGCAGCGAGAGCGTGCTTGAGCGCCTCGCCTTGCAGACGCGACGCATAGAGACGAAACACGGCCGCCGCAAACTTGCGCTGTGCCGTAGCTGTTGAGCCTGAGTCGTCGAGCTGCGCTGGGACGACGCGTCGTGACGGCGTCTCCCATCCAGCGAGCGCGCGGCCAACGTTCTGATCACTTGATGCTGTCTCACTGATGTACTCGAGCAACGTGTGGAAGCCCTCGACAGCCCAGCGCCAGCGATGCGCTAGATCGCTTAAATTGACGTCTGCAAACGACGCTGCAAACGCAGCGGCTCCTCGTCGTGCTGAGTGCGAGCGAAGTCGTGGAGTGAGCTCATCAGCATTGCCGTCCGCTGACACACTTTCGAGCACGCGGTTGATGTAGCCCGCGACCTTGTCTTGAGACGCAGCGTCGAAGCCGAGCTGACTGAAAAGACGGTCAGACAAACAATAGCGATCAGCTGCGAGCTGAGCGGCCACTGCGTGAACCGGATCGTATTCCCACTGGAGTGCTCCTGGTGGCACAGAGACGGAGTGTCCTTGCTGTGTCTTCTTCCTCAGAACATGAACCAAGAGAGCGGTCCCAGTCCATCGCAGCCGAGCAAAGTCGAGGTCGCCGACGTTGGAGCTTCTCCCAACCAAGCTCCACTGGAGCGCAAGCAGGGCCCTGTCCTTGAGCGACTTGATGTTGTTGCGAGCAAAGAGACGCGACAGGAACACGCGTAGGTCGCCAAGCGTCATCAACGGCGCCTTATCCTGCAGAGGCCGACCTTGCTCGGCGGTACTGACGATGTAGCTCTTACGTAGCGCTTGGCGCAGTCGTTTGAACCACGATTTGTTGTCTTTAAAGAATGTGGTTGAAGTCTCGTCCTCGAGCTGCCGCTTGACACTGCCGAGATAGGTCGACGAGGAGGAGAAGCCGATTGCCTTGTCCTCGACTAGGAGCGCTGCAAACCGGCCGATGAGGTCCTTCGTGACGTGCTCCGTTGTCAGCGCGTGACCAGACAGCGATTCATCGACGTGCTTTCGGAGAAAGATTGTAAACTTGTTCATTGCAGCCGACGCATGTGCATTCGTCGCATCTGCATACGCCGTGTCCATGAGGTTGCTGATGACCTTGTGTGCCACCATACTCGCTCTTGTGCTCTTGATCGCTTCTCGAGTTCTTGCTTTCTCGACACAGAGACATTCGTACATAGCAGAGATATTCGTACATAGTAGGATAAACAAGGTACGTGTCGTTTTCCGTCACGGACACTTTCAAGATAAACGACGTTATCACTTTTTGGTATCTGAAAAGCGTATCCAATCTGTTTGAATCTGATCCATGCGATCGTTCAGATGATAGATGCTCTGTTGTAGTGTGTACCACATAATTTACAACTGTTTGGTCCCTCTTCTGGGATAACTCATAACTCACTTGCACTCGTAGTACGTTGACGCAATCGAAGAACTGGAATTGAGCTGTTATATTCGACAGTGGGACTGGAGTATTTTCCGATAGTGGAATAAACCAATTATCATGAATGCTAAAATCAAATTTCATGTACTTGTATTTATCACTACCGGAATTCAAACCCAGTCCCGCTCTGGGGTTGAATGGCTCGCATCCAGTCCTTCTGATCACGCAAACGATGCGAACTTTGCAAACGCCCATGAAGTACGAACAAGACACATTAATTAATATAGTGATAGCTACTGTACTAGCCACGTTCTTGAAGAGAAGCGCTCGGTAGACACGCACAATAGCGAGGAAGACGAGACGAGATGGACGACCGGCGCCCCTGTTCGACGCCGCGCTTGACGCCGCACTCGACATCGACGAGGAGCAGGAGCAGGAGCAGGAGCAGGAGCAGGAGCAGGAGCAGGAGCAGGAGCAGGAGCAGGAGCAGGAGCAGGAGCAGGAGCAGGAGCAGGAGCAGGAGCAGGAGCAGGAGCAGGAGCAGGAGCAGGAGCAGGAGCAGGAGCAGGAGCAGGAGCAGGAGCAGGAGCAGGAGCAGGAGCAGGAGCAGGAGCAGGAGCAGGAGCAGGAGCAGGAGCAGGAGCAGGAGCAGGAGCAGGAGCAGGAGCAGGAGCAGGAGCAGGAGCAGGAGCAGGAGCAGGAGCAGGAGCAGGAGCAGGAGCAGGAGCAGGAGCAGGAGCAGGAGCAGGAGCAGGAGCAGGAGCAGGAGCAGGAGCAGGAGCAGGAGCAGGAGCAGGAGCAGGAGCAGGAGCAGGAGCAGGAGCAGGAGCAGGAGCAGGAGCAGGAGCAGGAGCAGGAGCAGGAGCAGGAGCAGGAGCAGGAGCAGGAGCAGGAGCAGGAGCAGGAGCAGGAGCAGGAGCAGGAGCAGGAGCAGCTTGAGCGGCTCGCAGGAATGTGCCTGCAGCTTGAGCTGCAGATTCAGCTACTCAGCTGCAGAGTCGAGCACCAGCAGTACATTCGTGAAGTCCGCATGGCGCTTTTCCCAAGCGCACACATGGTCACGATTCGGTTCCCATCAGCGCGGTTAGTGCGGAAGCACGCGCTAGGGCCAGCGCTGCACCGCACTCGCGAGGCAAGGCAGGCCAGCAAACTCGCACTCCTCGCCTCCACTCAATCGTCTGACTACACTTTGTCTGTGCGTCTTGGTGGTGGTGGCGGCGATATAACAGCGACAGTGCTGTGCGTGCATGTGTGTGTTGATGGTGTGTGGGCGTCCTGGTCAGCTTGCATCGGTCGAGACTGAGCAAAATCAACCTCGATCTCGATCTTGGTCATGCTACATGTAGTGCACCACTTTGGTTGTTGCTAGCCGAGGTCGCTACGATCTCTACAAGGAGGCGCTTTACCAAGAGCGATGTCGCCGCGAGATACTCGTACGTGCGGTGCGCGATGCCACCAACACTGCGAACAGCGGCGACGAGGTGTTGAACTGAGGTGTTGAGCCGACAGCAGAAGACAGCCCGACTCAGCGGTGCTGGAAGCCAGCACGCGATTCGGAGCAACACGCTCAACCTCCGTCTCCTCTTTAGCTCTCTCTTGCTCGTTGCTCGTTGCTCGTTGCTCGTTGCGCGTTGCTCGTTGCTCTAGCTTCATTGGTTGGAGCAAGAACTATACGCACAAGCCCAACGCAAGCACCACACACACATTTGAAGCATGCTGTGTGCGATAGCGACGCATGCACACGCGTGTACTTGACTGGACTGGCTTACAAACAAGCACATGCATGCACCCACACACCCGCACACACCTTCCTAGCTAACAGTCGGCGCTCAGGATGCACTTGTGGTCCCAGCGTCGCTTAAAGTACTGGTTGAGCCACCGGCCAGCGTCGCGCAGGCGCTTCGCCTCTTGCTTTCGCGCGTCGCTCAGTGCAGGAAAGAGGTCGTGGGCTTGTTCATGATCTGCGTCTGCGTCATAGAGCTCTATGTCGCTCGAGAGTCGGTCAAACTGCAGCCGCTCGTGACCGCGCACTGCGGCGAGCTTCTGCGACGGGTTGTTGCTCCAGACCACGCGCTCGCCGAACGGGATCTTGCGCTTGAGCGACCGACCGACGCCGCTCTGAACGAAGCCGCCGTCCGGTACGCCGACGATGTCTGCGAGTGTGTTGAGCAAGTCGTACTGCTCCGCGGCGTCGTCGAAGACCATGCCGGCGTACTTGCCGAGTCGGCCTTCTGCAATCATTGCCGCACCGACGCGCGTCGCCGAGATCTGCCGCGTCTCCGGCATGTCGAATCCACGCTCCGGTGCCTGGCCGTGGTCGCCTGTGATCACCACGATCGTGTCGTTCAGTACGCCTTGCTCTTGCATGCGGTCGAGGAACTTGCCGAGTGCCATGTCGGTGAAATACCGCATCTCGAGGTAGTTCTTCACGGCATCTGTCCACGCTTCGTCCGCGTAGAGAGCGCGGAAGTCGGGTATCCCACTGTAGTTGACAAACCAACTCGGGCGGTCTCGGAACGGCGTGTGGCTCGAGATCGTGTAGTGGTTCAGGAAGAATGGCTTCTTCGGCTCGTTCTTCTTCTGGCGCTCCCGCTGATCGCGCGCCTTGTTCGCGAGGATGTTCCCGAGGACCTCGAACGAGACGTCGTCGTGCACGCCCCAGTAGGACATGGCACGCCCCTGACCACCGCGCACTTGCTGTGCCCAGTCCTTAGAGCTGATGCCCAAGTCCTTCTCCGCGAGCTCCTTGATCTCGTCCATCGCGACCACCGAGTCGAAGCCATGCGACGGCAAGAACCGGTCCCACTGATCGTAGTCCGTGCGACAGCCCGTCGTGAACACTGCTTCGTAGCCCTTGGCTTTGAAGAGCTGCGGCATGCCCGAGAGCTCGACGCCTTTGCGGCCGCCAGTGGTGCCCGAGTCCGTTAGACTGTCGTACGGCAGCATGCCATACAGAATGCTCTCGAGCGACCGGCTCGTGCGCCAGCTCGACCAGAAGTTCCGGAACGCAATGCCGCGCTTGGCCCAGCGATCAAAGTTCGGCGTGACGGTGATGTCCTGGTTCTTCAAGAGGTACGTGCTGTTGCCTACGAGGTACTGCGAGTCGTGGTACCGGAACGACTCGACCGCGATCACGAGCACGTTCGGCAAGTCGGCTTGGTCCACGTGCACGTCGAACGCGAGGTCGCCCTTGAAGCCCGTCGTGCGGCGGTAGAGCACGTTCTCACCAAACGCAGCGTAGCTCTCGGTGTCGCTGTGCACGTACAGATTGCCGGAGCTGATCGAGCCGAGCGAGCCGCTCGAGAGGCCGGGGAGGAACTCGCGACTGAACCAGATGCGAAAGGGCTCGTTCAGACTCGTGTTGAGCGCCACGTGCGCCACGACAGCGGCGCTAGCCTGGCTGATCACGAGTCCGATCTCGGGTAGCGCCACGAGCACAAACAGCACGAGGACGACAGTCTTGGCAATGGCGGGCGCGCTCGCACCGCAGTGCTCGTGCGTTGTGTGCTGGCTCTCCAAGTCAGCGACGCTGTCTTTCCGAAGCGCGTGGTGGCTCGTGGAGCGCTGGACGTCAGAAACAGACAAAGGCTCGTTCGCTCGACTCGCTTCTGTGGAGGTGCCTTGCTCCATGATCATGTACATCGGTGAGTCTTCGAAGCGCTTCTCTTTGTCTGAATCGCTCGAGAGCGCCGCCGCCGACGACGACGTTGTAAACAGCTGAAGCGGACTCCATAGTGTGAGGTCGATCCAGATCGCTGCGATGAGCGCAAACGCCACGGCGACTGCTGCGGTTGCGCCGATCATGTCGGACGCGATCGCGAGGTCCTCTTTCGAGACCTCGAGACTGCCAGCCGCGCTCTTGTCGTTGAAGTACATCTCGACGAACTCGAACGTGAAGCGCATGCTCCGTGTGCGCATGAGCACCGAGTCTGCGGCGATCGACGCAGCGAAGGCGACAAAGAGCACAACGAACGCCACGAAGCGCACAAGTCGCCGCACAACTAGCGATGCTCGCGTCGTCTCCGCCAGCTCGGGGTCAAAGCAATCGAGCAGTCCGTTCAGTCGAAAGTCCTTCAGACACAGCGAGCAGCACGCGTCGATGCCCCAGAGCAAGAGGAGGAGGTAGTTGAGCCAGATGAAATCTTCAAAGCACCCGAGCGCGAGACCTGCGAGCTTGACCGAGAACTTGTCGTCGTCCTTGGCGCCAAACGTCTCGATCAGCGACGGTATCGTGACGCAGCGCACCGCGAACGCGTAGAGCAGTCCAACAGTGTACACAAACGCCCAGTTGAGCCACGGTGCGCGCTGCTGCAGCAACGCATCGACGCGATCGCAGAGCAAGCGGACTCGACCAGCTAGTCTCCGGAGCTGTTGCTGCAGGTGCTTGGATCTGCTGTTGCTAGCGGCTGGATTCTCGGACATGGTCGTCGACAGTGTCGAGTGCTCACTGGCCTCGCGCGCCGCAGGTTGCTCGGTCATTGTGTGCGCTCCAGCGCTGTGTACGATGTGACTGGGTGGTGCGCGTTTGACAAATGGCGCTCTCGCACCGATCGCCGCATCGGCTGGCGAGGATGAAGCAACGTGAGACGTTTGCTCACCATGGGCGACCAGAGCGCTGAGGTGGGGTCGGTCGGCCACACAACGGCACAGCAAAAGTCAGCGCATGACCGTGGCAAGTGAGTCCGGTACTGACCAAACAAGCGAGCAAGCGAGTGAGCGAGCGCAAGATCAAGCGCAAGCGGAAGCAGGCAGTCACAGCTGTCGGATCGTCCTCTACGACCGGCCATGTGTATGTGTCGTCGTCGGTCCTTTCAAGGAAACACACGCGATCGAGAACCTCAGTATCCATGGACGCACGCGCTGATCATATGGATTTGAAAGCCGCGATCTTGACATGGCGAGCGCTCGCTCTCGGACGTCGCGACGAACGGATCGTAGTGGGCTCGATCGCTCGGTCGCTAGAGGATGTACTCTAGCGCCAGGCAAGAGACGCCGACGCGTTCGTAAAGAGCCGTTCGCGTCCACGTCCACGTCCTCGAGATGAACGCGAGCGCGAGCGTGCCACGAAAGCTGACAACTGCTCTGGGCTTTTTTCACAAGCTAGAAGAGCTGGAAGCAGTACGAGCACGTCTTGGCGCCGCGTTGTTTGTCATGTGAACTACATCTTACTCGCGCACGAATCGGCGATTGCGAGACCGCAGCGCACACCGATCTTGAGTGAGTGAGTGATCCGGTGACAGGGCGGTTCAGACTCGCAAGACTCGCCGGTTGTCAATGCAGAACGCTGTGATAGAGTGCGAATGCCCTAAAGCGCATAGATGACTCCGACATACTGATGTTGTTGTTGTTGCTGCTGCGTCTGCCGTCCGACGCTGCGCGCAGTTGTCAGTGTCTCTACTAAGCCCTGCCGAGCTGACCCAGTGCTTCTTCCATCGCGCTGTGCGTCGATAACCAACTCTCAGCGCTAGAGCAACACCTTCTCGTGATCTTATCGCTGAAAGCCATACGCGTGCTCATCGAGGCGCTGACAATACAGGCCGATGCCGCTCGTGTCTGCATTCAAGCGAGCACGTTGCTATCGATGCAAGTTCGATCGGGCCCTGCTCAAGCTTGGAGGTGCGGCTAACCCAGTGTGTGCATGTGATCAACACGCGAGGCGACTCGATGATGTCAATGAACTTCTATACCAACGTCTCGTCGAGGCTAGCGCTTCACGTTGCTCTTCTGCCTCCTCGCACCAAGTGGTTGCGACTGTAAGAGCTAGACATCCAGGAGAGATCCAACCGTAGCTGACGAGCTGTCTGTGAGGCACTTGGGCATATGCAACGCGAATGCCTGTGCAGGATCGAGGTTGATCTTGATGTCGAGTGTCGAGCCGCCTAGAGATGTCGAGAAGCGGATGCAAGCTCCAAGTGCACTGCTGACGCTGTCCCAGCAACCGGAGCTTGTGTGCCATGACGGCTTGCGTAGCACATGTGAATGCGATGGAGGCGCTCGGCCACCAGTGCTCGCGCTTCCAACAGCAGCTCGCGCCCGTAGTGAAGTCGCATTGCTCCGAGCTTTTTTTCACACGCTAGAAGCAGTGTGAGTATGTACGCGCTGGCGCAGCGCTGCTTGCCACACGAACGCCATCGTACTCGTGCGTGTGCCAGCAGGTGCGAGACCTCAGCGCACAGACCTCAGCGCACTCCGATCTCGATCTCAAGAGATCAAAGGAGTGCGCTGAGGTTTGTCAGAGTCAGAGTCGGGTTGACAGCAGCTAGCCTACATTCGCATATTTCGGTCTGTATATGTCTATTTTGACAATTCAAACATATTGATCGTCCTGATCGTCGTTTTTGTGAAACATAGATGCTTATTTTGCAATACACAAAACAACATAAAGCACACAAGCGCATTGAACGGAGTGACAGCAAGTCGTACGCTCGCTTGCTTGCGATCGACTGACCGATTGATCATGGTCGCGTGGGGCGAGATCTTCGTGACCGTCACGGCGGCGAGCTACCTGCTCGGCCGCAAGGAGCTGCCAAAGATCGCGCGCGCGATTGGCCTCTACAGCGGCCGCTCTGTCGGCGCGATCGTGCGCGCAAAGAAAGAGTTCTTTGACGCAACCAAAGACAGCGAGCTCGTCAAGGTGCGTGTGTGTTCTGCAGCTACTGCACGCTCCAATGGCGCGTACTAACGATGTAGTCTTGTACTGTGTGTGCGAATGACTGCAGCTCCAACAGGAGTTCCAGAAAGGCATCGCAGAGCTGAACGAGATCCGCAGCGAGCTCACGAGTGTCGGGAACATCTCCCGTCCGCTGCAGCCCCAGGGCTCGGCGCCATCTCCAGCAGCCGCAAGCAGCAGCGCTGCTGCTACAGCAGTCCCGACGCCAGCAGGCGGTGCTGCAGGCATGTACCAGCAGCAGCACTTCCCTTCGAGTGCTGCAGCAGTGACTGGCGTCAGTAGCGCTGTCGCTACAGGAGCTGCGACTGGTACGTTGGACAGCCAGACTGTTCGCATCGGATCGCAGGCACATGAGCTGAGCGCAAACAGACCTACTGATTGACTGAGTGGTTGTATGTGCTTCTGCGTAGCGCCAAGCGCGCCTGGTCGTTCGAGCCTCTCACTCGCGTCCGTGGACTTTGCAGCACTCGACGGTGCGTCCATGTGTGTCTGAGTGGTGGTGGACATCCTTGTGTCTCACTGACGCGACCTCGTCATGCATGAGCAGACGCAGGCATCGAGCACAGCGCAGAAGCGAGTCTCGCGATCGCAGAGAAGAAGCTCTCGGAGCGCGGGACGTACGCGCCGCGACTCGAAAGCCTCGAAGGCGGCGCGGACTACGTCTCTGCGAGCATTGTCGACAGTCTCTTGCTGCGCAAGGTCTCGTCGCCAGACAACAAGCGGTAGAAGAAACCGAGCATGTACCAGTACGCACGCGCGCTTGCTTGACACTGTGAGTGGGTGTTGTGAGTGTATGAAGCGAGTGTGTGCGTCCTACACGCGGTGGTCGATGCAGTCGTCGGACTTGTGCACGGGCGTCGCGAGCTCGACAAAGTCAGTAGCACGCTGCTTTGCGCTCGCAGCGCCGGTCTCACGCGGCGCGGGCGCAGTCGAGTAGAGCGCGAGGCCGACGTAGATGAAGCCGAGCGCGAGCCAGTACCACTGGTTCACGCCTTCGTCAAAGAGCGCGTCGGCTGCGAGGACCGTGAAGATCGGGCCTGTGAGGAGGTTGAGGTTGAACAGCAGCGACTCGGCCCAGCGCAAGAAGACCGACGTGATCGTGTAGAACGCCAGGAGCACGGCGACGTAGCCGGCCATGTAGGCGTAGATGCGCGGCGTGAAGTCGGTCTCGGCGATCGGCGCGCGCTCGAGCGCAAGGACCTGCGCGATCGAGAGCACGGACGCAAAGAGACCGAGGAAGCCGAGGACTTCGATGTTTGCGTCGACGTCGCGGACCTTGACGACCGACTGGATCATGACGTTGGACGTCGCGTAGAACGCCGCGGCGATGAGCGCGTAGACGTCGCCGCGGAAGAGCTGACCGCCCGTGAACTGGTCGTTCACGCTCGCGTCGTAGTCCGAGACAAAGATCACGACTGCGCCGCCGACTGCAATGAGCGCGCCGATGTAGTGCTGCCACGCGTAGCGCGTCTTGAGGAAGACGTAGCAGAAGAGCGTGACGAATGGCACGGTGAGGTTCAGGAGCAGCCCGAGCGTCGCGTAGTTGGCGTAGTTGAACGCTTTCACGGCAAAGTAGTTGCCTTCGACGTCGGCGACAGCGAGCAGCGCGTAGAACCACCAGCGCACGCCAGTCGCAGGCGCTCGGCGCACTGCGCGCACAATCAGGTACACGAGCGCGAGGCAGACGTACAGCGCCGTGCTCTGTAGCGTCGGGAGACTCGCGCCTTCGCGTGCGAGGTACTTGGAGAAGATGCCGGTGACGACGTTGAGCAGCATGATGAGCTGTCCAAAGCCTAGACAGAGGAGCTGGAAGCCCACGCTGCCCTGTTCGATCACCATACTCGCTTGCGTGTTGTGTGTTGTGTGTTGTGTGTTGTATGTGCGAGTGTGTACGAGTATCGTCGTCCAGCAATGTCGTCTTTGCTTCGTCGTCTGTGTCTGGCTGCGTATGTTTCAGCTTGTTGACGGTACTCTTCAGCTTTGTGTTTGTATTGAAATGGTGCAGCACTGTCTACTGTGAGTAGCCAAACGAATACGCAGTGCAACCAAGTCCTCTGCACTCCTCAACATCGTCGCCCTCACCTCGCGAGTCTCGCAAAGCTCGCAAGTCTCGCAAACGCTACAAGAGCGCCTCTTTCGTGACGTGATGGCACTCACCGAGTCGCTGTGTCCGGGTCGAAAGCGAGTTGCCTTCGACGCGCACCTCAGTCCTCGGCCCAGACGAGCGAGTGAGCACACTGTCGTCGGAGTCAGAGTCAACACCAGAGCACTCCGTTCCTTTCGTGTCGTAGCGCTAGTACTGGTACCAAGTGTGTGTGAGAGAGAAGCGAGAGATGGCTGCAGAAGACACACACATGCACTGCTTAGCAGCAGCACGTATGCTGCTTGCAAGTCTTTGTCGCTGTCTTGTATCTGTATTGAGCGCAAGCGAGTCGTGGTGCAACAGTAGCTGCCTCGGATCTGCACTACTGCACTACGCTCTCACAAGAACACTCTCACGAGAACTGGCGTTGTCTGTGCAAGTATTAGTACACGGCTGTGAAGTTGGTCGTCGTCGTCGTCGTCGTCGTGGTTGTCGTGGTTGGATCTGCGGTCTGTCGGATCTGCTCGAGACAGCCAGCTCTACAGTGGCGGTGGTGCTTGCGACGACTCTTGTGTGAGCACACACTCACAGCGATGCGTGGTCTCAAGCGCTTCACTCGGGTGGAGTCTCGATGGCGTCAACACTCGAGATCTCGGACACCCATGTTCGCACACACGCACACGCACACAAGTGCGCTTATGCATGCAGAAGTGTGTGTATGTGGACGCGCGCTGACGACGAATCGGCTTAGAGGCTTAGATGCTTAGAGCGCCTGCAGCGCCGCCTTGTTCGCAGCGAGCCACTCTTGGTGCGTCTGCGGGTTCACGCCCGTGAGCTTCTTGTAGTGGTCGGTCACGGTGGCAGCGTGGCCCTCGGCTGTGTTGACGTCAAAGGACGCAAAGGCGTTGGCCACGGCTTCCGGCAGACCCGTCGCCGCGGCGATGCCGTGCGCGAGGTCGTCGACCGAGACGTGGACGACCTGGATGGGCTTCTCGATCACCTTGCTCACGTTCGCCACACTCTCTTCGATCGTGAGCGCTTCTGCGCCCGTGATCTCAAACACGTTCTTCTCCGTGTTGCCGCTGCGTGCGAGAGCGTACGCTGCCGCGCGAGCCGTGTCGTCGCGCGCAATCGCAGCGTCCTTGCCGTCCTTGGCGGCGCTGAACCACTGACCGCTCTTGCTTGCGCCAGCGATGTTGCCGATCGAGTTCTCAAAGTACAGCGCGTTGCGCAAAAAGGTGTAGCCGTCGAACTTGCCTTCGCGGATCACGCGCTCAGTCTCGCGGTGGTCGTCGGCGACGAACGCAGTCGCGCGGTCGGCTTCTTGGAGCGACGTGTAGAGCACGTGGTGCACACCCGCTGCAGCGAGCGCGCGCACGGCGGTCTTGTGGCCTTCGAGGCGACCGAAGATGTCGTTGCCGCTGATGAGCAGCGCACGGTCGACTCCTTCAGCAGCCGCCTTCACGGACGCTTCATCGTTGAAGTCGACGCGGCGCGTCTGCACGCCGAGGTCCGCGAGGTTCTTGAGACTGTCTGGGCTGCGCGAGCCGGCGACGATGCGGTGCGGCGCGACCTTGACGGTGTGGAGCAGGTGGTGCACGATGCGCTGTCCGAGCTGACCCGAGGCGCCAGTGACGAGGAGGCGCGAGTCGTTGGAAATGGGCGACGACGAGGACGACATGGTTGCTGGATTGGAGCGAGTACTGGGTGGTGGTTGTGTGGTTGCTTGGTTGCTGGCAAATACGAGAATGAGACTTGCGAGCGAGCTGGTCCGAGCGTCGGCCGTGCTGCGTGTCTGGTCTTGCAGGCAGCTCGCAGCAGCAGAGCGAATATGCGCTACATACTGTCTGTCAGTGAGAGCCGAGTCGAGGTTCGTCAGGCTTGAGCGCCTGTGTCGTCAACCGCAGCACTTGCTTGTTTTGCGCGGCCGTAATCGACAGCAGCAGCAGCTCATCATGCGATCAATTTGCCACGTGTGCGGTCGATCTGCAGCAAGGCGAGGCAAAGCAGGCGTGTGTCACCGGTGTGTCTGTAGCAGGAGCTCGAGCAGCTTTGTCAGCTTCGTTGTCATGTGTGTATGTATGTGTGTGAAGGAAGAAGGAAGAAGGGAGGGACTTGGCTTCTTGAGGCTCGTTGAGACTTGGCTCCTGGGGTCTTTGAGACGCTGAAATGGCTACATTGTGCTTTGATACCATACAAAACATGCGCTTTGGAAACCTCTCGAACCTCATACTGAAAACTCGAGTTTAAGCAAATGCCTTCAAATTGTATCAACCTTTCAGAGAGCATGTGGCCGTGGCTCTCGGATATTTCTAATCTACATCATGCATTAGACGCTTGATGTCGAACCGAGTTCTTATTTACGTTGTATGTTTCGTGCCTGGGACAAAATATATTCGCAATGTTGCAGATATTTAACCAATAAGAGCAAGTGAATTGAGTGGCTATGCGGCGTCTTCGTGACGCACAGGAGCGCGAGCAGCACACACAAACCAATGGAGCCGACTCGAAAGCAACGCAGCTATACTGTGAGCGAAAAGCACATGGCACTGGAGCTGATCGAGGACGTCGGCGTCGAGGAAGCAGCATCGCAGCTCGGGTACCCGCGTGCGACCGTGTTCACTTAGTGGACGTCGCGCGAGCGGCTGCGCGCCTTCACAGGCACCTCCAAGAACAAGACGACCAAAGGACAAGTCCGAAAGGAGATGGCCCCGTTCGCAAACGACTTGGCCCTCTTCATAAAGAACAAGTGGCGCGAGGAGCGAGTGCGTATTTATCTTGCGCAATGTGTGTGTTGACAGTGATGCTGTCGGTTGCTTATACTAACATCGCGATCATACGCATGTACAGTGGCTGTGCAGGTCGAGCATGATCCAGTTCATTGCAACAAACCATGGCAAGTGGCTCAGTGCATACATGGAGAACAAGAGGTCTGAAGAGAGTGGAAAATGCACGATAGTGCGACTCATGCAGCGCTTTGCAAATCGGTATGTCAATACACTAGAAAATGGATGTGCACTGTCGTCTGGTCTGAACTTGCTATGGTGCACTTGCACGGATTCTCAACGCAGTCTCCACAACCAGCCAAGCACTCGCGCGAAGCGTTAGAAGAGACTCGTGTCGCGTTTGCCATCTCTTTTTGGGACCAGTACAGCGCGTTTAGCAACAGTGAGATCTACAATGTCGACGATACGGCCATTTACTATGACTCGTTTCCAAGGCGCATTTGGAGCAAGTGTGGTCGAGGAGGATCGTCCAAATTAAGCGAGTACACGAAGCATCCAGGACGAATGACAGCGGTGTTGACAGTTCGAAGTCGAAGTGATGGTTCATATTTTATCAATTTTATCTTTGAATTTGTATGTAGAATGGGAATATGACCAGTGCACAGGCCAAAAACTACCGATCTTGTTCATCCTACGTGGCCATTCAGGCGGACGAATCGCTAAGCACAAGATCCCGACGTTCCCAAGCGAGCACTGTTACACAGTGCAGAGCAAAGCTTGGATGGATGCAAGTGTTTGGCGTCACTACGCGACGAATCTGCTCAAAAGCGAGATCGACGGCCCAGCCATCTTGCTCTTGGACAACTTCGAGAGCCACGTCTCGGACGAGGGACAGCGTGTCGTCGCGGAGGAGACTTGCGCAACGGTCGTGGTGCTCCCTCCAAACAGCACATCGATTTACCAACCGCTGGTCGTTGGCATTATTGCCCCCTTCAAGGCCAAGCTCAGGGCGTGATGACTCTCGAGTACAGAACCAAGATCTACATCAAGAGAGAAGCGCATCGCATCAAGTTAGCGTTTTCGGTTTGGGGGGAGCTGCCGAGCTCGCTGGTTGTTTGGTTGTTGCCAGCTTCGAGCGCGCTTTGCCTAGGTATCCCATCGTTGAGGTCTGAGCTGAACCAAGTCAATCAAACTTGTCATCACGTCTGTCGCCTGGTTGTATCGTCTTTTCTGTCACATTTGAGTTCAGCTCGGATTAATTTTGACCAATCGCATTGAAGTGCCGTGTTTTTTTGTCCAAAAGATGTCACACTCACACGGTAGAGGTCACTGACAAAATCTGCCGTCTTTTTCGTCGTTGTGTGTAACCCATTCGAAGTTTACGCAAGCTTACAATATGGACCAACTCTGGTTGCGTCTGCATGTATGTTGCACCACCCGATTGTGAATCGCCTGTTTAGATCGATTTTGGATCGATTGGCTTACACACGCTTCCTTCACTCACACACAGCTGCTCTCGTGTGACAGCGTGCTGAGTCCGAGCTCGAGCGCAGTCATCGAGGTTGTTGTTCTCCTTCTTGTTGTTGCGGCTGCCGAGCGGCCTGTGGTCTACTCGCAGGTGGTGTTTGTAGTTTAGTGACGTACTGTTTTGTAGTATACTACTCGGTCCCACAAAACAATCGCCATTTCGGCGATTGATCGTCACTCAACGAAAACTTGCTTATTTTGAGTGCGGTTTCACAATTCACATCGCAACACGCTGTATTACCAATGTGATATTTTGCAGCCGTCAAATCACAACAGGTTAAGAGTTAGGTGTGCTATTTTGCAGACGTTTTTCGTCAATTTTCATTTAACACCATCGTTCTACAACTCAAAGGAAAATTACGTATATAACACATATCGAAACAGCGATTTTCTGTCTATGAAATGATGTTTGTGCGCTTTCGTTTGCGCAATTGAGAGAAAGGCTTCAAAACTGCGAGCTTGCAGCTTTTTATCCTTTTGTGATAAAATTCGTTTTTTGCGACATTTGACCTGTACAAAATATTTTCCAACTCATATAGTAAGAAATTGTGCTAATACCCGATGATCGAGTTATAACCCTGATCGTGAAAAACGTGCTTATTTTGTGAACCGACGAGAACGTTCATGGTTTTTTCGCAGTGGTGACTTGATTTTCGTGTTGCTACAATATATTTTCTATACAAACACGACGTTTAATATATAGCGTTTGTAGCATACAAACACGAAGTCTAAAACCAAGTGTTTAAGAGCACCTTCGTTTGCCTTCATCATCAGTGTCGAAGATGCCAGTGCAAGCGACATTGGCGCAGCGCGTGCATCGCGATGCCGATGAAGAAGCGCTGCAGGCGGCGCTGCTCGAGTCTGTGCAGTACGTACGAGCTAGTGCTGCTACCTGCGACGGCCTGTGTGCATTTGCGTAGCTGACAGAAGCGCTGTTGTTTTGGCACGCTCGAACGAACGAACAGACCCGACTTCCTCGCCGAGATCCTGCAAGCAGAGACGCAACAGAATCGTGCGACGCAGTCGCTCGCACCTGTGGCAACGACTGTATCAAGTGCAAACGCTGCGAATGTCGCTCGCAACGACGCGCTCGATCGAGTCGATTCGAATGCGGTCGACGATGACGCTGACGATTTGAGCGCATTGGTCGACCATTCGCTCGCGCTCTCTGGAGGCGGTGCCATACACGACGACGACCAAGACGAAGATGAAGCGGACGGTATAACACTGCGCTTGTATGTACTGGTCTCGTGTTGTCTCCTTCGCGCCATCACACTTACTTTGCGTCTGCTGCGTCTCTCGATGCGATGCTAGCGAATGTCCACCACGTGCTGCTCAACTTTGCTGAGTACTTGCTCGTCGACATCCTCAAGTACCTCGATGAAGACAGCATCGGCCACAGTCTGAGCACGTGCAAGCGACTGCACCACGTCGGCCACACGGACGAGATCTTTGAGACGCTCTGCCGCCGCGTCTTCCCTGCGCAGAACCCAAAAGTGGCAGTCGCTGCGGCCGCAGACCGCTTTGCGCTCCGGCGCTTCCGCACGTGGTTCGACATGTTCACGCACCGCCCGCGCGTGCGCTACAACGGCTTCTACTGGCTCCGTATCTCGTACTACAAGAAGCCGGAGCTCAACATGTGGACCGAGATCACGCCCGGGACGATCCTCCAAGTGATCTACTACCGGTACTTTTCGTTCCAGCGCGACGGCTCCGTGCTCTACGGCATGCTCTTCAAGGCGCCGCACGAGGCCACGAACGTGCTCAAGGGCCTCGGCAAGGACGTGCACATTGGTCGGTACCACGTCGAGCGCGACCAAGTGTTTGTGAGCGTCCCGACGAAGCACAACGTCGTCGAGTTCCGCTTCCGCATCAGTTCGTGCGGACGCGGAAAGAACGTGAAACTCGTGCTCGAGGAGCACTACTCGTTCTCGGAGCCCGACCGCACGGGCTGGATCGACAACTACCACACCGCAGAGGAGGAGTTCCAGTTCTACCGGTCCTGGAACCTGTAGCTTCTGCGTGTGGGTGATGATGATACAAGGAGCGAGAGAGAGATCAGGACTGCTGTTGTTCCTTGATGTCCAAAAAGAGTGATTTTATGTAGTCCACACTACATAAGGTTCTGTCAAACCAAGAATATATGTTCGTCATTAGATGTAGTCCACCCCAACTCGACCGCTACAGTTTCAGTTTATGTGGCACACATAAACTGAAACTGTAGCGGTCGAGTTGGGGTGGCCTACATACAGCTATTTTGAAAATGGCTACTTTTTCAAAAGTAGCCATCTCTCACTCTCCGACTCGCCACTTACGCATCCTCATCACATTCTCACTCTTGCACAACGAGAGACGACTTTGACCATGGCGCCGATCGTGAGTGCTCGCACCAAGGTGACCGACAACAACAGCAGCAGTAAGGATGTCCACGACAAGACGACAGGAAACAACCGCATGCGCTCGACACACTCGCGCGAGAAGCTCAGTGCGTCGTCGCAGAAGAAGACCGATGAGCCAGTAGTCGACGCTCACGCGACAAAGAAACCAACATCGTCAGCGTCGTCCACGCGCTCGAGCTCGTCTGCTGGCTCTTCGTCGTCGTCATCGTCGTCGCGAGCACGAGTAGCGTCGTCGCGCTCTACCACATCAGCGACCGGGAAGCAAGCAACACCAGAAACACCCTCGCTGCAGCGCAAAGCGCGCGTCAAAACGCCACCGACAGCGTCTGGTGCTAGCGCAAGTACGGCTGATGCAAGTGCTACCAGTAGTAAGCCTGTCAAGACGCATCCGCTGCCGTCATCCATGCTCAACAAGCACAAGCAAGCGTCTGTGTTCACGACCGGGAAGAAGAAGCACAAGACGTACGTCTTGCATCAGTTCGTCTCATATAGTGAAGCTGCCTGTTGCACCGACTGACACTGCACATATGTGTGGGTGGTTTGTAGGAACTTTGGGAGTGCGTACGACGCAGGCTCGATCCCGTGTCGGATCAACCACGGCGGGATTAAGAACGCGCTGCAGTGGACCAAGGCGCCCGAGAGTGCGTGTTGTGTACTCTCTTCATAGCCAACGTTGTCTGCACCTTCGAGTCGTACTGACGCATCTTTTCTTCTACGCATCTGCTCTCGCTGTCTGTCTCTAGAGCTGGACTTCAATCCACTGCTCATCACGTGCGTCGAGGGCTTCCAAGAACTCGAGCACCCATTTGTGTTCCTCGCGCGCACGGCGTTCAAGGACCTCATGAAGTGTGAGGACTCCGGCGAGCGCGCGACAGCAGTGCTCCCGCAAGTGATTCCAGCGCTCCGAGCCGCGCTCATGCACAAAGACGACGACATCTTCGTGACGGCGCTCGAAGCTACGCGCATTCTCTCGGACGCTGTCGAAGGCGAGATGAACGTGTACTTGCCCAAGCTCACGCAGCAGATCCACCGCAAGTTGCTCACGAAGCAACTGCGCGCAGAAGTCGAAGAGACACTCGCAACGCTCGAGCGCAATGGCGGGAAGGAGGCACTCGCGATCATCCGATCCAAGATCCCGACGTACGTCTCCGTGAGCTTCTGAGCGCTCGAGCGGGCGTCCAGTTGACACTCGAGTGTCAAGGCTCATAACATAAGTAGCTAGCACTCGGATGAACATGAGGTAGCCTATGATCTCACACTTGACCACCCCTAGAACCAAGTGGCGTCCGGCCATGGACATCAAAGAGCTCTGTCGTCTTCAGGATGGACACCAACGATGGACACCAGCGTGTGGTGCATCCTTTCGTATACATAGCGGTCGGAGATCGATAAGACTGCGTCCTAGGCGCACAGAACCAGTCACGTATGTGGACTCTGTCGAGGTGTCTCGATCGCATGCGAGCGTCTTGTTCGTCTCCCACGTCATAACGAGAGCAACGCAGAGTTGACGCTCGCGCGGTGGTCGAAGCGTGATAGTCCTATTCGCGGCGGACGTCGCACGCCACACGGTTGTACGTTGACGCCGAGTATGCGCGTGTCGCCACCGTCAGATTGGCGCCAGCGCTTCCGACAAACGCGCAAAGGAAGCCTCGAGCGCGACGTGCGCTTCTCTTGGCCGCGCGCGGTGGGGTCGCTGATAGCGTACGCGCTCCTGCTCACGGACGTCCTTCGTTCCGGCATTGGCTTTCGCCACAACGAGCTGCCGCGCGTGGGTCCGAACGAGGTCGTGCTGTTTGGACCGTTCGCCTACTCTGTGACTCACGCACTATCGAACGACACGAGCAGCACGCAGCAGGTCTGGCCGTACAAGTTCGACACGACGTCGATCGCAATGCGCGCGTACGCCGAGGCGCTCGATCTCGAGGCATCGTGGCCGCCGTGTCTGCTCTACAAAGAGCCGTGCCCAGGCTTGACACTCAACGTCTCACGCGTCTTTCGCATGCTCGACGCTCTCGTGGACGCAGTCGCGACGCGCCATGACGCGCTGAACCAGTCAACACCAGTGCTCACACTGCGCGTGAGCAGCGTCTTCATCGACCGCGTGCACCACTTCGTGCTGCCGCAGTTCTTCCAAGAGCTCATGGTCCGCACGAGTCAAGCGCTGTACTACGACGCAAATACGCTCCGCGATCCATCGTTCCGGTTCTGCTCGCCAGCGCATGCGCAGCCGTACGTCTGCAGTCGGTACTCGACGAGTTTCGAGCCTGTGGGCTCACACACACGCCAACACACCAATCGCGTGTGGCACAAAGCCCTCGAGCAGAAGCAGGCACTGGAGCAGCGATACCGCGGCTTGGAGCTCGACATGGTCGTGGTTGAAAGCGGGTCTGACAACGACAAGCCGACAGTGTCGTATCAAGGGCAGCAGTTCACAGACTTTGTCGTGCTCACGCGCGTCCGGAGCTGTCTCAACCACTCCGTCTCGCCATCAAGCAGCAGCAGCAGTAGGACGTGCTCGACCGTTGCGATTGACGACTATCGGGTCGAGATGCGCACGCTCACGTCGACGGTGACCAGCTGGTTCCCGATCATTGCGCTACTGCGAGTGACCGGCCAGGCGTACGCGTGGCTGCGCATGCTCTTCCTCTTCATCGGCAGCTACTACGCCCGGTCCGGCGAGCCGCAGCTCAAAGACTCGAGACCCATGGCGCGCTTGCTCACTGCTGTGTACACGTTCTTGCTCGTTCCGAGTCAAGTCGTGGTGTACGGCAGCGCATTCCCGATCGCTTGCTACGTCTTTGCGCATGCGCTCGACTCAAAAGTCGTCTACGAGTTCGTCGCCAAGACGTTCGACTCGACACTCGGAGCGTTCTCGCTCGACATCGGCCAGTTCCTCCAGATCAGCGCCGTCTCAATGCGGAGCATCTGGGAGCTCGCGCTTGCGCTGCACGTCGTCGTGTCCTTCCTCACGAGCGTCCACTGGTCGCACGTCGACGGCGTTCCTGGCGTCGCAGAGTTCGTTCTCACGTTCATGGCAGGAGCGACGATCATGGGCCACTTCCGCTCAATCTCGCTCCGAGACGCACGTGTCAAGTCCATCTCCGAGATGCCAACGAGCGCGCGCGTCGCGACGATCCGAGACTCGACGTTCGGCACAGCCATTCCACTCGGCAACTCTCTCGATCTCAAGAGCCTCATGGCTGGCGGCGCCGTCTTGGCGCTCCTTGTGCTCTTCGCCTGGAGCGTCTTGCGCGTGCTCGAGCGAGCGAACGTGATCGATCACGTCAAGCTCTCGCTCTGGTCGCGCACATTCGCTCCGTACTCGACTGGCACGCTCTGGTCAACGACTGCGCTCGTCGTCAACTGGAATGACATCGTGGTGCTCAACAGCCGCAGCGGAAAACAGCGCAGTGCGACAGTGTTGCATCGACCTGAGCGAGTGGCTCCGACGGCGCGACTTGGGGTACGTGGAAAGCGCGCGACTCGCTTGCGCCTCTCGCGCGCGTTCCTCAAGTACAGCGTCTCATCCACTCGGCGCGTGCAGCACAACATGCACAGTCCGGCCGAGCGCAGTCGCGAAGTCGAGACGTTGATTTACTTGATGAACCTCGCGGCAATGACCGACCCGATCGTGCTCCTGCGCCTCTGGTGGTGCGGTTCGGGCCACTGGGTCGGCGTGTACGAGTCCAAGAGCACGGAGCGCGTGTTTTTGATCCCACTGCGCGCCGTCGAGCAGTCCGAGTGCTCGTCGGTCGACTGGAGCGACTACCGCTTGCTCCATGTCGTGAACACAAAGCACTTGGCGTGGTCCGAGCTCTTGCACTGCGGTTGAGCAAAGGAGACCAACATCACTAGAGAGACGGCGACAGCATCAGTGCAAGACCAATCGAGTGAGTGTGCTGGTAGCCTGTAGGACAACGTGATCCATCTCAATCGAGCTCTCTACTCTGCTTGTGTGAGTGCATCTGCTTCTTACAGTGCTAACGCTGCTAGTCCTGGATGAACGGGAACGACTGGAAGTCGCGGTACACGAGCTCACCGTCTTTGTCAAAGTGAGCGGCGCGGTAGCACCGCTCACAGAAGAACATCGGGTCGGCAATCGCGAGACGGTCGCCGTAGCAAATGTACTTGGCGCTGTACTGCTGGCACACAAAGCACTTGCGTAAGGCGCGGAAGTGCGGATTCGGCAGCCGCAGTGGGAACACACTCGTGCGGGCGTCTGCGTCTGGTGCAGTGGCGTCCATAGCGCAGTCTGCACTTTGGCCACTCGCGTCTCTGTTAGCGGCAGTAGCGGCGCTCTGGCTCGGAGCGTCGAACTCGTGCGGCAGACGCGCGTCACGGATCCGGATCAGGTGCTCGCACTCGCCTTCGTGGATGTACACGCCCGGGAGGTCGACCTTGAGCGGCAAGTCGCGAAACGCCGTGCCGTCCATGGCGCGCGACGCCTTCGGAGCGCCATACCGCGCCGTGCGCGTGGGCGACTTGCGTAGCCACGCGCGGATCGCGTCGGCATAGTCGATGTGCTCCGGGTGGCGCCGATCGACGTAGAACGTCTCGTCAAAGTACACGAGCTTGGACGGCTTGGCATGGTCGCGCAGGCGCTGGTCCGTCGCGCACACGACAAGATCGATGACGTCTGCGAGTGTCTGAGACTCGCGCACGAGGAACGACTGCGTCTTCGCGGGGTCTTTGCTCGGATGCAGCACGTCGAACCAAACCACGAGCTCGTCGTCTACCGCGCTTTGGGTGCTATCTGCAGCAGCAGACGTGTCAATGCTGAACGTCTCGGGGTCGACGCCGCACGACCGCAGCAAGTTGTTTGTGCGCTGGTTGCGAGCGTGACCCGCGCCTGGCGCCTGCTGCGTCTGCCCAAAGCGCGCGCTGTTGCCGCTGCGACTGGCGTCCAGCACACCGCCGCTACTGCCATCGTAGTCGTCATCGTCGTCATCGTCGTCATCGTCATCATTGGCTAGAGGGAACAGCTCAGGCGCCGGTCGTGCAAACTCAAAGCACAAGTGCGTCTTCGTGTCGCTCATCGAGCGCTTCTGCTGCAGCGCGCGCGTCTTGCTCGTGTATGTGCTCACGAACGCACTCACGCGCGCGCTTGGCTCGCGTTCTGCGCGTAGCTGTGCCACGGATGGCAGCGCCAGGAAGACCTCCTCGAGCTGCTTGAGCTGCTTGCGCAGCCGCCCACGGTCGCGACGCTTGACTCGGCGTGCGTGGCGCGCAGCTGCGATGCGCTTGCGCTGGGTGATCTCACGCTCGCGCGCCGTCTGTGTATCGGCGCTTCCATTCGCTGGCGCACTGGCGCTGCCCGCTGTTGTGCGTGTGGTCGTGTCAGTGTCCACCAAGGCGGCGTCTGTGTCTGTAGCTAGATGGGTTTGCACATCCGCGTCCATCGCACTGGGCTCGCTCGCAGTCGCTTGCGTCGCGTCGGCTGCGCTGCTGTCACTCCCGCTGATACCGCCGTTCGTGCTGTTGGTGAGAGTGCGTCGCTCCTGATCGCTTTGTCTGCTGTGATCCGCGCGATCACCGCCACTCGCTTGACTGGTGCTTGTGTTTGTACGACGAGCGTGGAGCGAGTCGTCATTATTGTCGTTGTCATCGTCGTCGCTGCTGTCGTCCAGATCGTGGCTCTGGTACAAGATCCACCGCACGATTGACTGGTACTTCATCACGCGCTCGGTGTACGAGAGCCCGGTCTCGAGACGCACGGGTTCGAGCTCGTTCCAGCGCCGCAGTGCGCTGTAGATTGCAGCGTCCACCGCGCGCTCAAGCGTCGGCAGCACGATATCGTTGACGCTGATGTCGACTGGCGCACTGTCGACCGCTGCGTTGCTTGCACCGATCGTAGCTGCATCAGCTGCGAGCAGTGGCGGAAAGAGCGCAGCGAACGCGCGGTGTCCGCTCGACCGATGCTCGCTCATGCTGTTGCTCCTTGCTGATGTTGTTTGCTGCTGTTGTTGCCGACCATACAACTTTCAAGTCGAACGAGAATCGGGACTCGCTTTTTGCACTATCACATGTGCAACACCATTCGCAACAGTATAATTTGAACAAGTCTAATCGACCTCAAAAGACCACACGCAAAGACAACGAACGATGCATGAGCTACTAACAAGAGTACTTGCCGAGCGACACAAGCCGCGCTAAAGGGATCAAACAAATCACAAGCAGTCATGTTAGAAGGCCTAACGACTCACAACCTCGTTGCATGTCCTCTGTTTTCTCACACTTCCGCTCGCACTTTCACTCGTCCTCGTCCTCGCAAGTCCGACGCCTTGCTCTCAACTCACCCACTCACCCTCGACTCATGTCGTGTACGAGTGCCCACAGCCACTTGGCTACACTGCATCGGTACCTCGTTCCGCTGTCTGCCGCCCGCTCTCAACTCACACCTGCAGACATGTATATGTGTATGCGCGTCACTCTCTCTCTCTCTCTCTCTCTCTCTCTCTCTCTCTCGTCTTGTTGTCCTGCTACCGAGCTGGCGTTGTCGACCTACGCACTCGAAAGTGTCCCTCTGTGCACACAACCACCACTTGTGGCTGTGTACGCTGGCGTGGTTCGGTGGTTGTGTGCAAGGCAAGATAGCATGTGCTGAACTGAGTACGCACGCACATGCGCGTCGCAGCGCATCATACCACGTCACATCGCACTGCGCCGCGCTGCACTGGACCACAATGCACTACGCACCACCACATTGCGATGTACACTCAGTCCGTCAGTCTTGTGCGGCCTGTGCGGCCTATGCAGAGTGCGCGTCCTGGCTCGGATTCTTTGGACTCGATGTGCTTCAAAAGACAACTTTACGACCACCACTCTGAGATTTGGAGAGCATAAATTGACAACTTTGCGACCACCACTCTGAAATTCGGAAGGATGGCGTGCGCGCTTGCTTGCTTGCTGCTTCCATACGACTAGTACAGTAGCGGTTGTACAAAGGAGTGCAGTGTGCGTACTATCGTCCAAATCAACATAAGATCACAACGACGCCACTCGTGTGCTCTTGCGCTCGGTCTTGCTATCGATCGGTCGATCGATTCTGTCGAACGTCTGCACACCAAGCGTCACAGCCGCCGACGATTTGTCCGAGAGCCACGTTGACAAAACGACACAATCGTCACGTTGACAACACGACATTATCGACAGTTTGCTGCTGTTGCGCGAAAGGTCCATCTATTTCGGGCGGTGTATCGACGGTCGATGGTTGGGTGGCTGGGTGATGGGTTGGGTGATGGCCATCGCCAGTGATCACCAGTGATCGATTCGAGAAGCGCCATCGAAAGCACACACGCACACGCACACGCTCAGTGCGTGCTTGGAGCTTGAAGCAAAGTGCTGGCGCCGGCAAGACTGGGATCATCATCGGGTCACACGTCGCCCATTCGCGCGACGATGGACGATCGGCGATAGATGACACCTGCACTGCTGCTCCGGCTACTTGCTACTGCATGCACTGCATGCACACGGCGCGAACGCAAGTGACCGAGAGCAAACGCACGCGCAACCATCGAGATCGAGAGCAACTCGAGATTGAGATCAAGAGCAACTCGAGATCGCGATCGAGCAAATTGGCTGTGAGCGACCAGCAGTCTAGTCTAGTCTACACTAGTCCAGCCCAGCCCAGCCCAGCCAAGTCAAGTCAAGTTCGGTGCAGCTAAGCAGAGCAAGAAGAAGAATGAGACCGGGAAGACCGAGAGCAAGATCAAGAAGACCGAGAACAAAAGCAAGGAGACCAAGAGCTAGACCAAGATCAAGACCAGCGCCAGTGCCAATACCAAGATGGTCACGTGTGAGAACAAACACGGCAAGCCACGAGCAAGAGTGACCACGAGCAAACGAGCCAAGAGAGACGACACGTACCGTACCGCACATGCCCAGTCACCAAGATGCCAAACTGCCACGCGCGACTCGGCTTGACTGGGGTCATCTCTGGGGTCATCTCTGGGATCATCTCTGGGATCATCTCTCGGAGCATCGCCCGGACTGCCTCCGCCATAGAGCCATAGCGGCTCGAAAGGCTTCGGTTGGACTCGGTACCTGCCAGTCTCGCACGCAAACTCGGGTGTTTGCTTCGCACGCACACTCGAGCGCAGCCTCGAACACAAACTTGGACCGATAGTGATGCCAGCGTGCACTGGACATGTGAGTGGTCGCGCGGAAGCAAGCAAGCGAGTTCACCGTGCGCAGCGATCGCGACGGTAGACAACACTGGATGGCCTAGAGGGTGCTAGACGGCGCTAGACGGCGCTAGGCTCTCTCGCGAGCCGCAGTTCCTGTTCAAGACCTGACCGACGCTCCAGCGCGATCTCGCTCGCGTGCGCGCTTTGCTCTTGCTTCCTACTCACTCTGCAATTGGCACTCTCCCGACCAACTCAAGCACCACCACCACCACCACCACCACCAAGCACCATGGCTTTCCCGTACACCACCTCGACCCCAGTCGACGCCGCAGCGTTCCCGTACACGACGGTCCCGAGCGACCCGGCCACGTTCCCATACACGACGGTCTCGAGCGACCCATCGATGTTCCCGTACACGACGAGCCCGACCGACGCGGCGGCGTTCCCATACACGACCGTGCCGAGTGACCCATCGGCATTCCCGTACACGACGATCCCGAACGATCCCTAGATGGTTTGGGCTGAGACTGTTGGCTGTCGGCTTCGGCTGTCGGCTGTCGGCTTCGGCTGTCGGCAGGCGGCTCCGCTCGCGGCTGGGCCATGAAGATGGCTTGCGTGGAATCTCGAGTCTCGTGCGCGCGCCCAAACGCGTGCACGCGTGGATCGTGACCCTCAGGTCTCGCGTCTCGCGTCTCGCGTCTCGCGTCTCGAGGTCGAGCCGTCGTCGCCAGTCTTTGTCAACAGTCCGCCTCCACCTCTTTATGTCGTCGTCTGCTCCACAAGCGCACACAGCAGCTTCACCGAGCTCAGCTCAAGTCAAGTCAAGTCAAGTCAAGGCACCTCAGCTCCGCTCAGCTCCGCTTGGCCTGGCTCCGCTTGGCTTCGCTCGTGTGTGTTCTTGTGCAGACACGCACGCACGTATACTCGCATGTACTGTCTCGGGTCTTGGTCGTCACGCGCACACGCACTCGCATCCATCCACTACGACGCCGCTCGGCTCTCTCGAGTCGGCTCGCTCGGTGTCGCTGTTGTGGGTGAGCGAGTGCGTGAGTTAGCGAGTTAGGGCGTGGCGATACCGACCAACGAATACAGTGCAGCGACGCACAGTGTGCGGAGCATGTCCAGATCACCCTTGCTCACATCATCGGTCTCTCTCTCTCTCTCTCTCGTTCGGAAACTCCCAACCTCGCAAGCTCTCATTCTCAAACACTGCATCTGTCTCTCGAGCTCTCACTATCACGCTCGAGCATGCACTTGCAATAGCAGTGCGTCGTTGTTTCCTTCGCTTCCATGCTCTCCTGCAATGTCGCCTACTTCAGCACGCTTGCTCTCTCGCTTTCGATCGCTCATTCGCTCTCGTTCACACACTAGTCTGGCGCTTGCTATTCCAGTGCGCATCGCTCTATCGCTCACACTTTCGCTCGTCCTCGTCCTCGCAAGTCCGACGCCTTGCTCTCAACTCACCCACTCACCCTCGACTCATGTCGTGTACGAGTGCCCACAGCCACTTGGCTACACTGCATCGGTACCCTCGTTCCGCTGTCTGCCGCCCGCTCTCAACTCACACCTGCAGACATGTATATGTGTATGCGCGTCACTCTCTCTCTCTCTCTCTCGTCTTGTTGTCCTGCTACCGAGCTGGCGTTGTCGACCTACGCACTCGAAAGTGTCCCTCTGTGCACACAACCACCACTTGTGGCTGTGTACGCTGGCGTGGTTCGGTGGTTGTGTGCAAGGCAAGATAGCATGTGCTGAACTGAGTACGCACGCACATGCGCGTCGCAGCGCATCATACCACGTCACATCGCACTGCGCCGCGCTGCACTGGACCACAATGCACTACGCACCACCACATTGCGATGTACACTCAGTCCGTCAGTCTTGTGCGGCCTGTGCGGCCTATGCAGAGTGCGCGTCCTGGCTCGGATTCTTTGGACTCGATGTGCTTCAAAAGACAACTTTACGACCACCACTCTGAGATTTGGAGAGCATAAATTGACAACTTTGCGACCACCACTCTGAAATTCGGAAGGATGGCGTGCGCGCTTGCTTGCTTGCTGCTTCCATACGACTAGTACAGTAGCGGTTGTACAAAGGAGTGCAGTGTGCGTACTATCGTCCAAATCAACATAAGATCACAACGACGCCACTCGTGTGCTCTTGCGCTCGGTCTTGCTATCGATCGGTCGATCGATTCTGTCGAACGTCTGCACACCAAGCGTCACAGCCGCCGACGATTTGTCCGAGAGCCACGTTGACAAAACGACACAATCGTCACGTTGACAACACGACATTATCGACAGTTTGCTGCTGTTGCGCGAAAGGTCCATCTATTTCGGGCGGTGTATCGACGGTCGATGGTTGGGTGGCTGGGTGATGGGTTGGGTGATGGCCATCGCCAGTGATCACCAGTGATCGATTCGAGAAGCGCCATCGAAAGCACACACGCACACGCACACGCTCAGTGCGTGCTTGGAGCTTGAAGCAAAGTGCTGGCGCCGGCAAGACTGGGATCATCATCGGGTCACACGTCGCCCATTCGCGCGACGATGGACGATCGGCGATAGATGACACCTGCACTGCTGCTCCGGCTACTTGCTACTGCATGCACTGCATGCACACGGCGCGAACGCAAGTGACCGAGAGCAAACGCACGCGCAACCATCGAGATCGAGAGCAACTCGAGATTGAGATCAAGAGCAACTCGAGATCGCGATCGAGCAAATTGGCTGTGAGCGACCAGCAGTCTAGTCTAGTCTACACTAGTCCAGCCCAGCCCAGCCCAGCCAAGTCAAGTCAAGTTCGGTGCAGCTAAGCAGAGCAAGAAGAAGAATGAGACCGGGAAGACCGAGAGCAAGATCAAGAAGACCGAGAACAAAAGCAAGGAGACCAAGAGCTAGACCAAGATCAAGACCAGCGCCAGTGCCAATACCAAGATGGTCACGTGTGAGAACAAACACGGCAAGCCACGAGCAAGAGTGACCACGAGCAAACGAGCCAAGAGAGACGACACGTACCGTACCGCACATGCCCAGTCACCAAGATGCCAAACTGCCACGCGCGACTCGGCTTGACTGGGGTCATCTCTGGGGTCATCTCTGGGATCATCTCTGGGATCATCTCTCGGAGCATCGCCCGGACTGCCTCCGCCATAGAGCCATAGCGGCTCGAAAGGCTTCGGTTGGACTCGGTACCTGCCAGTCTCGCACGCAAACTCGGGTGTTTGCTTCGCACGCACACTCGAGCGCAGCCTCGAACACAAACTTGGACCGATAGTGATGCCAGCGTGCACTGGACATGTGAGTGGTCGCGCGGAAGCAAGCAAGCGAGTTCACCGTGCGCAGCGATCGCGACGGTAGACAACACTGGACGGCCTAGAGGGTGCTAGACGGCGCTAGATGGCGCTAGGCTCTCTCGCGAGCCGCAGTTCCTGTTCAAGACCTGACCGACGCTCCAGCGCGATCTCGCTCGCGTGCGCGCTTTGCTCTTGCTTCCTACTCACTCTGCAATTGGCACTCTCCCGACCAACTCAAGCACCACCACCACCACCACCACCACCAAGCACCATGGCTTTCCCGTACACCACCTCGACCCCAGTCGACGCCGCAGCGTTCCCGTACACGACGGTCCCGAGCGACCCGGCCACGTTCCCATACACGACGGTCTCGAGCGACCCATCGATGTTCCCGTACACGACGAGCCCGACCGACGCGGCGGCGTTCCCATACACGACCGTGCCGAGTGACCCATCGGCATTCCCGTACACGACGATCCCGAACGATCCCTAGATGGTTTGGGCTGAGACTGTTGGCTGTCGGCTTCGGCTGTCGGCTGTCGGCTTCGGCTGTCGGCAGGCGGCTCCGCTCGCGGCTGGGCCATGAAGATGGCTTGCGTGGAATCTCGAGTCTCGTGCGCGCGCCCAAACGCGTGCACGCGTGGATCGTGACCCTCAGGTCTCGCGTCTCGCGTCTCGCGTCTCGCGTCTCGAGGTCGAGCCGTCGTCGCCAGTCTTTGTCAACAGTCCGCCTCCACCTCTTTATGTCGTCGTCTGCTCCACAAGCGCACACAGCAGCTTCACCGAGCTCAGCTCAAGTCAAGTCAAGTCAAGTCAAGGCACCTCAGCTCCGCTCAGCTCCGCTTGGCCTGGCTCCGCTTGGCTTCGCTCGTGTGTGTTCTTGTGCAGACACGCACGCACGTATACTCGCATGTACTGTCTCGGGTCTTGGTCGTCACGCGCACACGCACTCGCATCCATCCACTACGACGCCGCTCGGCTCTCTCGAGTCGGCTCGCTCGGTGTCGCTGTTGTGGGTGAGCGAGTGCGTGAGTTAGCGAGTTAGGGCGTGGCGATACCGACCAACGAATACAGTGCAGCGACGCACAGTGTGCGGAGCATGTCCAGATCACCCTTGCTCACATCATCGGTCTCTCTCTCTCTCTCTCTCGTTCGGAAACTCCCAACCTCGCAAGCTCTCATTCTCAAACACTGCATCTGTCTCTCGAGCTCTCACTATCACGCTCGAGCATGCACTTGCAATAGCAGTGCGTCGTTGTCTCCTTCGCTTCCATGCTCTCCTGCAATGTCGCCTACTTCAGCACGCTTGCTCTCTCGCTTTCGATCGCTCATTCGCTCTCGTTCACACACTAGTCTGGCGCTTGCTATTCCAGTGCGCATCGCTCTATCGCTCACACTTTCGCTCGTCCTCGTCCTCGCAAGTCCGACGCCTTGCTCTCAACTCACCCACTCACCCTCGACTCATGTCGTGTACGAGTGCCCACAGCCACTTGGCTACACTGCATCGGTACCTCGTTCCGCTGTCTGCCGCCCGCTCTCAACTCACACCTGCAGACATGTATATGTGTATGCGCGTCACTCTCTCTCTCTCTCTCTCTCTCTCTCTCTCTCTCGTCTTGTTGTCCTGCTACCGAGCTGGCGTTGTCGACCTACGCACTCGAAAGTGTCCCTCTGTGCACACAACCACCACTTGTGGCTGTGTACGCTGGCGTGGTTCGGTGGTTGTGTGCAAGGCAAGATAGCATGTGCTGAACTGAGTACGCACGCACATGCGCGTCGCAGCGCATCATACCACGTCACATCGCACTGCGCCGCGCTGCACTGGACCACAATGCACTACGCACCACCACATTGCGATGTACACTCAGTCCGTCAGTCTTGTGCGGCCTGTGCGGCCTATGCAGAGTGCGCGTCCTGGCTCGGATTCTTTGGACTCGATGTGCTTCAAAAGACAACTTTACGACCACCACTCTGAGATTTGGAGAGCATAAATTGACAACTTTGCGACCACCACTCTGAAATTCGGAAGGATGGCGTGCGCGCTTGCTTGCTTGCTGCTTCCATACGACTAGTACAGTAGCGGTTGTACAAAGGAGTGCAGTGTGCGTACTATCGTCCAAATCAACATAAGATCACAACGACGCCACTCGTGTGCTCTTGCGCTCGGTCTTGCTATCGATCGGTCGATCGATTCTGTCGAACGTCTGCACACCAAGCGTCACAGCCGCCGACGATTTGTCCGAGAGCCACGTTGACAAAACGACACAATCGTCACGTTGACAACACGACATTATCGACAGTTTGCTGCTGTTGCGCGAAAGGTCCATCTATTTCGGGCGGTGTATCGACGGTCGATGGTTGGGTGGCTGGGTGATGGGTTGGGTGATGGCCATCGCCAGTGATCACCAGTGATCGATTCGAGAAGCGCCATCGAAAGCACACACGCACACGCACACGCTCAGTGCGTGCTTGGAGCTTGAAGCAAAGTGCTGGCGCCGGCAAGACTGGGATCATCATCGGGTCACACGTCGCCCATTCGCGCGACGATGGACGATCGGCGATAGATGACACCTGCACTGCTGCTCCGGCTACTTGCTACTGCATGCACTGCATGCACACGGCGCGAACGCAAGTGACCGAGAGCAAACGCACGCGCAACCATCGAGATCGAGAGCAACTCGAGATTGAGATCAAGAGCAACTCGAGATCGCGATCGAGCAAATTGGCTGTGAGCGACCAGCAGTCTAGTCTAGTCTACACTAGTCCAGCCCAGCCCAGCCCAGCCAAGTCAAGTCAAGTTCGGTGCAGCTAAGCAGAGCAAGAAGAAGAATGAGACCGGGAAGACCGAGAGCAAGATCAAGAAGACCGAGAACAAAAGCAAGGAGACCAAGAGCTAGACCAAGATCAAGACCAGCGCCAGTGCCAATACCAAGATGGTCACGTGTGAGAACAAACACGGCAAGCCACGAGCAAGAGTGACCACGAGCAAACGAGCCAAGAGAGACGACACGTACCGTACCGCACATGCCCAGTCACCAAGATGCCAAACTGCCACGCGCGACTCGGCTTGACTGGGGTCATCTCTGGGGTCATCTCTGGGATCATCTCTGGGATCATCTCTCGGAGCATCGCCCGGACTGCCTCCGCCATAGAGCCATAGCGGCTCGAAAGGCTTCGGTTGGACTCGGTACCTGCCAGTCTCGCACGCAAACTCGGGTGTTTGCTTCGCACGCACACTCGAGCGCAGCCTCGAACACAAACTTGGACCGATAGTGATGCCAGCGTGCACTGGACATGTGAGTGGTCGCGCGGAAGCAAGCAAGCGAGTTCACCGTGCGCAGCGATCGCGACGGTAGACAACACTGGATGGCCTAGAGGGTGCTAGACGGCGCTAGACTGGCGCTAGGCTCTCTCGCGAGCCGCAGTTCCTGTTCAAGACCTGACCGACGCTCCAGCGCGATCTCGCTCGCGTGCGCGCTTTGCTCTTGCTTCCTACTCACTCTGCAATTGGCACTCTCCCGACCAACTCAAGCACCACCACCACCACCACCACCACCAAGCACCATGGCTTTCCCGTACACCACCTCGACCCCAGTCGACGCCGCAGCGTTCCCGTACACGACGGTCCCGAGCGACCCGGCCACGTTCCCATACACGACGGTCTCGAGCGACCCATCGATGTTCCCGTACACGACGAGCCCGACCGACGCGGCGGCGTTCCCATACACGACCGTGCCGAGTGACCCATCGGCATTCCCGTACACGACGATCCCGAACGATCCCTAGATGGTTTGGGCTGAGACTGTTGGCTGTCGGCTTCGGCTGTCGGCTGTCGGCTTCGGCTGTCGGCAGGCGGCTCCGCTCGCGGCTGGGCCATGAAGATGGCTTGCGTGGAATCTCGAGTCTCGTGCGCGCGCCCAAACGCGTGCACGCGTGGATCGTGACCCTCAGGTCTCGCGTCTCGCGTCTCGCGTCTCGCGTCTCGAGGTCGAGCCGTCGTCGCCAGTCTTTGTCAACAGTCCGCCTCCACCTCTTTATGTCGTCGTCTGCTCCACAAGCGCACACAGCAGCTTCACCGAGCTCAGCTCAAGTCAAGTCAAGTCAAGTCAAGGCACCTCAGCTCCGCTCAGCTCCGCTTGGCCTGGCTCCGCTTGGCTTCGCTCGTGTGTGTTCTTGTGCAGACACGCACGCACGTATACTCGCATGTACTGTCTCGGGTCTTGGTCGTCACGCGCACACGCACTCGCATCCATCCACTACGACGCCGCTCGGCTCTCTCGAGTCGGCTCGCTCGGTGTCGCTGTTGTGGGTGAGCGAGTGCGTGAGTTAGCGAGTTAGGGCGTGGCGATACCGACCAACGAATACAGTGCAGCGACGCACAGTGTGCGGAGCATGTCCAGATCACCCTTGCTCACATCATCGGTCTCTCTCTCTCTCTCTCTCTCTCGTTCGGAAACTCCCAACCTCGCAAGCTCTCATTCTCAAACACTGCATCTGTCTCTCGAGCTCTCACTATCACGCTCGAGCATGCACTTGCAATAGCAGTGCGTCGTTGTCTCCTTCGCTTCCATGCTCTCCTGCAATGTCGCCTACTTCAGCACGCTTGCTCTCTCGCTTTCGATCGCTCATTCGCTCTCGTTCACACACTAGTCTGGCGCTTGCTATTCCAGTGCGCATCGCTCTATCGCTCACACTTTCGCTCGTCCTCGTCCTCGCAAGTCCGACGCCTTGCTCTCAACTCACCCACTCACCCTCGACTCATGTCGTGTACGAGTGCCCACAGCCACTTGGCTACACTGCATCGGTACCTCGTTCCGCTGTCTGCCGCCCGCTCTCAACTCACACCTGCAGACATGTATATGTGTATGCGCGTCACTCCTCTCTCTCTCTCTCTCTCTCTCTCTCGTCTTGTTGTCCTGCTACCGAGCTGGCGTTGTCGACCTACGCACTCGAAAGTGTCCCTCTGTGCACACAACCACCACTTGTGGCTGTGTACGCTGGCGTGGTTCGGTGGTTGTGTGCAAGGCAAGATAGCATGTGCTGAACTGAGTACGCACGCACATGCGCGTCGCAGCGCATCATACCACGTCACATCGCACTGCGCCGCGCTGCACTGGACCACAATGCACTACGCACCACCACATTGCGATGTACACTCAGTCCGTCAGTCTTGTGCGGCCTGTGCGGCCTATGCAGAGTGCGCGTCCTGGCTCGGATTCTTTGGACTCGATGTGCTTCAAAAGACAACTTTACGACCACCACTCTGAGATTTGGAGAGCATAAATTGACAACTTTGCGACCACCACTCTGAAATTCGGAAGGATGGCGTGCGCGCTTGCTTGCTTGCTGCTTCCATACGACTAGTACAGTAGCGGTTGTACAAAGGAGTGCAGTGTGCGTACTATCGTCCAAATCAACATAAGATCACAACGACGCCACTCGTGTGCTCTTGCGCTCGGTCTTGCTATCGATCGGTCGATCGATTCTGTCGAACGTCTGCACACCAAGCGTCACAGCCGCCGACGATTTGTCCGAGAGCCACGTTGACAAAACGACACAATCGTCACGTTGACAACACGACATTATCGACAGTTTGCTGCTGTTGCGCGAAAGGTCCATCTATTTCGGGCGGTGTATCGACGGTCGATGGTTGGGTGGCTGGGTGATGGGTTGGGTGATGGCCATCGCCAGTGATCACCAGTGATCGATTCGAGAAGCGCCATCGAAAGCACACACGCACACGCACACGCTCAGTGCGTGCTTGGAGCTTGAAGCAAAGTGCTGGCGCCGGCAAGACTGGGATCATCATCGGGTCACACGTCGCCCATTCGCGCGACGATGGACGATCGGCGATAGATGACACCTGCACTGCTGCTCCGGCTACTTGCTACTGCATGCACTGCATGCACACGGCGCGAACGCAAGTGACCGAGAGCAAACGCACGCGCAACCATCGAGATCGAGAGCAACTCGAGATCGCGATCGAGCAAATTGGCTGTGAGCGACCAGCAGTCTAGTCTAGTCTACACTAGTCCAGCCCAGCCCAGCCCAGCCAAGTCAAGTCAAGTTCGGTGCAGCTAAGCAGAGCAAGAAGAAGAATGAGACCGGGAAGACCGAGAGCAAGATCAAGAAGACCGAGAACAAAAGCAAGGAGACCAAGAGCTAGACCAAGATCAAGACCAGCGCCAGTGCCAATACCAAGATGGTCACGTGTGAGAACAAACACGGCAAGCCACGAGCAAGAGTGACCACGAGCAAACGAGCCAAGAGAGACGACACGTACCGTACCGCACATGCCCAGTCACCAAGATGCCAAACTGCCACGCGCGACTCGGCTTGACTGGGGTCATCTCTGGGGTCATCTCTGGGATCATCTCTGGGATCATCTCTCGGAGCATCGCCCGGACTGCCTCCGCCATAGAGCCATAGCGGCTCGAAAGGCTTCGGTTGGACTCGGTACCTGCCAGTCTCGCACGCAAACTCGGGTGTTTGCTTCGCACGCACACTCGAGCGCAGCCTCGAACACAAACTTGGACCGATAGTGATGCCAGCGTGCACTGGACATGTGAGTGGTCGCGCGGAAGCAAGCAAGCGAGTTCACCGTGCGCAGCGATCGCGACGGTAGACAACACTGGATGGCCTAGAGGGTGCTAGACGGCGCTAGACGGCGCTAGGCTCTCTCGCGAGCCGCAGTTCCTGTTCAAGACCTGACCGACGCTCCAGCGCGATCTCGCTCGCGTGCGCGCTTTGCTCTTGCTTCCTACTCACTCTGCAATTGGCACTCTCCCGACCAACTCAAGCACCACCACCACCACCACCACCACCAAGCACCATGGCTTTCCCGTACACCACCTCGACCCCAGTCGACGCCGCAGCGTTCCCGTACACGACGGTCCCGAGCGACCCGGCCACGTTCCCATACACGACGGTCTCGAGCGACCCATCGATGTTCCCGTACACGACGAGCCCGACCGACGCGGCGGCGTTCCCATACACGACCGTGCCGAGTGACCCATCGGCATTCCCGTACACGACGATCCCGAACGAGCCCTAGATGGTTTGGGCTGAGACTGTTGGCTGTCGGCTTCGGCTGTCGGCTGTCGGCTTCGGCTGTCGGCAGGCGGCTCCGCTCGCGGCTGGGCCATGAAGATGGCTTGCGTGGAATCTCGAGTCTCGTGCGCGCGCCCAAACGCGTGCACGCGTGGATCGTGACCCTCAGGTCTCGCGTCTCGCGTCTCGCGTCTCGAGTCTGGGCCTCGCTTGTCGCTTATCGCGTCTCGCGTCTCGCGTCTCGCGTCTCGCGTCTCGCGTCTCGCGTCTCGCGTCTCGCGTCTCGCGTCTCGCGTCTCGCGTCTCGCGTCTCGCGTCTCGAGGTCGAGCCGTCGTCGCCAGTCTTTGTCAACAGTCCGCCTCCACCTCTTTATGTCGTCGTCTGCTCCACAAGCGCACACAGCAGCTTCACCGAGCTCAGCTCAAGTCAAGTCAAGTCAAGTCAAGGCACCTCAGCTCCGCTCAGCTCCGCTTGGCCTGGCTCCGCTTGGCTTCGCTCGTGTGTGTTCTTGTGCAGACACGCACGCACGTATACTCGCATGTACTGTCTCGGGTCTTGGTCGTCACGCGCACACGCACTCGCATCCATCCACTACGACGCCGCTCGGCTCTCTCGAGTCGGCTCGCTCGGTGTCGCTGTTGTGGGTGAGCGAGTGCGTGAGTTAGCGAGTTAGGGCGTGGCGATACCGACCAACGAATACAGTGCAGCGACGCACAGTGTGCGGAGCATGTCCAGATCACCCTTGCTCACATCATCGGTCTCTCTCTCTCTCTCTCTCTCTCTCGTTCGGAAACTCCCAACCTCGCAAGCTCTCATTCTCAAACACTGCATCTGTCTCTCGAGCTCTCACTATCACGCTCGAGCATGCACTTGCAATAGCAGTGCGTCGTTGTCTCCTTCGCTTCCATGCTCTCCTACGTGTCAGCAACGCGTGCTCTTTCGGTCACATCTTGGAGTCCATGTCATTCTCGACAGATTGGTCTGTCGTGTAGTAGTGCCTGCAGAGCTCCGAGTCGAGGGAGGCCGACAGAGCAAAGCATCTTGAGCACAACGCTGTACCAATGTCTTGTTCGTACTCGTCACCTCGCCCCAGCCTCTTGAACCACCTCTTGCTGCTGGCATTACAACCAGGAGCTCAAGGGATACAAGTTAGGGCTAGACGAAAACCCTAATTGTAGCCCTAAGTCGGGCGCTTTCCCCTTTGACTGACTCGCATATCGAGCGCATCAATCATGAGCATGTACATGCGCCGATCGTGTCTGTCGCGGCTCTCGCGGCTGCTGCTGCTCCTGAGCGCATGCGCAGTGCTCGGTGCAGCGCATCTTGCGACAGCAGAAGGTGTCGACAGCGAGACAGAGGCGCCGTTCGTTCCTGTGCCGCGCGTCGAGATCTGCCCGCTCGACGCCGACGCCTCTGGCGCAGCACTCAGCCTCGTGCAAGTCACGGCCGAGCGGCGACCGCCTTCGCCGCCGCCTGGCCGCGTGCGCGATGCGTCGACGTACCCGCGCATCCTCTGCTTCGTGAACACGATCTCAGTGCACCACGACTCGCGCGCGCAGGCAGTCGCAGACACGTGGGGCCAGCGCTGCGACAAGCTCCTGTTCTTTAGTAACGCGAGCGCGACGATCACAGTCGGGAGCGCCGCGAGCGGGAACGCCCAGAGCTTTGAGGTCGTGCCGCTCGACGTGATTGCGGACCACAACCACCTCTGGCAAAAGCACAAAGCGACGCTCGAGTACGTCTACCGGCACTATCGCCACGACTTTGACTGGTTCTACAAAGCCGACGACGACGCGTACGTGATTGTCGAGAACCTGCGGCAGTACCTCCGGCGCCCAGAGATCCTGAACGCGTTCGAGCAAGAGCCGATGCAGATGGGCCATCGCTTCAACCTCACGCAGGAGCTCGTGAGCTACTACATCGTCGACGACGTGCTCGAAGCCGAGTGGCGCGCGCACTGGGAGCGCTGGGTCTTCAACTCGGGCGGCCCGGGCTACGCCATGAACCGTCGGTACCTCGACAAGATCGTCTCGATCCTGCCCGACAAGCACTGCCTCTCGGACGACTACAGCGAGATGCTCCCGGACGACGCGTCGATCTCGTTCTGCATGATGTGGCACGGCGTGTTCCCGTGGGACACGCGCGACGTCCGCGGCCGCGAGCGCTGGCACGCCGATCGCCCGAAAGGCGTGTTCTACACGAACCCGGACGACCCCGAGTACTGGTACGTCCAGTACCACGAGCACATTGGCGGCGTGCGCTGGAAAGCCGAGTCTGCGGCGCCCGACTCGGTTGCGTTCCACTACATCAGTCCGCCGCTCATGTACTACATGGAGCGGCAGCTCTACCTCTGTCGCCAGCCCGAGGACGTTCAGACGATCGCGGCGTTCAACGCCAAGTACGGACTTGCGATCAGCGAGCGCGCGATGGTGTACGAAGAGGTCGCGCCGCTGACATGAGCATCGGTAGTTCGTTCATCGCTTGCTCTCTTCATCATCATCATACGTTAGCTGGTCTAATGCGACGGCACTTGCGCCATCCTCTCTCTCTCTTACTCGTTGACTATGGACGGACACACACGGCGGCGCCGAGTGTCACAGTCCAAAGAGCGCGCTGCCGTCAATGTCGGCCGTGTGCGTCTCGTGGAGCTGCGCGGCGGCGGCAAACTCCTTGGCTTGGATCACGAGCTTCTCGGGCAAGTCCTGGATCTGCTTGCTCACGCCACTCGCAGTCGCACCGAGCGGTGACGACGCGCCAGACGCTGCGGCTTTTGCGTGGCGAATCGCGAGCATCGGCGCTTCGAGGAACTCTTTGAACGCGTTCTTCTGCGTCTTCATGCTGTGCTTCTCGCGCAAGAACGCGTCGAGCGCGTCGACCTGCGCAGGCGTGACGTCTGGCAACGACAGCAAGAGCTCGCGCGGGAGTGCGCAGAGCGATGACGCCGGTCGCAGCGGCTGGTTGCACGGGTCGATGCCTTTGCACTCGTCCACGGGCATGAGCCCGAGCGCGAGGCGACAGTAGATGTTGCGCGCGAGGTTGATGAGCTCCCACTTCAGTCCGTCCTCCTTCACGTGTCCAGGGTGCTCGTGCAGCAGCGCCTCGAGCGCCGCAGCAAAGACGTCGCGGCCCAAGAGCGCGTGGTACGCCGCGTTGTTGTGGAGCAAGTTGACGATCTTCTCGGCCAGGAGCGCCGCTTTGCGGCAGCTCAGCGTGTCTTTCCACGTGAGGATCTGCACCAAGAGCGCGCCGATCGAGAACGGCAGCGTCGTCGACTGGAGCAAGATGTAGTCGCGCTGGTACTCGTCTGCGGGGTTCATCACGTGCTTGGGCGTGTCCGTGTCGCCACCGACGACTGTCTTCGCGTCGATTGCGCACTCGAGGAACTCCATGACCTGCCGCGCGAGGTCCATGAGCATCTTCTCTTGCGCGACGTCGCGCTTCGCCTCTTCGACGCCGACGATCAGCGCCGACCACTCGGTGCGCTTCGAGCGCTGGCCACTGCCGTCGCTCGAAGCTTTGACAAAGCAGCTCGCAAAGCGCTGGACGACGTGGCCAAACACGTGCGAGAGCACTGGGTCGAGCAGCGACGGAAAGAGCTCGGGCGGACACGTCTTGAGGAACGGCAAGAAGACGTACGCGAGCTCGTTCTTCAAGTGCCGGTGCTCCATCACGTCAATGTTGCTCAGGATGCTGCTCTGGAAGAACGCGAGCGCCTGCGGATTGCGGTAGAAGCTCGCCTGCCCGAGCGCGAGGCCGACGACGTGGTACGTCACGTCGCGAACGTTCTTGTGCCACTTGGACCACTTGGACGCCGGCGGGAGCTTTGCGATCTCCTCTTCCTCGAGCTGGTGCTTCCCGCCGAGGAGCTGCGCGAGCTCGTCGACCGAGAGACTCAGGAGCCAGCACGACGTCGCAGTCTTCACGACGACGTCTTTGATCGCCGGCGCGTACAGCGCGTGGAGCGACGCCATGAGCGCCATCAAGTTTGGGAGCAAGTGGAGCCACGAGAGCGCAAACGACTCGGGGCCTGCGCGCTTGGCGATGCCGTAGAGCGTCGTGAGCGTCTTCACGACTTTGAACAGCCGCTTGCGCGTCTCTGGGTCGGTCTCCGACGATTCGATCGCCGACACGATGCTCTGTGGCGAGCTCACGAGCGCTGTCATCTCTGGCGCAGTCCAGCGCGCGAGCGGCTCCTGCACGATCTGCTGCACAAACTGCGCGCGCTCGTCGGCGCTCGCGATCGAGCCGGACACGAGCACGAGCATCTCGTAGAGCAGCACGCCCTCCGAGTCGAGCACGCAGTCGGCGGCAAAGAGCTCCTGGACCTTTGTGCAGAGCACTGGGAGCACTGGCAAGATGTGCGACGGAATCGCTTGGCAGATCGCCACGAGCGACGCGAGCGCGCGGCGCCGGACAGTGATTGTGTCGTTGCTCATTGTGCCGTGGACGTCTTCGCCTGGGAGCGCGAAGCGGATGTTGGCAAAGAGCACGTCAAAGACCGTCGTGAGGACGTCGCCGTCGAGGACGTAGTACTTTGCGAACGCCGAGAGCACAAAGAGCTGGCGGAACTTGAGCAGCGGGTCGGCGCTCGCAAACGCCAAGATGCGCTCGAGCAGCGCGTGCAAGAGCTGTCGGTTCGCTGCGTCGTCGAGCGCAGCAGGCGGGAGCTGCTTCACGACGCAGTCCACGAGCGACGACATACCTTCGTGGTACAGGAACGCTGTGCTGCGCTCCGTGCAGAGGCCGCGGTCTGGGCTCAAGTAGTCCGTCCCGACCGGGTACTGCGTCAAGACAAACGACGCGCGGTCGAGCAGGAGCTGGAGCGCCACTGTCGGCTGGAGCTGCACGAGCACGCGAATGAGCGCGTAGAGGCGGCCGCGAAAGTTCCCAAAGAACGCCATGTACTCAAAGTGGTCGTCGAACTCCTCGCTGCTCACTTGGACTGCGACGCTCGCGTCATCGTCGCGGTCTGGCGACGCGAGCTTAAAGTACTTCTCGAACGCCACTTGCCGCAGCGTCGCGAGCAAGCCGGCGACGACTGCGTCGCCGTGCTTGAGGATCGTCTTGTGCTTGAGGACTGTGAGCCAGACCACGATCTGCGCCTCGGTCACGATCAAGCTCGGGTGCGTGAACAGGCGGCAGAGCGACTGGAGGACTGCGTGGAGCAGCGCGAGCTCAGGCGGCGTCACGTCTGCGGTCAAGAGCGTGTCGAGCTGGTTCGCGCCCCACGTCACGAGCACGTCGTTGAGCTTGCGGTGGAAGCGCAAGTTCGACTCCAATTCGGACGCAACGTCGTCAACGTCGAGCGTCTGGACCTTCTCCACGATCCACTGCGTCGTCTCGAGCATGAGCTTGCGGTGCTCCTTCCCAAACCCGCGGCCGATGTACACTTCGAGGCACTCGGCCGCTGCGATGCGGAACTCGCAGTCGCTCAAGAGCTGCGTCGCGACGTAGATGAAGTTCATACCGGTTTCGACCGGTTTCTCAATTGGTACCCAGTCCAGAAACTCCTTGAGCATCTGGAGCGCAGCGTGCAGGAGCTGCTTGCTCGTGCGCTTCGCGGCGAGCGTCGCGCTTGGGGACTGGTACGTCGCGTACTGCGTCTCGAGCTCGTGGTACATGACTGGAAAGAGCTGCGGGAGGCAGGCGTTCAGGCCCTGGAGAATGTCTTTGCGCCGCGCTGGCGGGATCGACGTGTTGAAGCTGCTGCTCACGCAGTCCTCTGCGAGCGAGCGCAGGACCATGAGCACGAGCTCGATGAGCTGTGGCTTGCCGCTCTGCCAAATCGCGAGCACGTCCGGCAAGAACTCGGGCCAGCGCTGCGGGAACTGCCGCTTTGCGATCGCAGCCACAAGCGCGACCTTCTTCTCTTTCAGGAACACCGGCTCGTCGCCACCGGCAGTCGGCGCGTCGCTCCGGAGCAGCAAGTCCACGAGCTCCGTGCGCAGCGCAACTTGCTCGCCGACTGGCAGCGCGCTCCACTTTGTCAGCACGTAGTGCTCGAGCACGTGCAGCGCAAAGTGCTGCCGCGTGTGCGCTTGGATCGGCGACACGCTCGCTGCGCTGCTCGCCATCGGGTTCTTGTAGATCGCGACCGAGTACAACGCGCAGTCGGGGCGGTTCTTGAACTCTTCGCAGAACGCGTACGCGGCTTGGCGCTCGGCTGGCGCGGCTTGCGGCGAGTGCGACACCTCGACAGCGAGCAGCACTTGCTCGTAGAGCTGCTGGTCCATCGTCGCGATGCAATAAATTGTGCGTGCGTGTGCGTGTGGGTGGACGCAGCAGAGGACGCTGCTGCTGGGCTATGCAAGCAAGCAAAGAAACAAGTGTCTGTGGCAGTGGCAGTGGTAGTGGCAAGAGCAGCAAGCGCCGCAGTCGAGTCGTATCGGAGTCGCAGACCAGCGGCAGCTCTTGTTGCACTACTTCTTGCACTGCTTCTTGCTCGCTTTCTCTCTTCCTTGCGGGTTGCTTTGAATGAATGGCGCTTGGACAGACAGCCGAGTGGACGAAGTGTGAAGGGGTTGCTTTGGTTTCACTGCGTGTGTTGTGTGTTGTGTCGTGGTGTGTTTATGCATGCGTTGTGTGTGTGTTGTGACGGGTCGAATTGCATCGAATGATCGAGCCGTGTTGTGAGAGAGTGTGTGGAGACCCGTTGTGGCGAGTTGTGGCAAGTCGTGGCCAGTCGTGACGAGTGGAAAAGAGGTGTAATGGACTGTTGTGTGTGTGTGTTGTGTGTTGTGTGGCGAAAAAGTTGCAAGTTGTTATGAGCTTTGCATTTTTGATTTATGTACACTTTCACACACCTATATTCGCAACCTTCAAAAGCAACAAAGCAAGACAATACAAAAACGCAAAACAAAAACAAGAACACCAGCTTGGCTGAGCAAAACAAACAAGGAACGAAAAACAATAACCATATTCTACAACCTACAAACTACAAACTACAAACAACACAAAGCTGCTAGCTACAACGCGTTCCCAATGCGTCGTAGCTTTACGACACGCCGAGATACACATGATTGTAGTCGACCACGGCACCGCTCGGATCGGCAGCCACAACAACAACAACAACAACAGCCGCGATGACTGCGCTCGAGCTCGGACGCAGCACGTCGTCGTCACACGAGAGCAGTTGTGATGAGAGCTTGTGTGTGAAGCAGCAGCAAGCACGTGTGAGTGAAGCAGCAGCGTGCGAGAGCCATGTGTGAGAGCAAATCGACCAAGCAAGTGATTCACAATCGGGTGGTGACGTGGCCGTTTGCACCCGCAGGAGTGGCCAGCGCTGAGCGAACCAAATAGCGTCTGAGCAGTTCCCAGTCTCTCATTCGCCTGCTTTCAATCATTGATGACTGGCGATTACAAAGCACAATGTAGCCATTTTCCAGCGTCTCAAAGACCCCAGGAGCCAAGTCTCGAGGAGCCTCAAGAAGCCAAGTCCCTCCCTTCTTCCTTCTTCCTTCACACACATACATACACACATGACAACGAAGCTGACAAAGCTGCTCGAGCTCCTGCTACAGACACACCGGTGACACACGCCTGCTTTGCCTCGCCTTGCTGCAGATCGACCGCACACGTGGCAAATTGATCGCATGATGAGCTGCTGCTGCTGTCGATTACGGCCGCGCAAAACAAGCAAGTGCTGCGGTTGACGACACAGGCGCTCAAGCCTGACGAACCTCGACTCGGCTCTCACTGACAGACAGTATGTAGCGCATATTCGCTCTGCTGCTGCGAGCTGTCTGCAAGACCAGACACGCAGCACGGCCGACGCTCGGACCAGCTCGCTCGCAAGTCTCATTCGCGTATTTGCCAGCAACCAAGCAACCACACAACCACCACCCAGTACTCGCTCCAATCCAGCAACCATGTCGTCCTCGTCGTCGCCCATTTCCAACGACTCGCGCCTCCTCGTCACTGGCGCCTCGGGTCAGCTCGGACAGCGCATCGTGCACCACCTGCTCCACACCGTCAAGGTCGCGCCGCACCGCATCGTCGCCGGCTCGCGCAGCCCAGACAGTCTCAAGAACCTCGCGGACCTCGGCGTGCAGACGCGCCGCGTCGACTTCAACGATGAAGCGTCCGTGAAGGCGGCTGCTGAAGGAGTCGACCGTGCGCTGCTCATCAGCGGCAACGACATCTTCGGTCGCCTCGAAGGCCACAAGACCGCCGTGCGCGCGCTCGCTGCAGCGGGTGTGCACCACGTGCTCTACACGTCGCTCCAAGAAGCCGACCGCGCGACTGCGTTCGTCGCCGACGACCACCGCGAGACTGAGCGCGTGATCCGCGAAGGCAAGTTCGACGGCTACACCTTTTTGCGCAACGCGCTGTACTTTGAGAACTCGATCGGCAACATCGCTGGCGCAAGCAAGAGCGGTCAGTGGTTCAGCGCCGCCAAGGACGGCAAGGACGCTGCGATTGCGCGCGACGACACGGCTCGCGCGGCAGCGTACGCTCTCGCACGCAGCGGCAACACGGAGAAGAACGTGTTTGAGATCACGGGCGCAGAGGCGCTCACGATCGAAGAGAGTGTGGCGAACGTGAGCAAGGTGATCGAGAAGCCCATCCAGGTCGTCCACGTCTCGGTCGACGACCTCGCGCACGGCATCGCCGCGGCGACGGGTCTGCCGGAAGCCGTGGCCAACGCCTTTGCGTCCTTTGACGTCAACACAGCCGAGGGCCACGCTGCCACCGTGACCGACCACTACAAGAAGCTCACGGGTGTGAACCCGCAGACGCACCAAGAGTGGCTCGCTGCGAACAAGGCGGCGCTGCAGGCGCTCTAAGCATCTAAGCCTCTAAGCCGATTCGTCGTCAGCGCGCGTCCACATACACACGGTGGTGCTTGCGACGACACTCTTGTGTGAGCACACACTCACAGCGATGCGTGGTCTCAAGCGCTTCACTCGGGTGGAGTCTCGATGGCGTCAACACTCGAGATCTCGGACGCCCATGTTCGCACACACGCACACAAGTGCGCTTATGCATGCAGAAGTGCCACTGTAGAGCTGGCTGTCTCGAGCAGATCCGACAGACCGCAGATCCAACCACGACAACCACGACGACGATGACGACGACGACCAACTTCACAGCCGTGTACTAATACTTGCACAGACAACGCCAGTTCTCGTGAGAGTGTTCTTGTGAGAGCGTAGTGCAGTAGTGCAGATCCGAGGCAGCTACTGTTGCACCACGACTCGCTTGCGCTCAATACAGATACAAGACAGCGACAAAGACTTGCAAGCAGCATACGTGCTGCTGCTAAGCAGTGCATGTGTGTGTCTTCTGCAGCCATCTCTCGCTTCTCTCTCACACACACTTGGTACCAGTACTAGCGCTACGACACGAAAGGAACGGAGTGCTCTGGTGTTGACTCTGACTCCGACGACAGTGTGCTCACTCATTCAACACATCACAACGAGGACTTTCGAAGACGTCGGTGCTAGCTGCAGCATCAGCAACAACACTTCGCTATCGAAAGCGCACGAGTGACTACGACCTCAGACGTTGTGTGGATCACTATGACTATCGTTACGTCCTCAAAGCAAGAACTGCACTTGACTCGCGTCTTCGCGCGTGAGACGCAGGATGCGCTTCTCCTTGAGCTCAGCGGCGTGCCCAGCATGCGGCGCCGCGAGTGACGGCTCTTTGAGCGTCAGGAACTGGAACCGGCACGTCTGGATCACTTGCTTGAGGTCCGCACTTGCTCCGCCGCTCGATGACGGCGCGCTCGCTGTCGTCTTGACGACGTCGAGCTTGTGCTCTTTGAGACACGACTGCTGCATCTTGAGCATGCCGCCAAAGAGTCCGGCGTTGCCGCTGTTCCACCACCGCACACTTGCTTCGCGCGCCGCGTACGAGACGAGGATCTGGCCGTCGACGCGGAACGCAATGGCCGAGATCGCAGATGTGTGGCCATCGAGGACGCGCCACTTGGTCGCTGTGCGGAGGTCGTAGATGAGGATCACAGCCTCCATCGTGCCGATCGCGAGGCGCTGGGTCTCTTTGTGGAAGTCGATCATCGGGAAGCGCCGCACGAGGTTGTGCAGACAGCGCGTGCTGAGCTCGAGGCAGCGCTTGCGGCGCTCGAGCTTCGTTGGGTCCAAGCAGCACATGATTGTGTCGACGACCGCTGGCAAGTGGCGGAACATGAGCAAGTAGTGCGTATTGATGAGCTCGGTCAAGTAGAGCAGGACGCACTCGCGGAACGCGTGGGGGCGCTCGCTGTTGTTCATCTCCTGCTGCAGCAGCGCGAGCACGAATGCCGACTCGCATGCGCCGAGCTCAATGAGCAGACTCAGCGACGCGTTGCTCCCGCCGTTCGCGAGCACGCGCGCGTTGCTCCCAAACACAGGACTGCCGCTGCCGTCTGGATGCCGCTGCTTCTCGCGCATGTCAATGAGCAGGAGCTGCACAATGAGCGACGAGAGGTCCACGAGGTGCGGCCGGAAGAGCATCAGACCTTTCGTGAGGAGCTCCGCGGAGACCGACCCGATGTGCTGCGCCGGCGCTTTGAGCAAGTAGACGAGGATGTCGCAGACCTCGCGCGCGCCGGCCGGCGAGATCTCGCCCGGGAAGCACGTGCCGATCATGCTCAAGAGGATCACGAGCGACCCCAAGCGCGCGACGACGAGGTCAAAGTCGATCGCTTGACCAGTCGACGAGCCGTTGAGCTTGCTCCCAGTCTCCATCTCGAGGCGCACGATCTCAAAGTGGAGCTTCGTCGAGTACTCGGCCGTCAGAGTGCTCCGCGCGCTCGCTGGCAAGCGCTTGATCACGCCGTTGAGCAGCGCGCGCGCAGCGAGTTGCGTGTAGTCGCACGTGTTGAAGCCAAACTTGGCGAGGTACTCGAGCGCGGGCTCGCGGAAGCTCGGGACGTAGTCGGGCAGCACGACCGAGTGCTGCGTGATGAGCTGGCTCCAGAGCACGTGGAACTCCTCCTTGTTCTTTGGCGACGACGGCAGCGCTTGGGACTCGCCGCCGCTGCTCGCTTTCGAGTACTTGTGCTCCATCAAGTTCATACAGAGCGACACGATCCCGAGCGCGAGGTTCGCCGACAGCGCAGACGAGTGCTGCCAGTTGCGCACAAACGCGTTCGCTACTGGCGTCTGCGCTGCTTGGTTCGCGCCGAGTTGCGACGTTGTTGCTGCTGCTGGTGTTGCCTTGATAGACGCTTTCCACGGCACGGGGATCGTGAGCGCACCGGACGCGCCGTCGCGCAATGCGCACGAGTACAGCAGCTCTGGTGCGTCGAGACCGAGGAGGTCGCGACACGCGCGGTCGATCTCTGGCGTCGCGCCCCACGACAGCAGGAACGACAGCAGCAGCAGCTCGATCGACCCGATCGCGTACGGCGACACGGCACTTGAGGACAGCGCTCGCGGTCCTGACAGCAGCGGCGGCTCGGCGCTCGAGAGACCGACAAAGTACGACTTCCAGCTCCGCTTGATGCGCTCGGCGCTCTGGATCACGCCAAACTGGAGCAGCCGCACGGACGAGTCGCCGATGCACAGCTCTGTGCTTTCGACCGAACTCGCACTGCTACTGCCGTTTGGGTCAACCAGATCGTCTGAGACGGCGTTGCCGCCGTCGCCGAGCAGCGCCGCAGGGATCGAGCGCTCGAGGATGCCCGTGTCGACGTTCCAGACGTACACCATGCGGTCGTCGCACTCGACGTACACGAGGCCGCGCTCAAGATGCCAGTCAAGACCACAGATCGCGTCGTTGTGCTCGCTCAGCTCCATGACGCACTCCCACTCGACTGCGCACCAGCCTTTCGACGCTGCAGCTCTGGCGAACGCACTGCGGTTGCTCGGGTGGTAGCCGTACACCGGCGCAAAGAGCGCGACTTTGCGATCGACGCCGACCGTTGCAACGAGCCGATCTGGCGCCTGCACAGACCAACTGCTGCCGCTGTCGCGCACGGGCGAGACCGCAATCTCTTGGATCGCGCCGCGGTGCTTCTGGAACTTCTGGAGCACGACCGCTTCGCACACAAACGTCGCTTCGACTGGCCGGATCGCGACTTCGATCACGCGCATCGCGCCGTCGTCGCCGCCCGTGAAGACCATGAAGTAGATCGCCGCAGTCGATGGCGCTCCAGTACTTGGACTCGGACTGATGCTCGGGCTGCACGGCGCAGACGCGGACGTCGGAAGACTCGCGCTCAGACTCGCGCCAGAGCTGAGGTGGCGACTCGACCAGCTCCGGCGCTGCGTCGGCGCTGCAAAGCGCGAGCGGTAGAACGGGTTCTTGTCGCTCGCCAGGATCGACTCCTCCACTGGCACGCCGCGCTTGAACGTCTTGGCTTTCTTCATCGACATGTAGATGCCGCCACTGCTGCTATTGGAGCTCGTGCCAGCCGTTGTCGTCGCGCGAACGAGCGGCGTCGGCGGCAGCGGCGGCGAGTCGGCTGCAGCGACCGAACTCGGCGCAGTCCAGTGGCAGTGCGCGACTGCAGTGACGCTCCCACGATGACACGTCAAGTGCACGAGCGAGCTGCTCGTACTACGCGCTCGCCCCAAGAGCGAGATCTCGACGGTTCCGTTCGAGAAGCCAGTCACAGCCACGGGCACGTCTAGCAAGTACTGCGACGCAGTTGCATCGACTGACGCGTTTCCTGACGCTGTTGTCGTTGCGCGACGCTGCTGCTGCTGCGACGGCGCAGTGCGCGCAACGATCGGACCAAGAGCGGACGACAGGACACTCGTGACAGGACTGTCACTGCCGTTCGCTCGTGTATTGTTGTCGAGCAGTCCGCGTCTCGAGCGCTGTCGCCGCCGTGCGCCGAGGCGGTGCTGCGTCGCATGGAGCGTGCACGACACCCCAGCATCGTCTCGTCCGAGCATGAGGTGCGACAGACTCACGCGCCGGCGCACTGCTGCTCCACTGCTCGTAGACTCCTGCGTCGCGCCGAAGCCGTCGGCGAACGCGTGGAACTGGACGCGGTCGTACATATGCACGGGCAACGCGTGGGACTTGGTCATGCGCGGCGGTGACGCGCACTTGTTCAGCGGAATGTCCCAGAACCCGAGGCTCCCGCGGCGACACATGTGCACGAGTTTGGTCTGCGTCGAGGCGGACGAGAGCGGCGACGCCGGCACAAAGTAGCTCCCAATCGCTTGGATGCACGACGTGAAGCCAGCTGCAGCGTCGCGACTCGTGCAGAGATCGCGTCTTGCATCGCGCTGCGCCTCGCAGCACGCACACTGCTTGAGGAACGCGATGAACTGGCCCTTCTCGATCGCCGTGAGGTTCTTAAAGTTGCTCCGCGGCACGAACTGGTCCTGGTCTTTCGTGAAGATGAAGAGCTTCCCGGCCGACGTCATCGAGTTCCCACAGGACGCGAACTGGAACACGTGACCGGTCGTGGTCCAGAGCATGACTTGGTTGTCGCCCACGAACTCGCCGTTCGCCCACGCGACCGTGTCGCGCGACTGCGGCGCTGACGCTCGCCGTTCGTTGTCTCTCGGTGCGTGGCTCTGTCCTAGGAACGCAGCAGGTGGGACGTTGCAGCTCCCAACGAGCACAGACGGCTTGGCTTTGCTCCGCGGCGACGCATTCGCACCGCTGCTACTGCTGGAGGACGCGACGCCGTCGACTTTGCAGAGCCACTTGCGCTTGAGCACGGCCCACTTGGTCGCCCAGATGAACAGAATGAGCGACGAGTCGGGCGAGATGCGCACTGCGAGCGGGAAGTAGCTGCTCTTGATCGAGCGCATGAGCGCCGTCTGCGGGTTCATGTGGTCGCCGTCTTTCAGCGACGTGCTCTGCGAACACGTGATGTCGTCGGCTTCGTCGGCCCACGACACGACCCAGCAGCTCTCTTGGACCCACTGGAACGCCGCAGTCGTCGCGGCGCTCGAGGCGCTCGAGCTCCCGCGCGGTTTGGACCAGAGGAAGCACTTGACGAGTCCTTCTGCGCCAAGTGAGACCACGAGCGAGTCCCAGACCTGGTACGTGCTCTGCGACTGGCTCGTGCCAGTCGGAGTCCCCGAGTTGCTCCCAGATCGAGTCGCGACAGTCGCTGACGCTGCACTCGACGCGGCGTTTGCAGCACTCGATGCACTTGGCGCTGCTCCAGTGCTCGCACTCTCGCCTCGAGCGCCAGTAGCACCCGCACCGAGCGGGTTCTTGGAGAACGCCGGCCACGTGCCTTTGAGCGGCAGCATCTTGAGCTCGCCGACTGCGATGCTCCGGCGGATCTGCTCCTGCGCCGTGTCGACGCAGTAGAGCAGCGCCATCTTCCACGTGTCGAGCACCATCATGCGCGTCTCCTCCGAGTACACCATCGCGTAGCGGTTGTTACAGAACATCTCCATGCCCTTGATCGGCGCAAGTTGCTTCGCGAGCGACGCGCTTGCGCACGAACAGAGGCCGTTCGGGAGCTGCCAGCGCGCGACGGACCCATCGCGCGTGATCGATAGGAGCACGCTCTGGCCCCACTCGTCCGTGCCGCTCACGATGCTCTGCACGCGCCGTCGCTGCTCCGAGGCGTCCGTCTCTGCGCCAGGGAACACGAGCAAGTTGACCTGCGCGACGGCGTCGTGCTCAAACAGCCAGTAGATCACGGCGCCGTCGACAGTGCCGGCGAAGACGCAGACCTGGTACTGCGCAGCGTCGTCGCTGTCGTCGTCGTCGTCGACGATCTGGATCTGGAGCCCAGCGAACGCGGCAGTCGCGCCACTTACCTGGCGACGAGCGCTCGAGGCGCTGCTGCTGCTACTGAGACTCAGTCGCCGCCCGCCGCTCGCAGTCGTGTTCGAGTTCTGGCTCGGCTGCGAGAGCGGGAGGTGGAGCACGTGCAGACACGAGATCTCGACGCGCGGCGGCTCGTTCCAGAGCACGAGCGGTACGACCACCTCTTGTTCGCTCGCACTTGATGCTGCGCTGTTCTCCCAGCCAGCACAGGCGCTGAACGCACCGTTGAGCGTCTGCTGTCCGTTGCTGCTCGCGCCGTGTGCGCTGCTGCCGACGATCGTGCCCGCAGACGACGGCTTCTTGAGGATCGTGGGCGAGTACCCCGTTGTCGCGGTCCAGCTCATGTGCACTGCGGTGTTGTTGTTGTTGTCGTTCGTGAGCGAGTGACTAAGTTGAAGTGTGTTTGTCGGTCTTCTCTTTGCTGCGGCGACTCGTATCGTGCGAGCGCGAGTGGTTGGGAAGCACGAGATCAGTTGAGCGCTGTGGTGCAAGAAGAGGAGCTGCAAGTCGACTGATATCGCGCGTGCTGCAGCGATCGAGGCGCACGCGAGAGCTGCTGGCGCACGACACGAGCACGAGCACGAGCACGGGCTCGTCGATGCTGATGCTGTGTCGTCGCGACTTGTGGCGTTTTCTTACTGCGATCTCGATAGTGAAGAAACTCAAACAGTATCTCGGGACAATCGTGGCATTCTATACAGACAAAACAAGTCAAAGTCTAACAACAGTCATGAGATGACAAAAGCATACAAGCACCAAGTGTACAGGTCGACAGCGTTCTTGAAGCACTCTTGACACATGACATCCTCGATCAAGATGACAAGCAACGAGCCCCTCGTGATCGCATTTGCTTCCTACTCGATACATCCGATGCTTTGCATGTCGTGTGTTGTGCGGCGTGTGTACGAGTGTCATCGTCCAGCAATGCCAGCAGTGCGTCTTTGCTTCGTCGTCTGTGTCTGGCTGCGTCTGTTTCAGCGTGTTGACGGTGCTCTTCAACTTTGTGTTTGTATCAAAACAGTGCAGCACTGTCTACTGTGAGTAGCCAAACGAATACGCAGTGCAACCAAGTCCTCTGCACTCCTCAACATCGTCGCCCTCACCTCGCGAGTCTCGCAAAGCTCGCAAGTCTCGCAAACGCTACAAGAGCGCCTCTTTCGTGACGTGATGGCACTCACCGAGTCGCTGTGTCCGGGTCGAAAGCGAGTTGCCTTCGACGCGCACCTCAGTCCTCGGCCCAGACGAGCGAGTGAGCACACTGTCGTCGGAGTCAGAGTCAACACCAGAGCACTCCGTTCCTTTCGTGTCGTAGCGCTAGTACTGGTACCAAGTGTGTGTGAGAGAGAAGCGAGAGATGGCTGCAGAAGACACACACATGCACTGCTTAGCAGCAGCACGTATGCTGCTTGCAAGTCTTTGTCGCTGTCTTGTATCTGTATTGAGCGCAAGCGAGTCGTGGTGCAACAGTAGCTGCCTCGGATCTGCACTACTGCACTACGCTCTCACAAGAACACTCTCACGAGAACTGGCGTTGTCTGTGCAAGTATTAGTACACGGCTGTGAAGTTGGTCGTCGTCGTCATCGTCGTCGTGGTTGTCGTGGTTGGATCTGCGGTCTGTCGGATCTGCTCGAGACAGCCAGCTCTACAGTGGCACTTCTGCATGCATAAGCGCACTTGTGTGCGTGTGTGCGAACATGGGCGTCCGAGATCTCGAGTGTTGACGCCATCGAGACTCCACCCGAGTGAAGCGCTTGAGACCACGCATCGCTGTGAGTGTGTGCTCACACAAGAGTGTCGTCGCAAGCACCACCGTGTGTATGTGGACGCGCGCTGACGACGAATCGGCTTAGAGGCTTAGATGCTTAGAGCGCCTGCAGCGCCGCCTTGTTCGCAGCGAGCCACTCTTGGTGCGTCTGCGGGTTCACACCCGTGAGCTTCTTGTAGTGGTCGGTCACGGTGGCAGCGTGGCCCTCGGCTGTGTTGACGTCAAAGGACGCAAAGGCGTTGGCCACGGCTTCCGGCAGACCCGTCGCCGCGGCGATGCCGTGCGCGAGGTCGTCGACCGAGACGTGGACGACCTGGATGGGCTTCTCGATCACCTTGCTCACGTTCGCCACACTCTCTTCGATCGTGAGCGCCTCTGCGCCCGTGATCTCAAACACGTTCTTCTCCGTGTTGCCGCTGCGTGCGAGAGCGTACGCTGCCGCGCGAGCCGTGTCGTCGCGCGCAATCGCAGCGTCCTTGCCGTCCTTGGCGGCGCTGAACCACTGACCGCTCTTGCTTGCGCCAGCGATGTTGCCGATCGAGTTCTCAAAGTACAGCGCGTTGCGCAAAAAGGTGTAGCCGTCGAACTTGCCTTCGCGGATCACGCGCTCAGTCTCGCGGTGGTCGTCGGCGACGAACGCAGTCGCGCGGTCGGCTTCTTGGAGCGACGTGTAGAGCACGTGGTGCACACCCGCTGCAGCGAGCGCGCGCACGGCGGTCTTGTGGCCTTCGAGGCGACCGAAGATGTCGTTGCCGCTGATGAGCAGCGCACGGTCGACTCCTTCAGCAGCCGCCTTCACGGACGCTTCATCGTTGAAGTCGACGCGGCGCGTCTGCACGCCGAGGTCCGCGAGGTTCTTGAGACTGTCTGGGCTGCGCGAGCCGGCGACGATGCGGTGCGGCGCGACCTTGACGGTGTGGAGCAGGTGGTGCACGATGCGCTGTCCGAGCTGACCCGAGGCGCCAGTGACGAGGAGGCGCGAGTCGTTGGAAATGGGCGACGACGAGGACGACATGGTTGCTGGATTGGAGCGAGTACTGGGTGGTGGTTGTGTGGTTGCTTGGTTGCTGGCAAATACGCGAATGAGACTTGCGAGCGAGCTGGTCCGAGCGTCGGCCGTGCTGCGTGTCTGGTCTTGCAGACAGCTCGCAGCAGCAGAGCGAATATGCGCTACATACTGTCTGTCAGTGAGAGCCGAGTCGAGGTTCGTCAGGCTTGAGCGCCTGTGTCGTCAACCGCAGCACTTGCTTGTTTTGCGCGGCCGTAATCGACAGCAGCAGCAGCTCATCATGCGATCAATTTGCCACGTGTGCGGTCGATCTGCAGCAAGGCGAGGCAAAGCAGGCGTGTGTCACCGGTGTGTCTGTAGCAGGAGCTCGAGCAGCTTTGTCAGCTTCGTTGTCATGTGTGTATGTATGTGTGTGAAGGAAGAAGGAAGAAGGGAGGGACTTGGCTTCTTGAGGCTCCTCGAGACTTGGCTCCTGGGGTCTTTGAGACGCTGGAAAATGGCTACATTGTGCTTTGTAATCGCCAGTCATCAATGATTGAAAGCAGGCGAATGAGAGACTGGGAACTGCTCAGACGCTATTTGGTTCGCTCAGCGCTGGCCACTCCTGCGGGTGCAAACGGCCACGTCACCACCCGATTGTGAATCACTTGCTTGGTCGATTTGCTCTCACACATGGCTCTCGCACGCTGCTGCTTCACTCACACGTGCTTGCTGCTGCTTCACACACAAGCTCTCATCACAACTGCTCTCGTGTGACGACGACGTGCTGCGTCCGAGCTCGAGCGCAGTCATCGCGGCTGTTGTTGTTGTTGTTGTTGTGGCTGCCGATCCGAGCGGTGCCGTGGTCGACTACAATCATGTGTATCTCGGCGTGTCGTAAAGCTACGACGCATTGGGAACGCGTTGTAGCTAGCAGCTTTGTGTTGTTTGTAGTTTGTAGTTTGTAGGTTGTAGAATATGGTTATTGTTTTTCGTTCCTTGTTTGTTTTGCTCAGCCAAGCTGGTGTTCTTGTTTTTGTTTTGCGTTTTTGTATTGTCTTGCTTTGTTGCTTTTGAAGGTTGCGAATATAGGTGTGTGAAAGTGTACATAAATCAAAAATGCAAAGCTCATAACAACTTGCAACTTTTTCGCCACACAACACACAACACACACACACAACAGTCCATTACACCTCTTTTCCACTCGTCACGACTGGCCACGACTTGCCACAACTCGCCACAACGGGTCTCCACACACTCTCTCACAACACGGCTCGATCATTCGATGCAATTCGACCCGTCACAACACACACACAACGCATGCATAAACACACCACGACACAACACACAACACACGCAGTGAAACCAAAGCAACCCCTTCACACTTCGTCCACTCGGCCGTCTGTCCAAGCGCCATTCATTCAAAGCAACCCGCAAGGAAGAGAGAAAGCGAGCAAGAAGCAGTGCAAGAAGTAGTGCAACAAGAGCTGCCGCTGGTCTGCGACTCCGATACGACTCGACTGCGGCGCTTGCTGCTCTTGCCACTACCACTGCCACTGCCACTGCCACAGACACTTGTTTCTTTGCTTGCTTGCATAGCCCAGCAGCAGCGTCCTCTGCTGCGTCCACCCACACGCACACGCACGCACAAACACAAGCGCACACGAGCGCGCTCTACGCTGCTGTCGTAGCACATCCAGCGCGTCGTCTACCTCTTCTGCGCATGTACTGCATGTCGTAGCGCACTATCTACTACTGCATGGTTCGCGTGGGCGAACTTGCCTCTCAGAGCGGCAATGGCACCGACTCAGACGCCTTGGATGGATACACTCACATGGATACACTCACTAGGTGTCTGTCTGTCTCACGCTTCGACCACCAGCGCTGTCACTTGCAAAGTACACGTGGGCATTTCTACTGGCAAACAACAGCACACTGAGGTACACGAGCGCGAGACAGACGTACAGCGCCGTGCTCTGGAGCATCGGGAGACTCGCACCTTCGCGCGCGAGGTACTTGGAGAAGATGCCGGTGACGACGTTGAGCAGCATGCTGAAGTCCAAAGCACATCAAAGTTGCTGTGTCTTGCAAGTGACATCCTCGTCTCGATGACAAGCAACGAGCTCCTCGCATTTGCTTCCTACTCGATCCATCCGATGCTTTGCGTTGTACTTGAAGCATCGTTGTTCACTTTCATCGTTTGCTCACTTGTTGGTCACGTGCGACGGCGCGACGAGGAAGATGTAGACGTTCTCTGCCGACGTCGTCTGGAGCAGTCCCGGTCGCGAGTGCGCGCGCTTCTTGCCCACGATCAAGTGCCGCAAGTCGTCGACCTGCCATCACGTCCACATCCAAAGCATCAGTCCCTCTGTCTGCTACCGACCGACCGACAGCAGCCAGAGACGTACGATCGTGGGGTTGATGTTGAAGTAGTTGTGCCGGATCGCGTGGACGTTGTTGTCCATCCACGTCGTGTCAATGACGTCCATGTCGAGGTACTGGAGATCGTCGCCGCTGCTCTTCACACGATCGCGCGCGCACTCGAGCGCGTGCTGCGCAGACCGCTCCACGGGTGTGCGGTTGTACGCAAACGTCGCGACACCAGGGAACTTGCCCTTCTGGTTGATCGCAGCGATCGCGACGTCCATGTCGACTGCAGGCGAGAGATTCGACTCGACCCAGCGGTGGAACTGCGTCTCCGTGCGTTCGCGCGGCTCGCGCTCCGTTGCGTCGCGATGAACCATCGTTCCGCGGCGGCCGAGCGAGTAGTTGAGCGGCCCAAAGACCGACGTCTTGGAGAGGAACTCGAGGTAGAACAGCGCGCCGTCCATGCTGTCGGCGTACAGCGTGATGTGGTCGCAGAAGCGGCGCGCGACGTCGTAGCTGCCGCCGTACTTGACAAAGTCGTCGCGCGAGTAGTCGGGATTGCACAGCGTGAGCGTCGAGAGCGTGAGGCGCGGCTCACGAAGTGCGTCCGAGCCGCTCAGAGGCTAGCGATACATACAGAGAGAGAGAGAGAAGCAGACGTGAGTTGGTTGGTCTGTTCCTAAGACACGAGGCTGTGCTGACGCACGCGGAGGATGTCGTCCAAGTGGCCCTCGCACAGACAGCGGAAGAACACGCGCGCGCCCATCGAGTGCGCGATGATGTTGAGCGTCGAGTAGCCGGCGTCTAGGAGGCTCTGAAGGAACGCGCGGAAGTCTCTGGCTGTCTGATCACTCTCGCTCCCGACCTTCTTTGCTGCAACACACGAGCAGCAATAGCCATACACGTGGTGGTGCGAGTCGCGTGAGCCACGCTTCCCTCACTCTCTCTCACTCTCGTACACGTACAGCGCAACAGCAGACGCACCTTGAAAGTACGCGAGTGCGCCACCACTTGGCCAGCTGAACACAAATGGATGGATGAACGGCGGGAAGTCGCCGAGCGCGAGGAGCTGCGCGAGGCGGTTCATGCCGTAGTCGAGCGAGCAGTTGTAGCCGTGGAGCAGCACGAGCGCCTCCTTTCGCACGCCCGCGACCTGCCTCTCGAGCACAGGCGTCGAGTTCTCGCGGAAGATCTGGCGCTTGGACGACCGCTCGCGCTGCAGCGACCGCGACGGCGCTTTCGTGTCCGTGACTTTGCTGAACACGACGTCGTCTGCTGGTGTCCGGAGCATTGGGAGACACTCTGCTGCGCTCTGCGGCGCGCCACTCGCAGTGTCCGGCGGCGTCAAGTGCGTCACCGCCGGCAAGAACGTGAAGAAGCCGCCAGAGACGGAGCACTCGACGCTCGCGACGCCCCAGTGGAGACCTTCGCGCGAGTGCTTGGGCCAGAACGCGATCGCATCTGGCCGCTCTTCGCTCCGGTTGTGGCAGTAGCCGATGCGCAAGTTCACGAACGAGTAGCCACTGCCGTGCTCAAAGCTCCTGAACGGACCGATCGGGAGGCCGTGGTCCCACTGCCCAGTCAAGCGCTCGCCGTGGTACGACGTGTCGGTCCACATGCCGTAGCCATGGGGCTCGCCATTGGCGTCCAGACCGCCGCAGTACCGAACGACGTTGCGCTTCGTGGTATAGAACCGCGCGGCGGAGCGGTACGAGATCGAGTTGGTCTGCGGCCCCGGTCGCGCGGTCCACCAGCTGATGCTGTTGAACGTGTTCGTGCGCACGAGCCACGGGTACGTGTAGTGCGTGAAGACGTAGACGACGATCGTGAGCGCCTCAAGGCCGATGAGGATCATCATGACGACGTAGCGCGTGTGCGCGTCGGCGTCCGAGATCGTGTCATCGAGCCAAAAGAGCGCGTGCGCGTTGCCCGTGAGCGTGTACGTGAGCATCTCGGCGAGCACGACCCAGTAGATGAGCCACCGAATGAGCAGCGCGACCTGAACGATGACGTAGATCACGAAGATCACAGCGGCGGTCGCAAAGAGCTCGTCCGACGTCGTGCGTCCAGGCGAGTCGTTCGAGAGCACTGTCGTGCGCGACTCTAGTGCGTGCAGTGGTCGTTGTTAGGCTCTGTATCGTCATGAAGGTGGTGCTGTCGATAGAGTGGTGATGTATGGCGAGAGACGCACGTACCGCCTGGTGTGAGCGACAGCGTCGCAAGCACCAGCAGGACGTACGCGACCATGAGCCACGTCACGAGCTGTGCGACGAACGAGTACTACAGACGCAGTGGCATGTTCGTGTGTGAGTCATTGCAAGGCGAGTCACACACGACATGCACAGCACGTACTTTGCGGTAGACGCCGCGATACCGACGCTGCAGTCGCCGTCCAGTCATGAATCCGAACGCGCTGGTGCGTCGTAACAAGCAGCACACATGCGCACATACGTACATGTACGTGATCAGATCGATCAGCAGCATCGCATAGAGGCAAAGCATAGTACACATGTACACACTCGTGGTCGTACCGCGCGTAGTTGAACTCGTTGGTGGCGCCATCGCCGCCGCCATCGTTCTCTTCAGACTGACTGCTACTCGAGTCGCGCGCATTGCGATGGCGCAGTGTGATGTCTGCGTCCTGCTCTGGGTGCTGCAGCAGCGGCGGTGGCGACGGCGCTCGCGCTGCCATGAGACTCTGTGTGAGCTCGCCGTGCGTCGCAGCGCGGTCGTCGGTGGTCGCAGAGGACGATGATGCCGAGCCTTGCTGCCTCATGTGCGTGCGTCGTTGTCTTGGTTGTGATAGAAATGAATCATATTGATGTGGATGCGATCGGGTTTGCTCATGGATTCATGCGTTTGCCTTGATGTTTGTATATTTCGCTGCGAATCAGGACCCGTTGACTCGATTTGCACAGGAGGACGCACTCGCTTGCTTCTGTCTCGTTCTGCTACTGCTGCGACTTGGAGCTCGTCATGGTGCGCTCACTCCTCGTTCACGCATCGTCTTGTCACGCTCGAACATTGAGACCTCAACGCGTCTGTGTGCGAAGTCTTGACATGGCTACGCAGATGATCGCCAAGTCCTCGACGTCTCCTAGATGAGATGTTGTCTTTGATGCTCTGTTTGAGCGCAGCAGAGACCCGACTCGCGAGCGCCAACGAGTACTAGACCACGTTGAAATGCGTGATTCTGAAGTCTGTCCATGAACGTGAGCACATGACGCATCAACTAGGACGCTCACGAACTCGAATCGGTTGAGCTTGAATCTCGAGGAGCTCGAAGCAAGGCTTCAGACGCTCAAGCGCGAGCAGCATGCCGTCCTCGAGTTGATCAGGAGTCGGTATGCCATGGACATACCGTCCGTGAGCTATTCGAGAGAGCAGTTCACGAGAGTAGTTCGAGCAGTACACTTCAGCTCGAGTTCGCTCGAGTCGGACTCTCAATCAACATGGCACCGCACTAGTACAACAAGTTCGCATATTCAGTGCTGTATGTACTATGCATGCTCGTCGCTATCGAGATCTATCTTCTCTTCGATCTTTGTGATGTGCACGTGGCGTCTTGTCGATGGATTGCAGGACAGCTGCAAAGATGTCTTGACTGTGTTGCTCAGAGAGAAAAGCGTGATGCTGATCGGCGCCGCGGTCGATCATGAGGCGAGTCACCTCGTATGTCGGTGGGTGAGCGTAGCGCCGGGAGAGTGGTTAGCCGACTCGACGTTCGCTCATGGAGGACTTGGAGTCCAGCAGCTCGATGATGATCTTCATCTTCGTGATCATCGTCAGATTCGTCGCTTAGGAGGCTGACGAAGTGGTCGGGATCTGCGACTTCGTCCAAGTGATCTTCATCTTCGTCAACATCGTCGGGATCGTCGCTCAGGAGACTATCGAAGTGGTCGGAATCTGCGACTTCGTCCAAGTGCTGATGAGCTCGTTGCGAAGAGGAAACTTGTGCTACTCTGATGCTTGATCTCTGCGCCAGTCGTTCAACGTGACCGATGACTGTGTCTGTGTGTAGGTGGCGTACGCTCTCGCGCTGGTGCTGCTCCATCCTGCGCACACGAGCGTAGAAGGCTGGGTCGCGAGTCACGAGTGTCGACAGCTCGATACGCTGGTCGCGTTCGTTGCGGGGTTGGTAGGCCTTGCTGACTTGCCTGTTGTTCGTGCGCGCTCTTCTGCTTCGATAGCCTCGTACCGCAAGTCCTCGTACATCAACGTCAGGCACCTGTGCGCCCGACCGCCGACGAACACGAGGGACACCTCAGTGTTGTTGTAAAAACCGGCGTCGGTCATGTTGTTCGAACCGCAGATGGCGATGGCGTCGTCGATCAAGATGAACTATAGCACAGGCAAAGCAGCCAATGGGTTAGTTGATGCGCACCCACGGCAGGAATTCTCATACCATGGTGTACCTTAGTGTGCATAGTGTTGACTGCCAGATGCACTTTGACGTTGTCGCGCTTGCACCTCTGGAGCATTGGAACTTGTGAATCTGGTGCTGCCGCCTGTGCCTTGTCCGTCACGATCTCGAGCAGCTCCATGCCAGGCCGTGCAGCTATCTCAAGAAGTAATTTGGCGAACTACGTCCGACAACAACAACATAGCAGTCAATGCTGGTGCAATGAGCGCAGTGATAGTCGGCGTTGCGCACCTCTTTGTCGGTGATTGTCCACATTGCCAACAGCAGTGTTTTGTTGGTAAGAGCCAAGTAGCTCAGTTGACGCACCAGCGCGTGGCGCTTGTCGCCTGGAACCATGCGCTCTGGTCGTGGCGAAGGATAGATAAGGACATCTATGCAAGAGTCCAGACTGTCTTCGTCGATGTCGTCCAGGTCCACCTTTCCGTACGGGGGATAAGCGACCAACGGCGGGAGGCGCGGCGTCTTGAGACGCCTGGAGGCGCGACCGGAGCGTACTTGCGTTGCAATGCATGTACTTGTCAGCGATGTCCTTGATCGTAAACAGCGGTTTGCCGTGCGCATCTCTGATCCGGTGAATGGCTTCGGCCGCAAGAACGTCCAAGTCCGACAGCACCATTCTGCTCTGTCGGTCCTGGCGCTGTTGTTGCTGTGCTTGGTTCGACATGGCGGTGACGTGAAGACGCAGAGATGGCGAGTCGCGCGAATGAGTGCTTGTGTGTTTGTAGTGCGAGTGCGAAAGCTGAAGTGCGCGCTCCACTGCAGTAGCAGCCGTCTGCACGCTTGCACTGCTGTACTGCAGTGCAATGCGCGGCACCAACCATTTTGCGTGCCCTCTCGGAGACGCGTGCAATTCGATTGTCCAGCACACAACAACAGCAAATGGCTCGGAGAGACAACACGCGCTGGCCGTGTCGGATGCACTGTGGACTTTGCTGTTTGAGCGCGCGGATCTCAGAAGCGCGGGCGCTCCCGCGCGCTCAAACAGCAAAGTCCACAGTGCATCCGACACGGCCAGCGCGTGTTGTCTCTCCGAGCCATTTGCTGTTGTTGTGTGCTGGACAATCGAATTGCACATTCGGGTGTGAAACGACGCGAGGCGTCGTCGTCATATCCCGGTCATCGGCTAACACCGCATCCGTTGTTGTTGTTTGGGTTCAACGACTGCTTGGTACTTACAGTCGTTGCAGCTCGCTCCACAAGAGACGACCTGTTGCACACACGCACGCACGCATCGATCTGTTGCTGCTCCGGAGCTGCGCGTGCTGAAGTGGACGCGCCGTCGACAGCACGTACGTACGTACGCACGCACGCGCAAAGAGCACTGGCATCCTGCAGCTGAGCGCGAGCGTGTGAGTGAATGCAGCAGGTGTTCGCTCCTCGCCTCTTTCGCTGTCGCTCGCTTTAGACGACACAACCGACTCGTTCGCACGTCGTCGTAGACGCATACGAGACGTACACACACAAAGGCGCATAGAGATAGGGAACGTACATACACGATGGCAGTGCCGCAGCACTTTTTCCGGTTAGAGACCGAGGGACTCGCGTCGTCCACGAGCGTCGTGCCGGCGACTGGAGCAGCACCAACACGATCGCGGCCGCCAGGACCCGGCGTCTTTGCGCGCGTCATTGGGTGGAACCGCGTGCGGAGCGTGCCGGGACAGGAGATCAGCGACCAGCAACGCTCGGACGCGTCGCCGATCAAGAGCCGCGTGCTGTTCATCAATGACGTCTTGCGCACGCACGAGTACGCGAGCTACATCGCAAAGAAGTACGACACAGAGGTGTACCGCGGCAACATCGTGCGGTCGTCCAAGTACTCGCTGCTCAACTTCCTCCCCAAGTCGCTCTTTGAGCAGTTCCGCCGCGTCGCCAACTTCTACTTCCTCATCATCTCGCTCCTCCAGCTCTGCACGGACCTCTCGCCCACGAACGAGTACTCGACGATCGGACCCCTGGCGATCGTGCTCTTTGCGACGATGGTGAAGGAAGGCATGGAGGACCGGCTGCGGCACCAGCAGGACTACTGCGTGAACCACCAAAAGGCAGACGTCCTCGGCGCGACGCCAGAGCACCCGACCGCGGACCAGTCGAGCGGCAAGGTCGGACAGAACCCAGTGGTGCTCGAGCGCAGTGGGAACTCGTCCCGTGGCTTGGTCTTCCAGCCGATCTTCTGGAAGAACTTGCGCGTTGGCCACGTCGTGAAGATCTACGACAAGGAGCAGATCCCAGCGGACATTGTCCTGCTCTTCTCGAGCCACGAAGACGGTGAAGCGATGTGCGAGACGTCGAGTCTCGATGGCGAGTCGAACCTCAAGGTGCGCCACTGCCTCAAGTGGAACCAGATCCAACCAGAGAGCGCCATGGGCTTTGGCACGACTGTCAACTCGGAGATCCGATGCGAGCTCCCAAACAAGCGGCTCTACAGCTTTGACGGCGTCCTGCGCATCTCGTACGCGAGTGAAAAGGCGAAGCTCGAGGCGCAGATGCGACTTGACAAGAAGCACGGCGCGAACAAGACGCGCGCGACGCTCCCCGACATGGAGGAGCTCCCGATCAACATCGAGAACGTGCTCTTGCGCGGCATGAAGTTGTGCAACACCAAGTGGGTCATCGGCGTCGTCGTCGGCGCTGGGAACGATACGAAGCTCGTGCAGAACATGAAGGCGATTCCGTCCAAGTTCAGTCGCTTAGACCACACGGCGAACCGGTGCATCTTCCTCATCTTCGCCGTGCTCTTCAGCGTCTGCTTCATTAGCTCGATCCAAGCCTCGCTCTTCTCGCACAAGGTCCACACGCACGCAGGCTTTGCCGCGGCGATGCCGTACATCAAGCACTACAGCGTCGGCGACTTTGCTGAGGCTTGGGTCACGTACTTGATCCTGTACAACAACGTCGTGCCGATCTCGCTCTACATCAGCCTCGAGGTTGTCAAGTGGTACCAAGCGCGACGCATCGAGAGCGACCCGCGCATGCGCTGCGCTGACAACGGCCACGGCGTGACGGCGCGGACGTCAAACGTGAACGAAGATCTCGGGCAGATCAAGTACATCTTCACGGACAAGACCGGGACGCTCACGAAGAACCAGATGCTGTTCAAAGTCTGCAGCATCGGCGGCGTGATCTACGACGGCACGAACATGAACTTGCGCCGGCTCGCAAAGGCCACGAGCAGCGGTCTTGCAAGCGCTGACGTGTCGTCCAAGATGTCGATGAGCGGTCCGCCGTCGACTGCGAGCTCGGGGTCCAAGCACCCGTCGTCTGGACGCGAAGGCTCCGAAGGCAAGCGCATCGTGAAGCAAGCGTCGCTGTCCGAGAAAGACGTGCGACCGTACTACCACTTGCTCAACATGATCGAGAACCCGTCGCGGTACATGGGCAAGGAGCAGCACTCGCTCGAGCTCGCGCGGCCATTCTTCCGGTGCTTGCTCCTCTGCCACTCGGCGTCTGTCGCGATCGAAGAGAACGCGCGCGCGACGGTCGGACTCGGCGACGACCAGTCCTCGAGCTCGACGAATCTCGGGAGCGACGGCTTTGGGCTCCGACACATTGGCGGCGTGAACTCGCTCAACGGTTCGCTCGAGTCGGCCGATGCGTTCCCGTGGAGCGGCGCGTCGCTCTCGTCTAAGTACGAGCGCAAGTACTTTGGGTCGTCGCCGGACGAAGTCGCGCTCCTGAACGCCGCGATGGAGTTCAAGTGCATCTACGAAGAGCGCGACGGCGACTTGATCCACATCCGTCTTTTTGGCAAGTCCGAGACGTACCGCTTGCTCGCGCTCAACGAGTTCGACAGCACGCGCAAGTGCATGTCGGTCGTCGTGCAGCAGATCCACTCGCTCGGCGACTTGGACGGCGACAGCACGGACGACGCTGGGAGCGAGTGCGACCCCGAGAGCGCAAAGAGGCGCAAGCACCGACGGCGGCAGCAGTTCCAGCGCTCGAGCGCCGTCGACGACGATATGAAAGACAGCTTTGCAGAGCTCGAGAGCGCGCTCTTGAGCGGCAGCTCGTCGGATCGCGACGAGAGCTACAGCCCCAGCGGCGCTGCTAGAGCCGATGACGACGACGAGATCCTCGTGTTCTCGAAAGGCGCCGACACGGTCATGTTTGCGAACGCTGCGAACGCACAGGACATCAGCAAGTTGGGGCTGCACGTGCACTACTTTGCGGCGATGGCGCTCCGGACGCTCCTCCTCGGCTTCAAGACGCTGTCAAAGACCGAGTACCAGGCGTGGAAGAGCGAGTACAACATGGCGCGCAAGTCGCTCTCGGACCGCGAGCACCTGTGTCTCGAAGTCGCCAAGAAGATCGAGCGGTCGATCTACCTCCTTGGCGCCACGGGCGTCGAAGACCTGCTCCAGAACGGCGTGAAAGAGTGCATCGACCAGCTCACGCAGGCGGGCGTGAACATCTGGATGCTCACGGGCGACAAGGACGAGACCGCCATCTCTGTCGGTCACATGTGCGGCCTCATCAGCGAGAAGAGCAAGATGATCATCATCAAAGGCAAGAACAAGCAGGACTGCCTCGACGAGATCGCAAACGCCCGGCGCAAGCTCAAGCGCGAAGGCGTCTGGGTCCCTGGCGTCGCGACGCGCAACATGTCGCTCGTGATCAACGGCGAGGCGCTCGAGTTCTTCCTCGCCGACGTCCTGACAGCGCCAGGGACAAAGGCGCCCGATAACGCGCGGTCGACGGCGCTCGATGGCTTTGGAGACGAGCGCGACGGCGGGACAAGCACGTTCTTGATCAACGAGTCGGGCTCGACCAAGTCCGCTGGGAGTCTCCCGGTACAGATCCCTATCCAGCACCACGACACGCTCCCGTCGTCTCAAACGGCGCGCAACAACCAACGCGTGTCGTCGCGACATGGCTCGACGCGCCCGTCCGTTGCGGACCCGAGCGCCGTGATCCCGTCGCACCAGATCTTTATGGAGCTCGCGACGCAGTGCACGTCGGTCGTTGCGTGCCGCTTGAGTCCGATGCAGAAAGCGCAGGTCGTGGGTCTCATGAAGTCTGCGCCTGGTGCGCCACTCACGCTCGCAGTCGGCGACGGCGGGAACGACGTGAGCATGATCCAAGAGGCGCACGTTGGCATTGGGATCTACGGCCACGAAGGCATGCAAGCGGTTCGAGCCGCGGACTTTGCGATCGCGACGTTCCAGAACCTCTCGCGCCTGCTGCTTGTGCACGGGCGGTGGAACCACCGCCGCGTCGCGCGCGTGATCCTCTTCTCGTTCTACAAGAACATGGCGCTCATCATGACGCTCTTCCTCTACTCGCTCCGGAACGCCTACTCGGGTCAGACGCTGTACGAGTCGTACCTCATGGTCGGCTGGAACGTCATGTACACGCTCCTCCCGATCTTCGTCCTCGGCATCGCAGACGAAGACATTCGCGACTCGACCGTGCTCCAACACCCGTACGTGTACCGGAGCTCGCTCAAGCGCAGCGAGCTCAGCATCAAGCGCCTCGCGGTCTGGGTCCTCAACGCCGTCATGCACTCGCTCCTCGTCTTCTTCTTTGCCATGAGCGCGCTCAACGGCGTCTCGTCGACGCAAGGCCACGCAAACGGGCTCTTCACAGACGGCACGGCAGTCTACGGCGTGCTCGTGATCACCGTGACACTGCGCGCGAGCTTGGCGATGCAGCGGCTCCATCGCTGGGGCCGCTTCCACTACATCTCGCTCTTTGGTGGCTTCACGGCGTTCCTCGTCTTCGTCGCGCTCTACTCGCGCGCGTTTGGTCTCTTCACGACCTTCGACGTCTTTCGCGACTTCTACGGCATCGCCGACATGCTCTTCTCCGAGATGACGTACTGGCTCCTCGTGCTCTTCACGTCCGTGGCGTCCGTCGCGCCGGACTTTGCGATCATGTACCTCAAGCAGATGTACTTGCCGTCGAGCAACGACATCATCCAAGAGATCGACAGCGGCCTCGGCCACTCGGGCTCGTTCGACGCCGCGGACTTTTCGATCGCCAACTTGCGCGCGGCGCGGCTCACCGAGGCGTCGTCGAGTCGCTTTGACGACCAGATCCAGTCGCCACCGGCGCCAGGACGCTCGGACCTCACGGCATCGCTCCTCGACGGCGAGTGGAGCCAGAAGTTTCGCGACTTTGACCGCCCAACTGAGCACGACGAGCTCTCGAAGCAGCTCGTGGCGCTCCAGCGCGAACTCGCGCAGGAGATCGGACTCCCCGACCCGATGCTGCGCGAAGATGACGCGCAGAGCTCGCGCGCGCTCAACGTCCAGCCGAGTGTGCATCCACTGACGCTCGAGTTCATGGGCGAGGAGCACTTGACGCTTGAGAACGAGTACGAGCTCACGTTCGCACTACGCGAGCGCCTTCGTGTGATCCTGTGCCTCAAGATCCTGGCGTTCGTGATCCCGCTCTACGCGCTCTACGAGTACTTTTGGGAAGGCGAGGCGTCGTACATCTGGATCCGCGCCGGCTTCTTCCTCTGCGACGTCGTCTACATGCGCATCGCGCGGACCAAGTTCTTTGTCGAGTACTACCAGAGCGCCATTCTCGTCCCGTTCTGCGCCATTGGCATGGCGCTCACGCTCACGATCTCGGACACGGGCAAGTTCGCCGCGGCGCTCTATCCGATCGTGCTCTTTGTCGTGATCCGCGTCAAGTTCCTCTACGCGCTCCTGCTCTCGATCTACAACTGCGCGTTCTACTTGCTCGCCGACAAGGTCGGGATCAAGAAAGAGGGCACGCAGGACCTCTCGGACCTCCTCCTCTTTGCGCTCTACCTCGCGTTCGTGATCACGTTCGGCGCGTACTCGTGCTACTCGCTCCAGATCACGATGCGCCGGGACTTTCTCCAGAGCCGCTCGCTCTTGATGGAGCAGCGCCGGTCGACGCAGATCCTCAAGAACATGCTCCCAGAGCACGTTGTCCAGCGCATGCAAAAGGGCGACACGCTCATCAGCGAAGACGAGAAGGACGTGACGATCCTCTTCTGCGACATCGCCGACTTTGCGTCGTTCGTGAATCGGTTCGGCCCGACGGAGGTCGTGTCGCTCCTCGACCGCGTCTACTCGCTCTTTGACCAGATCTGCCAAAAGCACGGTGTCCGCAAGATGGAGACCGTTGGGAAGACGTACATGGCGTGCGCAGGGCTCCAGGGCAAGGACCGCGGCAAAGAGGCGGCGCTCCGAGCCGTCTCGATGGCGATCGACATGCTCGCGTCGCTCGACAAGTGCCGCGCATCGAATGGCAATGGCATCAAGCTCCGCATTGGGATCCACTCGGGACGCGTCGTGAGCGGCCTCGTGGGCATGAAGAAGCAGCAGTTCTCGCTCTTTGGCGACACGGTCAACACGGCGTCGCGCATGCAGTCGACTGGGATCACAGGCCGCTGTCAGATCTCGCAAGTGACGTACAAGAAGCTCGCAGGACACTTTAGCTTTGAGGAGCGGCAGATCGAAGCCAAAGGCAAAGGGTCCATGACGACGTACATGGTGGGCGAGCCACTGAGCGAGCTCGCGCGCATGGCGGTGCTCGGGCAGCTCGAGCACATGGTCAAGCGCGACTCGCTCATCATGTCGGAGCACAACGCGCGCAAGGCGCTCGAGACCGACTTCTTGAGCGTCACGCGCCAGCGCATCGTGCAGAAAGCAAAGAAGCGCTGGGCCAAGTACGACCCGATCCGCTTGCTCTTTGGCGCGCCGCCGTCGACGCAGTTTGACGGCATGGCGAGCGGGAGCTCAAGCGCCGAGGAGCACATGCTCTCGGAGATCGGGACGCTGCTCCTGCGCTTCAAAGAGGAGGAGATGGAGCACAAGTACATGGAGAGCACGCTCGCGGACCGCGTCGAAGGCGCGCGCACGACGCTCTTCCTCCTCTCGATCTACGCCGTCTTCACGTGCTTGCGCGACCTCGTGCTCGAGCTCCTGCAGACCGCGTACAAGCGCAGCAGGATCTCTGCGTCGACGTACATCGTGATCCTGCTCATCCGAGCGCTCTACGCGCTCCTCACGCTGTTCTTTGGTCGCCATGCGCGCAAAGAGTTCTTCGACTACTCGGAGTTCAAGCTCCGGAACCTCCTCGTCGGCGTCTACATCGTCGGGCTGTGCTGCTTCACGCTCAGCGAAGCGCTGCTCTGGCGTCTCAACTTTGTCATGGACATTGACACGTCGCCGCGGTACGTGAACCTCTGCCTCGACATTGTCCTCGCGATGTTTGTCGTCTCGAACGGCGGCTCGATCCTCCATCGCCACGGCGTTGCGTTCAACGTCCTTGCGCTCGTGGGCGTGACGGCGACGAGTCTTGCGAGCCTCGACATCTTCCACCAGGACGCGAAGAAGTTCAACTCGAACTTCAAGACGAGCTACCCGCTCGTGCTCACGTACCTCTCGGTCATCACCAACTTCATTGCGTCCCAGAGCGTCGAGTTCTTCACGCGGCGTCAGATCTGGCTCAAGACGCGGACGCAGATCGAGACCATGAACGCCGATCGCCTGCTCTACCAGATGCTCCCTGCGGCGGTCGTCATGCGCCTGAAAGAGGGCGAGACCGTCTGCGATCAGCACCAGCAAGTCGGCATCCTGTTCTCCGACATCAAGGGCTTCACGTCCATTGCGTCGCAAGCCGACACGGCGCAGGTCGTGAACATCCTCGCGTCGCTCTTCTGTGCGTTCGATAAGCTCACGGAGAAGCACGGCGTGTTCAAGATGCAGACGATCGGCGACGCGTACGTGATCGTCTCGGGTCTTCCGTACGTTGACATGAGTCTCGGACCTGTGATGGGGACGTCTGGCGTGAATACGACTGGCATGGCGCCTGTGCGCGGCACGAGCAGCCGCGTGCTACCGCTCGGGACGATCGACCAAGGACTCGCTACAGTTGAGCGCTCGGCGCACAACGCGCTCTCGCGCCGGAGCACGCTCAAGCACAAGTTCCAGATGCACATCCGGAGCCACATCCGCGACCTCCTCGCCATGGCGCGCGACATGCACAAAGAGGTGCGCAAAGTGCAGGACCCGAACACTGGCGAGCGCCTCCAAATGCGCATTGGTATCCACATTGGGAACATCATCGGCGGCGTCATTGGCACAACGACGCTCCGATACGACATGTGGGGTCCTGACGCACTCACAGCGAACGAGCTCGAGTCGAACGGCGTGCCAGAGAAGATCCTCGTGAGTCCGATCGTGATGGAGGTCGTCAAGGGCATGCCGGACATCCGCTGCACGTTCCACAAGAAATCGGCGTTCACGAACGTGAGTCTCATGGACACGTACCTCGTCGACTTCATCGAGCCGCCTGGCGAAGTCGACGGTGGCGGAGCCGACAGTGCTGGCGGATCAGGACCGATCGGGAGCGTTAACGCAGAAGGTGACGCCGAGTCTCCCAAGAGCGTGAGCTCGATCCACCTTCCTGACGACTCGGCACTCCTGCGGCCAGGCTCCGGTGGGCCAGGCTCGGGCAAAGCTACAGCTGCAAGCACAGGGCCAAATCCTCTTGTCGCAAGCGTGCGGGCATCGCTGTCGCAGCAATCGAGCAATCGGTCGATCACTGGCGGACTCCTCTGTAGCAAAAGCACGACCGCGTCACCGACATTGACTGGCGTCATTCCGATCGGCGCTGCTGGCGTCTCTGGCAGCAACACCCGGCTACTCACCGGAGCTGGCGGACCGAGCGATCGGAAAGACGACCTCTTCGCTGACAGCCTCGTGCGCACTGGGAGCAGCAGCGCACTCGAGCGCGCGCAGCTCAACACGCTCAACACTGTCAACGACGTGTAACTAGGAGGAGCACAGCAGCGCAAGCATCCGATGAGCCTCGATCCTTGATAGGATGTTCGTGTGTATGTGACTAGAGACTGTTGCGTTATTCCTACTCGCGTGCGTCCATGGCGCCGCTACTCCACTTACGTGTGTGCATCTGCACGGCGAGGTTCCATATGAAGAAGACGTCACGCACGACGTGACTGGCGTCCTGCCTAAGCATCATAGAGCTCAGTTGCTGTACGAGCGTCCATTGCTGTGTACCCTCAACGTGGCGTGGCGCTAGCCGCTCATGTGGATGGAACCAACTTGGCAGCGCACACCCACGTGACTGGTTCTGTGCGCTAGCGGCGTGATCTTACCCGATCTTCGACCACTATGAATATGAGGCGATGCCCGAGTGGCCATTGTGAAGTGCTCATCGAATCGTGAGAGTCCCATTCACGGTGGACGTCGCACGCCACTCGGATGCTGGCTTTCAGTACGCGCTTGCCGGCACCTGACTGGCGCCAGCGCTTCCGACAAACGCGCAAAGGAAGCCTCGACCGCGACGTGCGCTTCTCCTGGCCGCGCGCGGTGGGATCGCTGATGGCGTACGCGCTCCTGCTCACGGACGTCATTCGCTCCGGTATTGGCGTTCACTACGACGAGCTGCCGCACGTGGGTCCGAACGAAGCCTTGACGTTTGGACCGTTCGCCTACTCTGTGACTCACGCACTATCGAACGACACGAGCAGCACGCAGCAGGTCTGGCCGTACAAGTTCGACACGACGTCGATCGCAATGCGCGCGTACGCCGAGGCGCTCGATCTCGAGGCATCGTGGCCGCCGTGTCTGCTCTACAAAGAGCCGTGTCCAGGCTTGACACTCAACGTCTCACGCGTCTTTCGCATGCTCGACGCTCTCGTGGACGCAGTTGCGACGCGCCACGACGCGCTGAACCGGTCAACACCAGTGCTCACACTGCGCGTGAGCAGCGTCTTCATCGACCGCGTGCACCACTTCGTGCTGCCGCAGTTCTTCCAAGAGCTCATGGTCCGCACGAGTCAAGCGCTGTACTACGACGCGAGTACGCTCCGCGATCCGTCGTTCCAGTTCTGCTCGCCAGCGCATGCGCAGCCGTACGTCTGCAGTCGGTACTCGACGAGTTTCGAGCCTGTGGGCTCACACACACGCCAACACACCAATCGCGTGTGGCACAAAGCCCTCGAGCAGAAGCAGGCACTGGAGCAGCGATACCGCGGCTTGGAGCTCGACATGGTGGTCGTCGAGAGTCAGACCGACCACAACAAGCCGTCGGTGTCGTACCAAGGACAGCAGCTCACAGACTTTGTCGTGCTCACGCGCGTCCGGAGCTGTCTCAACCACTCCGTCTCGCCATCAAGCAGCAGCAGCAGTAGGACGTGCTCGACCGTTGCGATTGACGACTATCGGGTCGAGATGCGCACGCTCACGTCGACTGTGACCAGCTGGTTCCCGATCATTGCGCTACTGCGAGTGACCGGCCAGGCGTACGCGTGGCTGCGCATGCTCTTTCTCTTCATCGGCAGCTACTACGCCCGGTCGGGCGAGCCGCAGCTCAAAGACTCGAGACCCATGGCGCGCTTGCTCACTGCTGTGTACACGTTCTTGCTCGTTCCGAGTCAAGTCGTGGTGTACGGCAGCGCATTCCCGATCGCTTGCTACGTCTTTGCGCATGCGCTCGACTCAAAAGTCGTCTACGAGTTCGTCGCCATGACATTCGACTCGTCGCTCGGAGCGTTCTCGCTCGACATCGGCCAGTTCCTCCAGATCAGCGCCGTCTCAATGCGGAGCATCTGGGAGCTCGCGCTTGCGCTGCACGTCGTCGTGTCCTTCCTCACGAGCGTCCACTGGTCGCACGTCGACGGCGTTCCTGGCGTCGCAGAGTTTGTCCTCACATTCATGTCAGGGGCGACTGTCATGGGCCACTTCCGCTCAATCTCGCTCCGAGACGCACGTGTCAAGTCCATCTCCGAGATGCCAACGAGCGCGCGCGTCGCGACGATCCGAGACTCGACGTTCGGCACAGCCATTCCACTCGGCAACTCTCTCGATCTCAAGAGCCTCATGGCTGGCGGCGCCGTCTTGGCGCTCCTTGTGCTCTTCGCCTGGAGCGTCTTGCGCGTGCTCGAGCGAGCGAACGTGATCGATCACGTCAAGCTCTCGCTCTGGTCGCGCACATTCGCTCCGTACTCGACTGGCACGCTCTGGTCAACGACTGCGCTCGTCGTCAACTGGAATGACATCGTGGTGCTCAACAGCCGCAGCGGAAAACAGCGCAGTGCGACAGTGTTGCATCGACCTGAGCGAGTGGCTCCGACGGCGCGACTTGGGGTACGTGGAAAGCGCGCGACTCGCTTGCGCCTCTCGCGCGCGTTCCTCAAGTACAGCGTCTCATCCACTCGGCGCGTGCAGCACAACATGCACAGTCCGGCCGAGCGCAGTCGCGAAGTCGAGACGTTGATTTACTTGATGAACCTCGCGGCAATGACCGACCCGATCGTGCTCCTGCGCCTCTGGTGGTGCGGTTCGGGCCACTGGGTCGGCGTGTACGAGTCCAAGAGCACGGAGCGCGTGTTTTTGATCCCACTGCGCGCCGTCGAGCAGTCCGAGTGCTCGTCGGTCGACTGGAGCGACTACCGCTTGCTCCATGTCGTGAACACAAAGCACTTGGCGTGGTCCGAGCTCTTGCACTGCGGTTGAGCAAAGGAGACCAACATCACTAGAGAGACGGCGACAGCATCAGTGCAAGACCAATCGAGTGAGTGTGCTGGTAGCCTGTAGGACAACGTGATCCATCTCAATCGAGCTCTCTACTCTGCTTGTGTGAGTGCATCTGCTTCTTACAGTGCTAACGCTGCTAGTCCTGGATGAACGGGAACGACTGGAAGTCGCGGTACACGAGCTCACCGTCTTTGTCAAAGTGAGCGGCGCGGTAGCACCGCTCACAGAAGAACATCGGGTCGGCAATCGCGAGACGGTCGCCGTAGCAAATGTACTTGGCGCTGTACTGCTGGCACACAAAGCACTTGCGTAAGGCGCGGAAGTGCGGATTCGGCAGCCGCAGTGGGAACACACTCGTGCGGGCGTCTGCGTCTGGTGCAGTGGCGTCCATAGCGCAGTCTGCACTTTGGCCACTCGCGTCTCTGTTAGCGGCAGTAGCGGCGCTCTGGCTCGGAGCGTCGAACTCGTGCGGCAGACGCGCGTCACGGATCCGGATCAGGTGCTCGCACTCGCCTTCGTGGATGTACACGCCCGGGAGGTCGACCTTGAGCGGCAAGTCGCGAAACGCCGTGCCGTCCATGGCGCGCGACGCCTTCGGAGCGCCATACCGCGCCGTGCGCGTGGGCGACTTGCGTAGCCACGCGCGGATCGCGTCGGCATAGTCGATGTGCTCCGGGTGGCGCCGATCGACGTAGAACGTCTCGTCAAAGTACACGAGCTTGGACGGCTTGGCATGGTCGCGCAGGCGCTGGTCCGTCGCGCACACGACAAGATCGATGACGTCTGCGAGTGTCTGAGACTCGCGCACGAGGAACGACTGCGTCTTCGCGGGGTCTTTGCTCGGATGCAGCACGTCGAACCAAACCACGAGCTCGTCGTCTACCGCGCTTTGGGTGCTATCTGCAGCAGCAGACGTGTCAATGCTGAACGTCTCGGGGTCGACGCCGCACGACCGCAGCAAGTTGTTTGTGCGCTGGTTGCGAGCGTGACCCGCGCCTGGCGCCTGCTGCGTCTGCCCAAAGCGCGCGCTGTTGCCGCTGCGACTGGCGTCCAGCACACCGCCGCTACTGCCATCGTAGTCGTCATCGTCGTCATCGTCGTCATCGTCATCATTGGCTAGAGGGAACAGCTCAGGCGCCGGTCGTGCAAACTCAAAGCACAAGTGCGTCTTCGTGTCGCTCATCGAGCGCTTCTGCTGCAGCGCGCGCGTCTTGCTCGTGTATGTGCTCACGAACGCACTCACGCGCGCGCTCGGCTCGCGTTCTGCGCATAGCTGCGCCACGGATGGCAGCGTCAGAGTGCGTGCTACGTAGTATAGCATATAGTGAGTGCATCACGACTCGGAGTGTTTCAAAAGATAACTTTACGACCACCACTCTGATGCATGGAATGACATGGAATGACATGGAATGATGACTTGACCTGTTGCTTGCTGCTTGCAGTATTGAGCTGCTGATTGATTGATTGATTCGATCAGATGGTTGTGTTTGTGTCGTCAAGCTCACAATCAACAGTTTGTCCGACTGTGTCACTTTGACAAAATCGGCATGTCGACAGAAGACAGCATCATCGTCACGTCACCCTGACATTATCGACGTTGTCAGCATTATCGACGTTATCGGCATCGCATAACCGACTGACCTGACTGCACTGGCTGACTGGCTGCACTGGCTGACTGGCTGCACTGGTGTCGTTGCTGTTGTTGATGTTGTTGACGTTGATGTTATCGTTACTGTTGTTGCTCTTGTTGCTCTTGTTGCTGCGCTGACGTCGTTGTGGTGATGGTGGTGGTGCGCGTGGTGCGCGTGGTGCGCGATCTAATTTGGGAGATCATCATTGACGAGCGCGTTCGCGTTTGCGTTCGCTTTCGATGATATTGCGCGCTCAACAAACTTGACGCAGACGCTGGCACACGCTGGTAGACGCTAGCAGACACAGCTTGACCGGGGTCATCATCGGGCCAGAGCAAATGAGCCACGTCGCCCATACACGGAAGCGACCAAGAGTGTCCAAGAGTGGCGGCACAGCGTACCATACATACCGACTCACCGAGGCGCCAAGCGCGACTCGACCCGGTTCGACACGACTCGACGCGACTCGACTAGGCTGGGCTGGGGTCATCTCTGGGACCGCCACACAAAAGGCTCGGACTCGATCTCGATCTCGATCTCGATCTCGATCTCGATCTTGCACACAAACACAAGCGCAGCTTCAAACGCAAGCTCGGACCCGATGGTGACGCCAGCATGCACTGGCAGTGTGAGTAGCCGCGTGGGAGCGAGCGAGTGGGCGGCGCACAAGGAAGCGAGCGAGTCCATCGTGGCGACCAAGGAAGTAAACAAGCAAACAAACGAGTCCATCGCGGCGCAGCGGCCGCGACGCTAGACGACGCTCGACTCGCTCGCGAGAACCGCGGTCCCTTCGTCCAAGACGCGGCCGATGTTCCAGTGCGACGTCGCGCGATCTTGTCCACGCGCTTGCTCAAGCGCTTGCTGGCTCGCCGCGCGATCCTGTTCACTCCGCACTCCGAACTCCGCACTACGCACTCCTCACTCTGCAATTGTCGCTCTTCCGACCAACCCAAGCACCTCTCCACCACCACCAACCACCAAGCACCATGGCTTTCCCGTACACCACCTCGACCCCAGTCGACGCCGCGGCGTTCCCGTACACGACGGTCCCGAGCGACCCGGCCACGTTCCCGTACACGACGAACCCAAGTGACCCGGCAGCGTTCCCGTACGCGACGAACTCGACCGACGCGGCGGCGTTCCCATACACGACCGTGCCGAGTGACCCGTCGGCGTTCCCGTACACGACGATCCCGAACGAGCCCTAGATGGCTTGCGGCTGACGATTGGCGACTGACGACTGACGGCTCCGCTCGCGACTGGCCTGCAAAGACGGCTTGTGTTGGGTCTCGGGCCTCAGTGACCAGTGCTCAGTGCTCAGTGCTCACACAAACGCGTGCACGCGCGGATCGTGGGCTCCGCGTCTCGAGTCTGGACCCTCGCGCCTCAAGCTCGGACCTTGAGCCTTCGCCAGTCGTCGTCAGCAGTTCGCCTCCATCTCTTCATGTCGTCGTCTGCTCTACGAGCACACACACCAGCTCCGCTGAGCTCCGTTTGTCTCAAGTCAACTTTGCTCAGCTCAGTTCGTGCGCGCTCGTGTGCACTGCCTGCACGCTCATATGCTCGCATCTACTGCCTCGGATCTTGGTCGTCGCGCGCACTCGCACTCGCATCCATCCACTACGACGCCGCTCGGCTCTCTTGAGTCGGCTCGCTCGGTGCTGTTGTGGGTGAGCGAGTGCGTGAGTTAGCGAGTTAGGGCGTGACGATACCGACCAACGAATACAGTGTAGCAAAGCACAGTGTGCGGAGCATGTCCAGATGATCACCCTTGCTCGCACTGATCACTCTCTCTCTCTCTATCTATCATGTACACGCAGTCGCGTGCTCGTTCGCTCTCGACTCCACTTGCGCTGGATGCTCGAGGTCTTGGCGCCTTGTTCTCGTTCTCGCTCGCTCTTGTCTCGCGCATGGGTGCACATTCGCTTGTTCAAGCTGTCTTGGTATTTCGCCCTGTTGTCTGTTGTCTGCTACTCGCTTTCGTTCCATCCATCCATCCATGTATGGTTGGTTATGTTGTGCTGTGCCGTGTGTGCCTGATCCTGATATTGTTGATGATGATGTAGTAGTAGTAGTAGTAGTAGTAGTAGTAGTAGTAGTAGTAGTAGTTGTTGTTGTTGTTGGTGGTGGTGGTGGTGATGGTGGTATCGTCGCCGCCGCTGCTGCTGCTGCTGAGCTAGTGCTCTCGATTGACGCACCACTCGAAAGCGTGTTCCTATGTCGCCGAAAGCGCACGTGTGGTGCGCGCTTGCGAGACCGTGTGCAAGGCAAAGAGAAACCTGAACCAAACTGAGTACGCGCGTACACGCTGCATGACGTCAGAGTGCGTGCTACGTAGCATAGCATATAGTGAGTGCATCATGACTCGGAGTGTTTCAAAAGACAACTTTACGACCACCACTCTGATGCATGGAATGACATGGAATGACATAGAATGATGACTTGACTTGTTGCTTGCTGCTTGCAGTATTGAGCTGCTGATTGATTGATTGATTCGATCAGATGGTTGTGTTTGTGTCGTCAAGCTCACAATCAACAGTTTGTCCGACTGTGTCACTTTGACAAAATCGGCATGTCGACAGAAGACAGCATCATCGTCACGTCACCCTGACATTATCGACGTTGTCAGCATTATCGACGTTATCGGCATCGCATAACCGACTGACCTGACTGCACTGGCTGACTGGCTGCACTGGCTGACTGGCTGCACTGGTGTCGTTGCTGTTGTTGATGTTGTTGACGTTGATGTTATCGTTACTGTTGTTGCTCTTGTTGCTCTTGTTGCTGCGCTGACGTCGTTGTGGTGATGGTGGTGGTGCGCGTGGTGCGCGTGGTGCGCGATCTAATTTGGGAGATCATCATTGACGAGCGCGTTCGCGTTTGCGTTCGCTTTCGATGATATTGCGCGCTCAACAAACTTGACGCAGACGCTGGCACACGCTGGTAGACGCTAGCAGACACAGCTTGACCGGGGTCATCATCGGGCCAGAGCAAATGAGCCACGTCGCCCATACACGGAAGCGACCAAGAGTGTCCAAGAGTGGCGGCACAGCGTACCATACATACCGACTCACCGAGGCGCCAAGCGCGACTCGACCCGGTTCGACACGACTCGACGCGACTCGACTAGGCTGGGCTGGGGTCATCTCTGGGACCGCCACACAAAAGGCTCGGACTCGATCTCGATCTCGATCTCGATCTCGATCTCGATCTTGCACACAAACACAAGCGCAGCTTCAAACGCAAGCTCGGACCCGATGGTGACGCCAGCATGCACTGGCAGTGTGAGTAGCCGCGTGGGAGCGAGCGAGTGGGCGGCGCACAAGGAAGCGAGCGAGTCCATCGTGGCGACCAAGGAAGCAAACAAGCAAACAAACGAGTCCATCGCGGCGCAGCGGCCGCGACGCTAGACGACGCTCGACTCGCTCGCGAGAACCGCGGTCCCTTCGTCCAAGACGCGGCCGATGTTCCAGTGCGACGTCGCGCGATCTTGTCCACGCGCTTGCTCAAGCGCTTGCTGGCTCGCCGCGCGATCCTGTTCACTCCGCACTCCGAACTCCGCACTACGCACTCCTCACTCTGCAATTGTCGCTCTTCCGACCAACCCAAGCACCTCTCCACCACCACCAACCACCAAGCACCATGGCTTTCCCGTACACCACCTCGACCCCAGTCGACGCCGCGGCGTTCCCGTACACGACGGTCCCGAGCGACCCGGCCACGTTCCCGTACACGACGAACCCAAGTGACCCGGCAGCGTTCCCGTACGCGACGAACTCGACCGACGCGGCGGCGTTCCCATACACGACCGTGCCGAGTGACCCGTCGGCGTTCCCGTACACGACGATCCCGAACGAGCCCTAGATGGCTTGCGGCTGACGATTGGCGACTGACGACTGACGGCTCCGCTCGCGACTGGCCTGCAAAGACGGCTTGTGTTGGGTCTCGGGCCTCAGTGACCAGTGCTCAGTGCTCAGTGCTCACACAAACGCGTGCACGCGCGGATCGTGGGCTCCGCGTCTCGAGTCTGGACCCTCGCGCCTCAAGCTCGGACCTTGAGCCTTCGCCAGTCGTCGTCAGCAGTTCGCCTCCATCTCTTCATGTCGTCGTCTGCTCTACGAGCACACACACCAGCTCCGCTGAGCTCCGTTTGTCTCAAGTCAACTTTGCTCAGCTCAGTTCGTGCGCGCTCGTGTGCACTGCCTGCACGCTCATATGCTCGCATCTACTGCCTCGGATCTTGGTCGTCGCGCGCACTCGCACTCGCATCCATCCACTACGACGCCGCTCGGCTCTCTTGAGTCGGCTCGCTCGGTGCTGTTGTGGGTGAGCGAGTGCGTGAGTTAGCGAGTTAGGGCGTGACGATACCGACCAACGAATACAGTGTAGCAAAGCACAGTGTGCGGAGCATGTCCAGATGATCACCCTTGCTCGCACTGATCACTCTCTCTCTCTCTATCTATCATGTACACGCAGTCGCGTGCTCGTTCGCTCTCGACTCCACTTGCGCTGGATGCTCGAGGTCTTGGCGCCTTGTTCTCGTTCTCGCTCGCTCTTGTCTCGCGCATGGGTGCACATTCGCTTGTTCAAGCTGTCTTGGTATTTCGCCCTGTTGTCTGTTGTCTGCTACTCGCTTTCGTTCCATCCATCCATCCATGTATGGTTGGTTATGTTGTGCTGTGCCGTGTGTGCCTGATCCTGATATTGTTGATGATGATGTAGTAGTAGTAGTAGTAGTAGTAGTAGTAGTAGTAGTAGTAGTAGTTGTTGTTGTTGTTGGTGGTGGTGGTGGTGATGGTGGTATCGTCGCCGCCGCTGCTGCTGCTGCTGAGCTAGTGCTCTCGATTGACGCACCACTCGAAAGCGTGTTCCTATGTCGCCGAAAGCGCACGTGTGGTGCGCGCTTGCGAGACCGTGTGCAAGGCAAAGAGAAACCTGAACCAAACTGAGTACGCGCGTACACGCTGCATGACGTCAGAGTGCGTGCTACGTAGCATAGCATATAGTGAGTGCATCATGACTCGGAGTGTTTCAAAAGACAACTTTACGACCACCACTCTGATGCATGGAATGACATGGAATGACATAGAATGATGACTTGACTTGTTGCTTGCTGCCAAAGGCAGCCACGTTACTAGCGTGGCGTTTACACACGGTCGAACAAGTGATCGATGCTTGAGATCCTGTCTGATGACTGCAGTCGTAACCTCTGGAGTGATCGAGTAGCAACGTGACGTCTAGACTCTTAGCTTGTGCAAAATGGTTTGTTCATACAGAGACCTCATGGAAACGCACGAAGTGCTGCGACGAGTAGTGCTACGCTAGAGAGCCTAGTACTCCTCGCCAAAGTCCTCGTCCTCGCCCTCGCCCTCGGCGGTCTCGGCGCTGACCTCTTCGTAGTCCTTCTCGAGCGCCGCGAGGTCCTCGCGCGCCTCCGAGAACTCACCCTCCTCCATGCCTTCGCCGACGTACCAGTGCACGAACGCGCGCTTGGCGTACATGAGGTCGAACTTGTGGTCGATGCGCGAGAAGACTTCGGCGATCGCCGACGTGTTCGAGATCATGCACACCGCACGCTGCACGCGCGCAAGGTCGCCGCCCGGCACGACCGACGGCGGCTGGTAGTTGATGCCGCACTTGAAACCCGTGGGGCACCAGTCGACAAACTGGATCGTGCGCTTCGTCTTGATCGTCGCAACGGCGGCGTTCACGTCCTTTGGCACGACGTCGCCACGGTACATGAGGCACGTCGCCATGTACTTGCCGTGGCGCGGGTCGCACTTGGCCATCATCGACGCCGGCTCGAAGACACTGTTCGTGATCTCAGCGACCGAGAGCTGCTCGTGGTACGCCTTCTCAGCCGAGATCACTGGCGCGTACGAGCTGAGCATGAAGTGGATGCGCGGGTACGGCACGAGGTTCGTCTGGAACTCGGTGATATCGACGTTGAGCGAGCCGTCGAAGCGCAGCGACGTCGTGAGCGACGAGATCACCTGCGCGATCAGGCGGTTCAAGTTCGTGTACGACGGGCGCTCAATGTCGAGCGAGCGGCGGCAGATGTCGTAGATCGCCTCGTTGTCGAGCATCACAGCAATGTCCGTGTGCTCAAGCAGCGCGTGCGTCGAGAGCACCGAGTTGTACGGCTCGACGACAGCCGACGACACGCGCGGCGACGGGTAGATCGTGAAGCCGAGCTTGCTCTTGCGGCCGTAGTCGACCGAGAGGCGCTCGAGCAGGAGCGAGCCGAGACCCGAACCAGTGCCGCCGCCGACAGCGTTGAACACCATGAAGCCCTGGAGACCCGTGCAGTTGTCCGCAAGCTTGCGCACGCGGTCGAGCACGAGGTCGACAACCTCCTTGCCGATCGTGTAGTGGCCACGCGCGTAGTTGTTCGCGGCGTCTTCCTTGCCCGAGATGATCTGCTCTGGGTGGTACAGCTGGCGGTACGCGCCCGTGCGCACTTCGTCGCAGACCGTCGGCTCGAGGTCGACAAAGACTGCGCGCGGGACGTGCTTGCCAGCGCCAGTCTCGGAGAAGAACGTCGAGAACGCGTCGTCGCCGCCGCCCATGGTCTGGTCGCTCGGCATCTGACCGTCCGGCTGGATGCCGTGCTCGAGGCAGTAGAGCTCCCAGCACGAGTTACCGAGCTGGATGCCGCCCTGGCCAAGGTGGATCGAGAGGATCTCGCGCATTGTTGAAGGTGAGTGGTGTGTGTGAGAGAGAGAGCGAACGAGCGAGTAGCTCCTTCTTCTTCTTGTTGCTGCTGCTGCTGCTGCTGCACGTCGAGCCGAAAGTGTTGTGATGGCACTTGCGAGTGACTTGCGGAATGAATGAGCGAACCGAGGCGACAAGGACTGCGCGCGTGTGTACATTACAATACACGACAGTATAATTGATGCAAAGCACTGTACTACATTGTGTGGCTCGTCTGCTCTGAGACTTGGCGGAATAATGTAAACCACACGAATAGCACGCATGTCTCTCCTGCCACTCGTGTGTCCACACTAATGACAGGAGAGACATGCATGTTATTCGCGTGGTTTACATTATTTTGCCAAGTCTCAGACGCGCCCTGTCGCTTCTGCCAACTGCCAAGTGACTGGTTCGTTTGAATTTTCAAATTCGCGCGCGCTTTCTGTGAGCACCAGAATGACGGTACAGTAGTTGCAGTCCTGGACCTCTCGGGTCTTCTCGAGGCCGAGTTGCGTTTGATACTAGTGCTACATGTATCGTCCTCGTGTATCGTCCTCGTGCGCATGCTTGTGCTCGCTCTCCGTCTTGTGCAGCACACACACACACCAACCATTGTGAGCACATGAGCACATGAGCACACAGCTGCTAGCGCTCAGAACCGCAAGCGCAAAAAAGCAAGCATTCTGATTTCCTCCAACGTGACACATGGCTAGCAACAAACATTCTCTAGCTGACGCCTCTTGCTTGAGTTGCGCTCTCGCGCTCTTAGGCACTGCGGACGCGAAGTCGTCTTAGTGCTCTAAGTGCTCTTGGTGCACTGCATTGGATCGACTTGGACCAGGACGTTCAAATGCACCTGGCCCGAGTCTCAGAACAGGGTGTTCTATTGCACATGCACTTGGACTGAGTGGTCGTCGAGGACATTCGCCAGATCATCGTGCACAAGCGGCGCGCACGCGCTCGTCCTGGCGTCATGCGCTCGAGCGGCAACGTCTACATCTTCTTGGTCGCGCCGTCGCACGTCAAGAACGACTGAGCTGCGCGAAGAACTCGCGCGCGTCGAGTACGAGAGCGATGCAGCCAGCACACACACGCACACAAACACACACATGTGCATGGGAGATCCGAGCACGAGGCGACAGACATTCACAAGTACAAGCACAAGCGAGCGCAGTGGCACTGAACGACCTGCTCGTGTTGATTGGCCATCTCGCAGAGCTACTCGGTACGCCACGACATCGCTATCGCCATGCATAGTGAGTGAGTGACCTGGCGCATCACTACGGTATGGTCGCTCCTGACGACGAGACGCTCCGACTCGTGCTCTCTCTCGAGCGCTCAAAGTCCTCGATGGCCATATGTGTGTCCACGCACGATGTGCGAATGCGCGAGAGCGAGGAAGAGGCTTAGAGTGCTTGCAACGCCGCCTTGTTCGCAGCGAGCCACTCTTGGCGCGACTGCGGGTTCACGCCCGTGAGTTGCTTGTAGTGGTCGGTCACGATGGCAGCGTGGCCATCAGCTGTGTTGGTGTCAAAGGATGCGAAGACTTTGGCCACGGCCTCTGGCAGACCCGTCGCCGCGACGATGCCGCGTGCGAGGTCCTCGACCGAGACGTAGACGACCTGGATGGGCTTCTCAATCGCCTTGCTGATGTTCGCCACACTCTCCTCGATCGTGAGCGCCTCTGCACCCGTGATCTCAAACACGTTCTTCTCCGTGTTGTCGCTGCGTGCGAGAGCGTACGCTGCCGCGCGGGCCGTGTCGTCGCGCACAATCGCAGCGTCCTTGCCGTCCTTGGCGGCGCTGAACCACTGACCGCTCTTGCTTGCACCAGCGATGTTGCCGAACGAGTTCTCAAAGTACATCGCATTGCGCAGGAAGGTGTAGCCGTCGAACTTGCCTTCGCGGATCACGCGCTCAGTCTCGCGATGGTCGTCAGCGGCGAGTGCCGTCGCGCGGTCGGCTTCTTGGAGCGACGTGTAGAGCACGTGGCGGACGCCCGCTGCAGCGAGCGCGCGCACGGCGGTCTTGTGACCCTCGAGGCGACCGAAGATGTCGTTGCTGCTGATGAGCAGCGCGCGGTCAACCCCCTCAGCAGCCGCCTTCACGGACGCTTCGTCATTGAAGTCGACGCGGCGCGACCTTGACGGTGTGGAGCAGGTGGTGCACGATGCGCTGTCCGAGCTGACCCGAGGCGCCAGTGACGAGGAGGCGCGAGTCGTTGGAAATGGGCGACGACGACGACGACGATGACATGGTTGCTGCTTGGTATGAGAGTGCCGAGGTGATTGCTTGGTTGCTTGGTTGGTTGCTTGGTTGCTGGCAAGTGTGAGAGTGAGACTTGTGAGCTGTGAGCAACCGAGCGTTGTGCTGCATGTTCGATGTCGAGGCAGCTCATAACATCAGTAGTTGCAAGGGTGGCGGCAGTAGCAGCAGGACTGCATCCCAGTGCAGCCTGACACACCGACACACAGCCAACTCGCGTTGGGGAGCTTGGCATCAACAGCAGCACGCTTCAACTCGCGTCACGCGTCGGTCGTTCGGTAGCGCTTGCGATCGATGACGACCAACATGTGCGCCACGGGATTTTATGAACCATAATCTAGAATCCCGTGATTTCTCTATGGTTTTGTCAGAAGAGTATTTTTGAACAGAATGGATAAACCTCTTTATAACAAGTGCCATATTCGCAAAGTCACTCGGGACTCATAAAATATCCTTGGTCCTAGATCCCATCAATGAGATCCCATCGGTGAGATCACAGCTTGATAAATTGAACAACCCGTACGTGATCGCAAGAACACTGTCTATTGAATTCAACAGCAGCCTACACAGAGCATGTTTAGAGAAAGTGGTGAGCGATTCTTCAAATACCACAAACAGAGCTTATTGCTTACACAATCCTACTTTTGCGATTTCAAATGTGCATCGTGTGTTCGCCATCCAAATAAGAATGCTGTGCAACGTTTGTGGTTTTCAATGTTAGAACATCTAAACTAGTATGTGTTGATACACATAGGTCAGAAATATTTGAGAGTAATGAAAAAGCCATCTATTTGCGTGAGACACACACATGGATGAATATCATTGTTGTTACGACATTCCAGCTCTTGAATTGCGTATAATATCGAACATATTGATGAATACGATGAATTATCCGACACTTGCTGATTTCATTTGGCTTCGGTATGTAGTTTTTACTTAATCAGAGTGATCCAATATCATTTCTACGAATCAGACGCTCGAATGGCAAGTTTATTAGCCAATCAGTGCACGCGCGGGATATGACTTGCTTCCGACAGTGCTTCCGACATGTTTTGTCGGAAGCGAACCAAAAATATCTGCACCCTGCATACAGATACTAAGACAACTGCATATATCTCAAATGTTGTTCACGCTTCCGATAATTCTCTGTCTACAACAATGTATTGAATCTGATGTGCATTCTTTGAGCGTGGAGAATTCGAGATAAACACAGCCAACGCAGTCAATGATCAATAGCACCGCCTCGACGCACTCAGTTTGACAATCAGCTCGAACTGCTCGCACACACTAGCCTGTACACGCCAACACGCATCAACACGCCACCATGAACCTGAGTGACAGCCTCATCGCCGCGAACACCACCTCTGCGCCGAACGCAGCAAAGAATGTGTTCAAGCGATTCCCCGCTGCTGAGTCTGTTTCCCACGAGTACCTCGTCGGTGTGCTCTTAAGCGACCGCGGTGCGCCAGCGCTTGTCACGGTCATGGACAAGTTCGTGATGCACCTCGCGTACATGCCAGGCCCCAAGACGCAGTACATCAAGTAGAATACAGCTGTCAACTACTTTCGGCAAGTGAAGAAGTGGATGATCAGCGAGTTCAAGCAGCACGCACAGCCGCTGTGAATGAAGACTTGTTCGAGATGGCGAAGAAGCTCGAGCGCCACTGCATGTCACGCAAAGACGGGCCGTTGGTCGACAAGGCGCCTGTGTGCATGAAGGAAGACCTGCGACTATTGATGCGGTACTTGTCACGGGAGTGTTCTCCGTGACGTAGCTTACACGTGGTCTTACGAGGAAGCGATGTGGTGAAGCGCAGAGGGACTGCGCTGAACTCGGTATTTTCAACTCTGAGGTTTTTGTATTAGGATCATGTATAGTGGTGAAAGTGAGGGAGCTAACCTAAATAGTGAGCTGTCTGATGGGACGACCAGGGTCGTCCAGAAATCAGGTTGAGCCACTAATTGGGTGTCTGCTGTGCTACTTCGTACTTAGCACAGCAACCCCGTTACAGTACTTCTACGCATCTGTTACAAAGGCTAGCGACCACGATGGTGCAGCGCTCGTGTGTTTGATGTGGCAGGTCTTCGGTAGCACGTCCGATCTGTCGCGCGTGGTTTCCACGCCGAACCTTGATCGCGCTCGGCCGTCCGCTCCTGCGAGTCGCGCCCCTGGCGTCCACAGCTACGTCAATCGCGTATTTAAGTGGTCGCTGGTCTCTGCGGGCGTCAACAGCCAGCTCACGTCTCACTCGTTCCGACGTGGAGGCGCGCAGCATGCAAACGTCTCGCTGAGCTTGAGTCCGACGTGAATCTTCGACCGCGGCGGTTGGAACACGACGTCGACGAACCAGGCATTCGGCTATGACTTCAACACCACGGCCGAAGATCTGAAGATGTTGCGCAGGTTGTCGGGCTGGAACGCGGACGAGCAAATGACGACGAGAGGGTTGGCGCCCTGGACAGCAGCAAGCGGCCCGCCATTTCCGCGCTGCGCGACGCTCTTTTCTCCAGCTGCTTGAGGGTCGGCACGCCGGGCTACTGCGTCGACGATCACGTGCTGGATGTCCTCGTGGCTGCTGTCCTGCGCCATTACCCTTGGTGAAGGAGCTCAACCCCAATGCTGCTGCCGTGCGTAGATTTGAAGAGTTTGCTCGCTCCAACTCTCGGTCTGCTGCGGACTAGGTGCGCTGGTCGATGATGCTCAACGGCGTCGATCCTGTGAAGCGCACAAACGAGCAAGTCGCCAACGCGTCCAACTTACAGCAGCGCAAGGAGGACCGGGCGACGATCGAGTACCAGGGTGCAATCATTAGCGGCTTGATTGCCGTTACCAGAGACTGGGAAGAGCGCTTCCAGAAGTTCGCTACCTCGGTCGTGAAGCTCGATCTACCTGACGTGCAAACGAACGGCAAGAAGCACATACAAGACGTTGGTGAGCAAGTCAAGAACGACCCACCTGCGAAGCGCAAGAAGAGTGCAACGAATCACCTTCGAAATGTGTGGTTCGATTGGCACACACGCAAGCCAAGATAGTGGTCGCCGATGTCGCCAATGTCGTCGTCGTCGCATCAAGATGTGTCGACCGCTAAGCACGTCGTCGCCATCGTGCAGCTCTTCGTCTACGGTGTACCACGTGACTCAGCACGCCGCTCGTCTTCTCCACGTCGCGCTCACGTCGTCGACCGTCACACATGAGGAGCATGGCGCGGCTCTCCGAGCGATCTTGCACGCGCTTGCGTCTCGGGTTCATAAGTCCGTCTGCAAGGACGAAGTGCGGGAGTGGCTGCGCGTCGGTGACGGAGGCGCGAGTGCTGAAGCTGACGATCAAGCGCTCGAGCCAGGCGACGAAGCCGCGGAGAAGACGTGGGGCGTGGAGAAGGTGCTCCACTCGTACTTCGACAAGCCAGGTGTAAGGAAGCTCAATACAATACGTTTACAACATCATCGATTGATCGTTATGTACGATGCATCATTCGCTAATACATGCAGACTGAACTCGCTCACACTTGCATATGTAGCATTGCAAGCAGAGACACAAGCCTTCACATCTCAGTGCTGGTGCACCGAGCACATTCACCGCAAGAGACACGTACACAAGCACGCGATACACGTAGTCAGTCGCATGCAAGTACCCGTTGGCGGTTGTTGATGATGGGAGTCCGAGGTGTGAGCGCAAAGCGCGAGTCGGCATAAATGAGAGAAGGCGCGGCAGCCATCAATTTCTGTGTAAGTATATACACCGCAAACAATTTCAAACGAGTCGTCCAAACGTCAAACGGCAGATAAATAGAGGAACCTGGTCCGGCCGCTCACACATCCAGCAAGCGCCCGAAGAGCGACTGCACGGCTCGAGGAGACTCGCCTGCACGCTACGACTGCTGCGAGTCTTTCAACCTCGAAGCCAGAGTCCCCATTGCCGAAGCGGATCGAAGTATCTCCGTTAGGCCACGCGCGTCGAAGACGCGCAACCCAAGACCCCACTCAAGGACGACACCTCCTGCACGCCGGTGAAGCGATCAAGACGCGCAAGCGACTGATCGGTACACGACGGAGCGCCTGAGCACCCGAACAAGAAGAAATTTGCTTGTTGTTCTACCACAACTGGCGCCGCGACCCCCGAGTTTAGGACCCCGGAGATGACGTCCAAGAAAACGAAGAGTCTCACGACAAAGTCGATTGCCAGGAAGGCCGCGATCGACCGCTCAAGGAGCGAAGCATGGCCCCGCATCGCAGCCCTCGGTCAGGGATCCGATCGGAGCAGCGATGCCGATGAAGAAGTTATCTAAGTCGAAGGGTCCCCGGTCACCGATGTGATCGACGACGAGAACGAAGAGGAAGAAGAGAAGGACGCTGGCGCGCTCAACGAGCTCGGCGGCGACCATGACGAGGACGACTACCCAGTCGTGCTCGACAACCCACCCGACCCAGCGATGGACATCGTGATGCGATCGGCGCCGCCATCTCCGACGCGCTCGCACGTCGACGAAGGGCTTGAAGATCTCGATCGGTACAGACGCATGGTCGCTCGGTTGAACGCGCCCCACTGATCATCGAGACGACGGATGGCGCGGATGCGGAGCTTGCGCGTCTGCTGACGCACAATGGCTTCTTCAAGCTGCTGCAAACCCGTCACTACACGATGGCGGACCGCGTCTTCGACCCGCGCTTGGCAGAGCTACCGACGCGCGACGACATGCTAGACGCGATCATGAAGGTGTTCATCACAGCTGGTTACGTGCCGAAGGTGAAGCAGTGCATGCAGCTTGTCTCGTTCCCGACGGAAGCGATCGTTGTTGCCGGCGAGGCGGCGTTCCTCTTGCTCTCGCAGCTCGTTGCTGATCGGAAGGCGTATCGCCGGAAGGTCGCGCAAGCGGACTGCCCCGAGGCGCGAGGAGGTGCTCGCCACGCCTGAGCTGCGCGAGCGTGTGTTGGAGACGGCCAAGAGTCTGATCGCAAAGACCACTGGCATGACGCTTGGCGAGCTGCAGTCCATGACGGACCAGTCAACGATCAAGGACGAGAGGATCCGCCGTCTTGAGGAACCGCTCGACTCGTTCGCGATGCAGTATGAGCCGTGGCGAAGCCTGAGGCCACCAGCACGGATCCGCCGGCATCGATCAAGACTGAACCAGCTACCACGAAAGCTGAGGAGGCGGCGGACAAGTTCACCGACAACGTGTCCGACATCTTCGATGGGTACGTCGCGCCGAAGAACACGGCCGTCGCTGTGACAAGGATCCGGCAGTCAAGCGTTCTGGAGCTGAAGTCATTCAGCAACCGCGACCAGAGCGAGTCGAAAGCCAAGGCGTGGCTCAGCAAAACGAAGGTGGCGTTCCGCCGCGATGAGCTGAGCGCCGACGAGATGTGCATGACGCTTCCGGAGCTGCTGAATGGGCCCGCGACAAACTGGTACCGCCAGCTGCCGCGGTCGGTCCGATCCACCAGAGTGAACTTGCTCTCTGCGTTCGCCGTCGAGTTCTGCGGCGAAGACGTCTCTGCGGCCCGCAAGACCTTCGACCTGCGCCGCGCTGCCGACGAGGACCCGTTGGACTACTTGTACCGGCTGAACGTGCAAGCGGCGCGTGCGAAGCTTGACTACGTCGGAGTTGGCACGCTGGCGAAAGAACATGGCGACCACTTCATCGACACTGGTCTAGACGACGACCTTGTGAAGACCCTTGTCCCTCTTTGCTTGACGCGCGAGTCCCAGCTCCGTGAAGTTCTGCTTTCGATCCGCCGTAGCAACCAGCGCAAACGGCTTGAACGACGCTCGGGGAGAGCCAAGACCAGCAAGCGTGACGTGGCGAAGCGCGAGCACGTCGGTTGCAACGCATACGCGGTTCGGCGCGCCGTGACATCAACAGCGACAGCTCCAGCTCAGCGAGCGACGGTGATGACTCGGATTCGGATCAGTCGTCTTGCGAGTCCGGAGACGACGAAGACGTGGGCAAAGGGGCGAGCTTGAGCAGTGTCGGTGACTCCGCGCTCGAGTCGCTGATTGTTATCTTCACTTTCCATTCGAACCGAGACGTCTACGGACAAGAAGCGTGGTGGCGGTGAGAAGAAGATCCCGTGCACGCATTGCGGCTCCGAGAAGCATCGCGATCTCGACTGTTGGCGCCGACTTACCTGCGAGGTATGCGGTCGCAAGGGCCATCCGACTGATCGCTGCTTCCAGATGTGCCGCGGCTGCGGCAAGGTCCACGAGCGCGGCGAGTGCGTTCTCGAGTCGTTGGCGAACGAGCTCCGTCGCTGGTACTCGCCGACCCGCCACGCCGGTATCCTGCCGGAACCAGTGGAGAAGTGGTTAAACTAGGTCGCTCGCTAACTTGGCAGTTAGTGCGCAACGAGCGACCGCCAGTTTACGTGTACGCGTTCATCGACAAACACGCAGCCAACGACGTCGACGGTAACAAGGGAATGAACGTACATTTGGCGAAAGAAGTTTGCCCCGTTCCTTTGTCATCTTCCTCGTCCGATCGACGCGATTCCCGCCCGGCCGTACAGCGGCTCGTCTTGAACCGCTGCGAGAGACGGGGCTACTGGAAGCTGTACCCGCACGAGACGTTCCGTCAGACGATCGTTAACGCTGCAATCGTCGATCCTACCTTTTTGCGCAAGGTTGGGGTCGAGGTGGACACGGCCGAGTCTCTGGAGTGCGTTGGCGTTGGGGACGCCGTGTACAAGACGGAAGGGAGAGCGCGAGTGAAGATCACCTTGGCGAACGAGTTTGTCTACGAGTTCCCGATGTGGGTCGGGGAGCTGAGCGGTACGGACGCGATTCTGGGCACCGACTTCATGACTCCAGCCGGCGTACGTCTCGACCTCGCGGACGGATCGGCGTGTCTCCCAGACGAAGTTCGTCTGCGATTCGAGGGGCGGCGCGCTCTGTTCGTGGATCTGACACAGCAGATCCACCTCGATCAAGGAGTGCGGTTGGAACCAGGAGAACACGCCGATGTTCGCGTTCGTCACACGGGTCGACAGAAGCTGTGGCTCGCGCGCGGAGACGACTGGGTTCCGACCGCACTCACTGAGTCCAGTAGCGTTCCGTGGGCGGTGCAGATCACGAACGTGAGCGATCATACGATCCAGCTCGACTCGCACACGCTGGAAGGGATGTGGCTGAGCGACGGGAACATCCCTCGCAAGGTCGGCTTTGTTTCGATCGTGTCCAACCGGTACCGCGAGTGGCAAGCGCTCGCGTTCGAAGCACAGTCTGACCCCGTCTTCGTTGAGCGCGCTGACCGTCGCCTGCAACAACTGATTACCGTATGGCCACCAAGCGTTTAGAAGCCGAACTACCCGACTCCCAAAGCGATCCTACGCCGAAGAACGGTCAAGGTGGCCACCAAATCATCCTCGAGCGATGAAAACGAAACGTCGCGAAGCGTTTGCGCCGTCCTTCCCACCAGCGGCGAGGTCACGCCATAGGAGGTGGTGACCCAAGGCGCGCAGCGAGGGCACGGAGAGCAAGCGTCAACGACCGCAGAACCGCCCACTTCGATCTGCCGGTCTGGCGTGCCGCGGGCCGCTCCATCGATCCTGACAGTGTCGTCGGCGCGAGCGATGAACGTCGACGACTCGGCTTTGGACGACCTGGTCTTCGTGAAGGAAGGCTCCGAGCTCTTTGCAGAAGGCCTAGACGGCGAGATGGCGATGATCCCAGAACCAGACGAGAGCGATGGCGACGTCAAGGAAGGAGACATCCAGGTCGGGGATCCATCCGCCCACCAGCCGAGATTGCGCGGATGCGTGCGACGAATTGGAGTCGCCGACACCTCTGCATGGGCAAGGGGAACGCGCTTCCACTGGCGGCCAAAGGGGCGATCTGCGACATCGACGTCGGGGGTACACGGCCGATCGCACAGAAGGCACGGAAGCTGCCGCACGATCTCGCCGATAAGGTCTTCACGCTGCTCAAGGGGCTGCTCGGAGCCGGGATCATCGAAGTGTCGGAGTCACAGTGGGCCGCGCCGATCGTTGTTGTTCTCAAGAAGAACGGCGTTGACATCCGGCTTTGCATTGACTACCGTGCGGTGAACGAGCTGACGAAGCTGATAGTCTACCCGATGCCGCTGGTGAACGACTTGCTGGAGAACCTCGACGCGATGCTCTGGTTCTGTTCGCTCGACATGGCCAGCGGGTTCGGGGTTGTCCGGATGACCGACCGCGCCAAAGCTATCTCTGCGTTCGTCACCCCGTTCGGATCATACCAGTGGACGCGCATGCCATTCGGGTTGAAGAACGCGCCGCAGATCTACCAGCGGCTGACCGACAACGCACTGTACAGGATGTTGAGCTTGAGCACCGCCGATCGCGACTCCGAGTCGTCGAACGAGTTCAAAGACGGAGCCCCGGCTCCGCCGAGTGACTCGTCCGTGCTCAAACGACGGTCTTACATCGACGACATCGGCTTCGGGGCTGCCGACTGGGACGGGCTCTGCAACAAGCTTGAACGGCTGATGGACGTCTGCGATCGGTGGAGCTTGTCGATCAGCATTCCGAAGAGCAAGTTCAGCATGCGTTCCGTCGAGTACCTGGGGCACGAGACCAGTGCTTCCAGCCTCAAGTCGACGCCAAATAACCTGGACGAACTGGCGAAGCTCGAGTTTCCGAAGACGTTGAAGGCGACACAGTCGTTCCTCGGCTCACTCAACTACTATACCAAGTTCGTCGAAGACTTCGCTGTGTACGCGGCGGCGTTGTACGAGCTGTCCGAAGAAGACTTCAAGTCGGGCGCTGATGCCGAACGCCTGACGAAGGCGAAGACGGCATTTGAGCGATTGCGGCAGAAGTTGATGGACGCTCCGATTCTGCGTCACTTCGAACGAGCCAGAGCGACCACGATCATCGTCTACGCGAACGACTGGGCGATCTCGGGCGTGCTTGCTCAAGAGCATGGGGGTTGCTGATGCTGGTCCGCTTCGCGAGCCGCGTTCTCGAGGATGCAGAGACGAGGTACGACATCTTCGAGAAAGAGGTTCTCGGACTTCTTCGCGTCCTCGACACGTGCTACGGCATGGTGATTGGTCGGCCGATCAAGGTGATCACTCGCCACTCGACTCTGGGATGGCTGTTCAAGTCGAAGCATCTTCAGGGTCGACTGTCGCAGTGGGCCGCCGTCTTGTCGCCGTGGGACTTGACGATCTCCAAGGCTTCGGGAGGCGTCGACGAGCTCGCCGGCTTGCTCGCCGCGAGCATCACACCTCGTCAATCCGTAGGTGACGCGCTGGAAGCCGTCCGTCTGTGGAATAGCGTGACGAATCGCGGCTTGACTGCCACAGTCCCCACGATCGACGCCAGCAAGCCGGGTAACGTGGTAACGATCGATGGCTCCGCGAAGCCGCATCGCAGCGGCGGAAGCTGTGGTAGGTCCTCTGGCGGACGCCGCAGTGGGAGGTCGTCGACGCTCGCTCTGAGTTGTTCGAGGATGCAACCGTCAACGAGGCGGAGTACCGTGGCCTGATCGCTGCGGTCGACATTGCGCTGCGCAACGATGCGCTCGATGTTATCGTCTGTGGCGACTCGCGCATCGTCATCGAACAGCTCAAAGGCGCGATCGATGTGAAGGCGACGGGTTTGAAGCTGCTGTGGGCCGAAGCGACGTGTGCACTGGCGAAGCTGCGATCCTTCCAGCTTGTCCACGTAAAGCGGGAGGTCAACGCGGCAGCCGACCACATCACCTTCAAGGCGATCCAGCGGCGTGGTGGGGAAGATGTTGACAAAGCCGAGTTCGCGGATCACGCGACCCTCAGCCGCTTGCCGGAGCAGTTCGTCGACGTAGCCGACCCAGCGCACTCCGTGACTCGTGTTCTCGCGACCGAGAAGCGACGAAGTGCCGTCGTGAGCGAACCAGACCTCGCAGCGATTGCCGGGCTCCGAGCAGACCGCATTCGACAGGCGCAAGACGAAGAAGCGTGGATCTGGAAGATGAAGCAGTACATGACCGGGCGTCCAACGGATCTCTCGGCCACCGACGTCGACGACTGTACGAAGATCGAACGGAGTTTTGAGGTGGGAGACCAAGACCTGCTGTACTTCGTCGGACACAAGCGACGCAAGTCGCCCGACAGGACAGAGGTGCAGCTGCGACTGGTGCTGCCGTCAACACTGCATAGCGACGTCTTGCACCACTACCACACGAGCGTGTCCGGCGGCCACCAAGGGATCACCAGAACCTACGCCAGGGTAAAGGAGTATTTCTACTGGCGGGCCATGTACCAGACCGTCCAAGAGTACGTGAGTACGTGTACGGACTGTGAGACTGGAAAGGGCGAACCCCGAACCATCGGCCAGTCGCCCGGGAACATACGAGCCACGTACCCATTCCAAGTCATCGGCATGGACCACATCCCGTCGCTGCCCAAGTCGCGTCGAGGAAACACCGAGCTCTTGATCTGGGTCGATCAGCATTCCGGTTACGTGATCGCGTCTGACAATTCATCGCGGGAAGCGCAAGTGATTGCCGAGTCGTACGAGCGCTGCGTCTTTCGTCGATTTGGGGCGAGCCAAGTGATCCGTCACGACAAAGAACCAGGCTTCATGTCGGAGGTATTCCGTGCGTTCAATCGATTGATCGGGCAACAGAGCAAAGTGACGTTAGAGTACCGACCGCAAGCGAACGGCATGGTAGAGCGCATGGTGCAGACGATCACACGGGCGATCAAGATGTACGTACAAGACGAAGAATAACGCGACTGGGATGACTACGCCGAGCAACTCGTCTTCGCGCTGAACACAGCGTACGACCGCACGCGCGAGGAGACGGCGTTCTATCTCGTCCACTGATGGGACGCGAAGACTACGCTCGAATCGACAGTTCCACGTGAAGACTTGGGAACACGTCTGGACGACGCGAAGAGATGGCGCAACGCAGTGCAGCGCCAGTACACGTACGCGCGATCAGCTGCGAATGCGCTGATGGAGAACGCAATCAACCACCGTGCAGCGCTGAACAACGCGCGAGAAGATCTGAGCGCGTCGGAGATCGACATCGGAACGCACGTCTGGCTGTACTTGAACCGCGTCAAGCCTGGGTATGCGCGAAAGCTCGCCCACCTGTGGCACGGACCGTTCGGAGTGTCAGAGCGTGTGGACACCTTCATGCTCCGTCTCGAGCTCCAAGGCACGGACTACAGCTTCTTCCCACTCGTTCATATGTCACGCGTCAAGGCAGTTCGCACCTTCCCGTCAAAGACCGACAGGCGCTTTGACAGTCGAGCTCTCTGCGCGCTTTGACTTCGATGAAGCGCTCTTGCCTGAAGACAGCTGGGTACCTGACGAAACCGCAGGAGTCTACGAAGTCGAAGAGATCTTGCAACGCCGGGAACGGAAGAAGACACGGTTTGGTCGGCGCGTCCGCGAGTACTTGGTGAGGTGGAAGGGCTTCGACAAGCCGGACTGGGTCGCTGAGGACAACTTGAACTGCGGTTCGCTGATCCTCGCATACGAGCAGCGCATGAAGGCGCGCGGCCAGTTTCAAGCCCTGCAGGCCGGAGAAGTCCACGTGGAAGGCGACCGCGTCGCACCAACAGACTCCTAGCGGCGTCGGTTGGTTGTATGTTTGCATACGTGTATATCAAGGCAAAGGGGCGTCAAGACCGCGTTCGAAGATCAAGGACATGCAAGACTCACGAAGGTTCACGAAAACTTCCGACTGATCCGACGCGACACGATTGGGTGGCGGCTGATGTGCAAGTCGGGGCGAGCAAAGTAGTACGCGCGATCTGGCTCGCGCGCGTCGGGCTCAGTCAAGTAGCTCTGCACAGACGTCACGTCGGCATGCGGTGGAAGCTCCAGGAGCACGGCTGACGGGCCAGGAAAGAAGATCGGCTCAAGCAACACGTCGATGTCGACGGCGTCGCTGTCGATCAGCGCGAAGTAGCGGTCGAGGATCGCGCTCCAGCGGGCGTGCGAGTTCCGAACCCGGCGCGCGTTGAAAGCTGCGGGCTTGGCCGGATCACCGACAGGAAACAGGATGTGGTGGGTGCGCTCCCAGAGCACCTGCAGATGACTCTGCGCCCAGATCACGTTGTCTGCATGGAGCTCCATGAGACCACGTGGCGTCGAAGAGGACGCAGGATCGAACGTCACAGGCGCGTCCGGAACCAAAGCTGCCCACTGTCCCCAAGGCGCAGCAGACTCGACGGCTGCGAAGACACCGAGCGGAACGAGAGGAGCGTTCACCTCGTTACGCGCTCTCGCGTGGAAACGCTGGAGGATCGGCTCGTACGAGAAGTAAGGGATGCGACCCAACAGCAACTTCAGCTCGTCCCCCGTCGTTGGCTTGTCGGTAGTTGCCAGCGCCTTAAACGACTAGCGCGTGTAATCGCTGCTGGCATATCGCTCGACAGCGGTGTCGCCGCGGCGATCGTCGGGAAGCAGTCGGCGGCTGAGTGTTAGCGCGGTTGGCGCTGGAGTGGTCGCCGCTCGCGCGCTCTTCTTGTGCTTCTTGGACGCCGGGACGGCGGTGGCGGGCGCTGGACGCTTCGACGGCGCTGGTGTCGCTGCTGGCGTTGGCGTTGCTGCTGGTGTCGGCGTTGCAGCCGGCGTCGGCGCTGCTACATGAGGCGTTGCTGCTACAGGCGTCGGCGTCGCCACCGGCGTTGGCGCAGTTACAGGCGTCGGTGTCGTTGCAGGCGTCACGCGTGGCACTGCAACCGGCGGAGGCGAGACGCTCGCGACCGTTCTCGAGTACCCTGGGATCGGCGGAGGCGGCACGTGCACTGGGGGCAAAGCGTCTTCATCTTCCGGCGGATCCATGCTCCACATCAGCGCCTCGCGTACGGCGTCTTGGTGACAGATTCCGGCGTCGCCGCCGACGCGATCAACGTGGAGAGCAGGTGTATGCCGTGCGCGAGACGCACCACCGAGAAGGCGGATGCGGAGTACCCAGCAAGTGTCTGCGCAGCGAGGCTACGGCGGTGCATCTCGGATTGCGCTGCAGCGAACTCGGCACGGAGACGCCGGTTCTCGCCAACGTGGCGCTCGATAGCTTGCTCCGCCTTCTGTGATCGCTCAGATCGTGTCTCATCGAGCTCGCCGACGGTGTCTTGCAGCTCGGCGATCACCTTGAGTTGCTGCTCAGATGCCTCGCGTGCCTCGGCCAGCGCGATCGCATGAGCAGCGAGTGTGTCCTTCAGTTTGACTCGGGACGCGACGACGGCATTCTTCAGACGCTCCTGCCGCTCAAGATCGCCCTTCTGCAACCGCGCCACGGCGCGCAACTGCTTCAGCACTTCGTTCGCGTCGTGAAGCTGGCCCTCCAGCGACGAGCGCGCGTCCGCGTGGCGCTTCTCTGTCTCGCCGAGCCGTGCACGAAGCTTCGCCGCCTTGCGTTCGAGCGTCGTGATGCTTGCCTTCAACAGATGCGTCTGCGCGCGCTCGGCATCGTAACTCGTACGCAGAGCCGCGACCTCGTCGTTCAGCGACTCGATCTCAGCGCGTGTCGTGTCCGACTGAACTGCGGCGAGCGCGTCGCTTGTCGCGAGCAGAGTGGACGCTCTCGACGGGTCATGAATGACGAGCAGGAGTCGCGAGAAGACGGACTCGAGCGCGTCCAGCGCAGTCTCGTCGAGACCGCCGCGCACACCGTCGAACGCGACGTATGCGTCTGCGAGCACCTGCTCGACACTGTGCAGTCGTCGCGGTCGTGCTATGATCGCAGAGCCTGACGGCATCGCAATACAAGAGAGTCAGACGACTGATCCGCGCGCGATCAACTGACAGCAAAGTAGAGAACACGTCGAGCAACACCCACCTTGTCCGGCGACCGACGAAGAGGACGGAGCGATGGCAGCAGCACCGCGCGGCTCTGGCTGCGCAGCGTTTGCAAGTCCACTCGGCGCCGGTGGAGCTACATTTGCATCATGCGTCATGCTTGGCACGTGGTCCGCGTCGACCATGCTGTTGCCGTCGCTAGTTGCGACCACAGCGTCGATGATCGAATCGAGAACGCTCGCGGCAATGCGATCGGCGTCCGGCGTGGTGCCTGACATCGCAAACGCTGCACGACACGCGAACACACATGTCAGCCGACCTTCACGCCACAACAGACGCCCATTGTGCGTACAGAAGGCGCAACGCGTTAAGTCTGCCCCGTGAAGCAACACGCGCTCGACTCGCTCGTTGTCTGGTGTGCGCAGCAACACGCGCTCGACTGATCCGTCGTCAACTGCGCGCGGCAGCACGCACTCGACGGGTTCCTTGGCTTCCGCGCGTTGTCACGCGATTGACTTGCGCGGTCTTCGCTGCGAGAGTCGACACACGCTCGGCTCGACCGACGTACACTGCACACGGCAGATACGATCACGGAACGTCTGCTCAGCGACCGATCGAAGTGACACACGTGCATGCACATGCTGCGATCGACAAGAACTCATGCAGCACGTGCACAATGCACCCACACGACACGTACCAGACGCTGTCGCTGCCAAGTGACCGTGTGTCTTTGCGCAAAAGAAGCCCAAAGAACGCTGAAGATCTGAGAAAAACGTTCTCGACACGATTACGGGAAACCATGATTAGTCAGGTCTGCGACATCAGGATCTGTCGTTGAGTGATCCGACGATCTGCCACCGAGTGATCCGACGATCTGTCATCGAGTGATCACAAGATCAGTCACAACGCTGAATCGGTAAAACCAACGATCAGTCGACCAACTAGTTCGACAATCCGTCACACCGGGTCATCTCGCTTCGCCGTGTCCACGGATCAGCGCGATGAATGGAGCGGCTGTGGTAAAGTGCGGGTTAAATTCCCTCGCTTTTATCACTGAGGACAGATTGACTGATGATGTCATTTCGGAAGCGATGGCGTAGTTGGGAGTGACGGCCATACGTCATCGAGGACTATGCTAGTGCTTGTATGCAGAGACTTAACCATGTAATTCAGTCCGCTTTCTTGCCTTTGGAAAGCAAGTACCTTCACCTCCTGCCTCGCCGACGCCGTACGACTTGTCCATCCACCTCGCACGACCGCGCACGCGCGACTCGCTCCAAGCTCCCTACGACCGTGTCTGAGAGAAAGGCACGTTAAACCGTCGCGAGACGAAGAGGATCGGCAGATCCTACGCATTTGGCAAGCCCGTGGAAGACCCACGGCACTTTGGTTTGGCACCGTCGCTCCACTGGGGGAGCAGTGCCCGCAGCGCGCGCATCGAATGCCGCGCCTGCACATCTTGTCGTCCGGTCGCTCACACATCCAGCAAGCGCCCGAAGAGCGACTGCACGGCTCGAGGAGACTCGCCTGCACGCTACGACTGCTGCGAGTCTTTCAACCTCGAAGCCAGAGTCCCCATTGCCGAAGCGGATCGAAGTATCTCCGTTAGGCCACGCGCGTCGAAGACGCGCAACCCAAGACCCCACTCAAGGACGACACCTCCTGCACGCCGGTGAAGCGATCAAGACGCGCAAGCGACTGATCGGTACACGACGGAGCGCCTGAGCACCCGAACAAGAAGAAATTTGCTTGTTGTTCTACCACAACTGGCGCCGCGACCCCCGAGTTTAGGACCCCGGAGATGACGTCCAAGAAAACGAAGAGTCTCACGACAAAGTCGATTGCCAGGAAGGCCGCGATCGACCGCTCAAGGAGCGAAGCATGGCCCCGCATCGCAGCCCTCGGTCGGGGATCCGATCGGAGCAGCGATGCCGATGAAGAAGTTATCTAAGTCGAAGGGTCCCCGGTCACCGATGTGATCGACGACGAGAACGAAGAGGAAGAAGAGAAGGACGCTGGCGCGCTCAACGAGCTCGGCGGCGACCATGACGAGGACGACTACCCAGTCGTGCTCGACAACCCACCCGACCCAGCGATGGACATCGTGATGCGATCGGCGCCGCCATCTCCGACGCGCTCGCACGTCGACGAAGGGCTTGAAGATCTCGATCGGTACAGACGCATGGTCGCTCGGTTGAACGCGCCCCACTGATCATCGAGACGACGGATGGCGCGGATGCGGAGCTTGCGCGTCTGCTGACGCACAATGGCTTCTTCAAGCTGCTGCAAACCCGTCACTACACGATGGCGGACCGCGTCTTCGACCCGCGCTTGGCAGAGCTACCGACGCGCGACGACATGCTAGACGCGATCATGAAGGTGTTCATCACAGCTGGTTACGTGCCGAAGGTGAAGCAGTGCATGCAGCTTGTCTCGTTCCCGACGGAAGCGATCGTTGTTGCCGGCGAGGCGGCGTTCCTCTTGCTCTCGCAGCTCGTTGCTGATCGGAAGGCGTATCGCCGGAAGGTCGCGCAAGCGGACTGCCCCGAGGCGCGAGGAGGTGCTCGCCACGCCTGAGCTGCGCGAGCGTGTGTTGGAGACGGCCAAGAGTCTGATCGCAAAGACCACTGGCATGACGCTTGGCGAGCTGCAGTCCATGACGGACCAGTCAACGATCAAGGACGAGAGGATCCGCCGTCTTGAGGAACCGCTCGACTCGTTCGCGATGCAGTATGAGCCGTGGCGAAGCCTGAGGCCACCAGCACGGATCCGCCGGCATCGATCAAGACTGAACCAGCTACCACGAAAGCTGAGGAGGCGGCGGACAAGTTCACCGACAACGTGTCCGACATCTTCGATGGGTACGTCGCGCCGAAGAACACGGCCGTCGCTGTGACAAGGATCCGGCAGTCAAGCGTTCTGGAGCTGAAGTCATTCAGCAACCGCGACCAGAGCGAGTCGAAAGCCAAGGCGTGGCTCAGCAAAACGAAGGTGGCGTTCCGCCGCGATGAGCTGAGCGCCGACGAGATGTGCATGACGCTTCCGGAGCTGCTGAATGGGCCCGCGACAAACTGGTACCGCCAGCTGCCGCGGTCGGTCCGATCCACCAGAGTGAACTTGCTCTCTGCGTTCGCCGTCGAGTTCTGCGGCGAAGACGTCTCTGCGGCCCGCAAGACCTTCGACCTGCGCCGCGCTGCCGACGAGGACCCGTTGGACTACTTGTACCGGCTGAACGTGCAAGCGGCGCGTGCGAAGCTTGACTACGTCGGAGTTGGCACGCTGGCGAAAGAACATGGCGACCACTTCATCGACACTGGTCTAGACGACGACCTTGTGAAGACCCTTGTCCCTCTTTGCTTGACGCGCGAGTCCCAGCTCCGTGAAGTTCTGCTTTCGATCCGCCGTAGCAACCAGCGCAAACGGCTTGAACGACGCTCGGGGAGAGCCAAGACCAGCAAGCGTGACGTGGCGAAGCGCGAGCACGTCGGTTGCAACGCATACGCGGTTCGGCGCGCCGTGACATCAACAGCGACAGCTCCAGCTCAGCGAGCGACGGTGATGACTCGGATTCGGATCAGTCGTCTTGCGAGTCCGGAGACGACGAAGACGTGGGCAAAGGGGCGAGCTTGAGCAGTGTCGGTGACTCCGCGCTCGAGTCGCTGATTGTTATCTTCACTTTCCATTCGAACCGAGACGTCTACGGACAAGAAGCGTGGTGGCGGTGAGAAGAAGATCCCGTGCACGCATTGCGGCTCCGAGAAGCATCGCGATCTCGACTGTTGGCGCCGACTTACCTGCGAGGTATGCGGTCGCAAGGGCCATCCGACTGATCGCTGCTTCCAGATGTGCCGCGGCTGCGGCAAGGTCCACGAGCGCGGCGAGTGCGTTCTCGAGTCGTTGGCGAACGAGCTCCGTCGCTGGTACTCGCCGACCCGCCACGCCGGTATCCTGCCGGAACCAGTGGAGAAGTGGTTAAACTAGGTCGCTCGCTAACTTGGCAGTTAGTGCGCAACGAGCGACCGCCAGTTTACGTGTACGCGTTCATCGACAAACACGCAGCCAACGACGTCGACGGTAACAAGGGAATGAACGTACATTTGGCGAAAGAAGTTTGCCCCGTTCCTTTGTCATCTTCCTCGTCCGATCGACGCGATTCCCGCCCGGCCGTACAGCGGCTCGTCTTGAACCGCTGCGAGAGACGGGGCTACTGGAAGCTGTACCCGCACGAGACGTTCCGTCAGACGATCGTTAACGCTGCAATCGTCGATCCTACCTTTTTGCGCAAGGTTGGGGTCGAGGTGGACACGGCCGAGTCTCTGGAGTGCGTTGGCGTTGGGGACGCCGTGTACAAGACGGAAGGGAGAGCGCGAGTGAAGATCACCTTGGCGAACGAGTTTGTCTACGAGTTCCCGATGTGGGTCGGGGAGCTGAGCGGTACGGACGCGATTCTGGGCACCGACTTCATGACTCCAGCCGGCGTACGTCTCGACCTCGCGGACGGATCGGCGTGTCTCCCAGACGAAGTTCGTCTGCGATTCGAGGGGCGGCGCGCTCTGTTCGTGGATCTGACACAGCAGATCCACCTCGATCAAGGAGTGCGGCTGGAACCAGGAGAACACGCCGATGTTCGCGTTCGTCACACGGGTCGACAGAAGCTGTGGCTCGCGCGCGGAGACGACTGGGTTCCGACCGCACTCACTGAGTCCAGCAGCGTTCCGTGGGCGGTGCAGATCACGAACGTGAGCGATCATACGATCCAGCTCGACTCGCACACGCTGGAAGGGATGTGGCTGAGCGACGGGAACATCCCTCGCAAGGTCGGCTTTGTTTCGATCGTGTCCAACCGGTACCGCGAGTGGCAAGCGCTCGCGTTCGAAGCACAGTCTGACCCCGTCTTCGTTGAGCGCGCTGACCGTCGCCTGCAACAACTGATTACCGTATGGCCACCAAGCGTTTAGAAGCCGAACTACCCGACTCCCAAAGCGATCCTACGCCGAAGAACGGTCAAGGTGGCCACCAAATCATCCTCGAGCGATGAAAACGAAACGTCGCGAAGCGTTTGCGCCGTCCTTCCCACCAGCGGCGAGGTCACGCCATAGGAGGTGGTGACCCAAGGCGCGCAGCGAGGGCACGGAGAGCAAGCGTCAACGACCGCAGAACCGCCCACTTCGATCTGCCGGTCTGGCGTGCCGCGGGCCGCTCCATCGATCCTGACAGTGTCGTCGGCGCGAGCGATGAACGTCGACGACTCGGCTTTGGACGACCTGGTCTTCGTGAAGGAAGGCTCCGAGCTCTTTGCAGAAGGCCTAGACGGCGAGATGGCGATGATCCCAGAACCAGACGAGAGCGATGGCGACGTCAAGGAAGGAGACATCCAGGTCGGGGATCCATCCGCCCACCAGCCGAGATTGCGCGGATGCGTGCGACGAATTGGAGTCGCCGACACCTCTGCATGGGCAAGGGGAACGCGCTTCCACTGGCGGCCAAAGGGGCGATCTGCGACATCGACGTCGGGGGTACACGGCCGATCGCACAGAAGGCACGGAAGCTGCCGCACGATCTCGCCGATAAGGTCTTCACGCTGCTCAAGGGGCTGCTCGGAGCCGGGATCATCGAAGTGTCGGAGTCACAGTGGGCCGCGCCGATCGTTGTTGTTCTCAAGAAGAACGGCGTTGACATCCGGCTTTGCATTGACTACCGTGCGGTGAACGAGCTGACGAAGCTGATAGTCTACCCGATGCCGCTGGTGAACGACTTGCTGGAGAACCTCGACGCGATGCTCTGGTTCTGTTCGCTCGACATGGCCAGCGGGTTCGGGGTTGTCCGGATGACCGACCGCGCCAAAGCTATCTCTGCGTTCGTCACCCCGTTCGGATCATACCAGTGGACGCGCATGCCATTCGGGTTGAAGAACGCGCCGCAGATCTACCAGCGGCTGACCGACAACGCACTGTACAGGATGTTGAGCTTGAGCACCGCCGATCGCGACTCCGAGTCGTCGAACGAGTTCAAAGACGGAGCCCCGGCTCCGCCGAGTGACTCGTCCGTGCTCAAACGACGGTCTTACATCGACGACATCGGCTTCGGGGCTGCCGACTGGGACGGGCTCTGCAACAAGCTTGAACGGCTGATGGACGTCTGCGATCGGTGGAGCTTGTCGATCAGCATTCCGAAGAGCAAGTTCAGCATGCGTTCCGTCGAGTACCTGGGGCACGAGACCAGTGCTTCCAGCCTCAAGTCGACGCCAAATAACCTGGACGAACTGGCGAAGCTCGAGTTTCCGAAGACGTTGAAGGCGACACAGTCGTTCCTCGGCTCACTCAACTACTATACCAAGTTCGTCGAAGACTTCGCTGTGTACGCGGCGGCGTTGTACGAGCTGTCCGAAGAAGACTTCAAGTCGGGCGCTGATGCCGAACGCCTGACGAAGGCGAAGACGGCATTTGAGCGATTGCGGCAGAAGTTGATGGACGCTCCGATTCTGCGTCACTTCGAACGAGCCAGAGCGACCACGATCATCGTCTACGCGAACGACTGGGCGATCTCGGGCGTGCTTGCTCAAGAGCATGGGGGGTTGCTGATGCTGGTCCGCTTCGCGAGCCGCGTTCTCGAGGATGCAGAGACGAGGTACGACATCTTCGAGAAAGAGGTTCTCGGACTTCTTCGCGTCCTCGACACGTGCTACGGCATGGTGATTGGTCGGCCGATCAAGGTGATCACTCGCCACTCGACTCTGGGATGGCTGTTCAAGTCGAAGCATCTTCAGGGTCGACTGTCGCAGTGGGCCGCCGTCTTGTCGCCGTGGGACTTGACGATCTCCAAGGCTTCGGGAGGCGTCGACGAGCTCGCCGGCTTGCTCGCCGCGAGCATCACACCTCGTCAATCCGTAGGTGACGCGCTGGAAGCCGTCCGTCTGTGGAATAGCGTGACGAATCGCGGCTTGACTGCCACAGTCCCCACGATCGACGCCAGCAAGCCGGGTAACGTGGTAACGATCGATGGCTCCGCGAAGCCGCATCGCAGCGGCGGAAGCTGTGGTAGGTCCTCTGGCGGACGCCGCAGTGGGAGGTCGTCGACGCTCGCTCTGAGTTGTTCGAGGATGCAACCGTCAACGAGGCGGAGTACCGTGGCCTGATCGCTGCGGTCGACATTGCGCTGCGCAACGATGCGCTCGATGTTATCGTCTGTGGCGACTCGCGCATCGTCATCGAACAGCTCAAAGGCGCGATCGATGTGAAGGCGACGGGTTTGAAGCTGTTGTGGGCCGAAGCGACGTGTGCACTGGCGAAGCTGCGATCCTTCCAGCTTGTCCACGTAAAGCGGGAGGTCAACGCGGCAGCCGACCACATCACCTTCAAGGCGATCCAGCGGCGTGGTGGGGAAGATGTTGACAAAGCCGAGTTCGCGGATCACGCGACCCTCAGCCGCTTGCCGGAGCAGTTCGTCGACGTAGCCGACCCAGCGCACTCCGTGACTCGTGTTCTCGCGACCGAGAAGCGACGAAGTGCCGTCGTGAGCGAACCAGACCTCGCAGCGATTGCCGGGCTCCGAGCAGACCGCATTCGACAGGCGCAAGACGAAGAAGCGTGGATCTGGAAGATGAAGCAGTACATGACCGGGCGTCCAACGGATCTCTCGGCCACCGACGTCGACGACTGTACGAAGATCGAACGGAGTTTTGAGGTGGGAGACCAAGACCTGCTGTACTTCGTCGGACACAAGCGACGCAAGTCGCCCGACAGGACAGAGGTGCAGCTGCGACTGGTGCTGCCGTCAACACTGCATAGCGACGTCTTGCACCACTACCACACGAGCGTGTCCGGCGGCCACCAAGGGATCACCAGAACCTACGCCAGGGTAAAGGAGTATTTCTACTGGCGGGCCATGTACCAGACCGTCCAAGAGTACGTGAGTACGTGTACGGACTGTGAGACTGGAAAGGGCGAACCCCGAACCATCGGCCAGTCGCCCGGGAACATACGAGCCACGTACCCATTCCAAGTCATCGGCATGGACCACATCCCGTCGCTGCCCAAGTCGCGTCGAGGAAACACCGAGCTCTTGATCTGGGTCGATCAGCATTCCGGTTACGTGATCGCGTCTGACAATTCATCGCGGGAAGCGCAAGTGATTGCCGAGTCGTACGAGCGCTGCGTCTTTCGTCGATTTGGGGCGAGCCAAGTGATCCGTCACGACAAAGAACCAGGCTTCATGTCGGAGGTATTCCGTGCGTTCAATCGATTGATCGGGCAACAGAGCAAAGTGACGTTAGAGTACCGACCGCAAGCGAACGGCATGGTAGAGCGCATGGTGCAGACGATCACACGGGCGATCAAGATGTACGTACAAGACGAAGAATAACGCGACTGGGATGACTACGCCGAGCAACTCGTCTTCGCGCTGAACACAGCGTACGACCGCACGCGCGAGGAGACGGCGTTCTATCTCGTCCACTGATGGGACGCGAAGACTACGCTCGAATCGACAGTTCCACGTGAAGACTTGGGAACACGTCTGGACGACGCGAAGAGATGGCGCAACGCAGTGCAGCGCCAGTACACGTACGCGCGATCAGCTGCGAATGCGCTGATGGAGAACGCAATCAACCACCGTGCAGCGCTGAACAACGCGCGAGAAGATCTGAGCGCGTCGGAGATCGACATCGGAACGCACGTCTGGCTGTACTTGAACCGCGTCAAGCCTGGGTATGCGCGAAAGCTCGCCCACCTGTGGCACGGACCGTTCGGAGTGTCAGAGCGTGTGGACACCTTCATGCTCCGTCTCGAGCTCCAAGGCACGGACTACAGCTTCTTCCCACTCGTTCATATGTCACGCGTCAAGGCAGTTCGCACCTTCCCGTCAAAGACCGACAGGCGCTTTGACAGTCGAGCTCTCTGCGCGCTTTGACTTCGATGAAGCGCTCTTGCCTGAAGACAGCTGGGTACCTGACGAAACCGCAGGAGTCTACGAAGTCGAAGAGATCTTGCAACGCCGGGAACGGAAGAAGACACGGTTTGGTCGGCGCGTCCGCGAGTACTTGGTGAGGTGGAAGGGCTTCGACAAGCCGGACTGGGTCGCTGAGGACAACTTGAACTGCGGTTCGCTGATCCTCGCATACGAGCAGCGCATGAAGGCGCGCGGCCAGTTTCAAGCCCTGCAGGCCGGAGAAGTCCACGTGGAAGGCGACCGCGTCGCACCAACAGACTCCTAGCGGCGTCGGTTGGTTGTATGTTTGCATACGTGTATATCAAGGCAAAGGGGCGTCAAGACCGCGTTCGAAGATCAAGGACATGCAAGACTCACGAAGGTTCACGAAAACTTCCGACTGATCCGACGCGACACGATTGGGTGGCGGCTGATGTGCAAGTCGGGGCGAGCAAAGTAGTACGCGCGATCTGGCTCGCGCGCGTCGGGCTCAGTCAAGTAGCTCTGCACAGACGTCACGTCGGCATGCGGTGGAAGCTCCAGGAGCACGGCTGACGGGCCAGGAAAGAAGATCGGCTCAAGCAACACGTCGATGTCGACGGCGTCGCTGTCGATCAGCGCGAAGTAGCGGTCGAGGATCGCGCTCCAGCGGGCGTGCGAGTTCCGAACCCGGCGCGCGTTGAAAGCTGCGGGCTTGGCCGGATCACCGACAGGAAACAGGATGTGGTGGGTGCGCTCCCAGAGCACCTGCAGATGACTCTGCGCCCAGATCACGTTGTCTGCATGGAGCTCCATGAGACCACGTGGCGTCGAAGAGGACGCAGGATCGAACGTCACAGGCGCGTCCGGAACCAAAGCTGCCCACTGTCCCCAAGGCGCAGCAGACTCGACGGCTGCGAAGACACCGAGCGGAACGAGAGGAGCGTTCACCTCGTTACGCGCTCTCGCGTGGAAACGCTGGAGGATCGGCTCGTACGAGAAGTAAGGGATGCGACCCAACAGCAACTTCAGCTCGTCCCCCGTCGTTGGCTTGTCGGTAGTTGCCAGCGCCTTAAACGACTAGCGCGTGTAATCGCTGCTGGCATATCGCTCGACAGCGGTGTCGCCGCGGCGATCGTCGGGAAGCAGTCGGCGGCTGAGTGTTAGCGCGGTTGGCGCTGGAGTGGTCGCCGCTCGCGCGCTCTTCTTGTGCTTCTTGGACGCCGGGACGGCGGTGGCGGGCGCTGGACGCTTCGACGGCGCTGGTGTCGCTGCTGGCGTTGGCGTTGCTGCTGGTGTCGGCGTTGCAGCCGGCGTCGGCGCTGCTACATGAGGCGTTGCTGCTACAGGCGTCGGCGTCGCCACCGGCGTTGGCGCAGTTACAGGCGTCGGTGTCGTTGCAGGCGTCACGCGTGGCACTGCAACCGGCGGAGGCGAGACGCTCGCGACCGTTCTCGAGTACCCTGGGATCGGCGGAGGCGGCACGTGCACTGGGGGCAAAGCGTCTTCATCTTCCGGCGGATCCATGCTCCACATCAGCGCCTCGCGTACGGCGTCTTGGTGACAGATTCCGGCGTCGCCGCCGACGCGATCAACGTGGAGAGCAGGTGTATGCCGTGCGCGAGACGCACCACCGAGAAGGCGGATGCGGAGTACCCAGCAAGTGTCTGCGCAGCGAGGCTACGGCGGTGCATCTCGGATTGCGCTGCAGCGAACTCGGCACGGAGACGCCGGTTCTCGCCAACGTGGCGCTCGATAGCTTGCTCCGCCTTCTGTGATCGCTCAGATCGTGTCTCATCGAGCTCGCCGACGGTGTCTTGCAGCTCGGCGATCACCTTGAGTTGCTGCTCAGATGCCTCGCGTGCCTCGGCCAGCGCGATCGCATGAGCAGCGAGTGTGTCCTTCAGTTTGACTCGGGACGCGACGACGGCATTCTTCAGACGCTCCTGCCGCTCAAGATCGCCCTTCTGCAACCGCGCCACGGCGCGCAACTGCTTCAGCACTTCGTTCGCGTCGTGAAGCTGGCCCTCCAGCGACGAGCGCGCGTCCGCGTGGCGCTTCTCTGTCTCGCCGAGCCGTGCACGAAGCTTCGCCGCCTTGCGTTCGAGCGTCGTGATGCTTGCCTTCAACAGATGCGTCTGCGCGCGCTCGGCATCGTAACTCGTACGCAGAGCCGCGACCTCGTCGTTCAGCGACTCGATCTCAGCGCGTGTCGTGTCCGACTGAACTGCGGCGAGCGCGTCGCTTGTCGCGAGCAGAGTGGACGCTCTCGACGGGTCATGAATGACGAGCAGGAGTCGCGAGAAGACGGACTCGAGCGCGTCCAGCGCAGTCTCGTCGAGACCGCCGCGCACACCGTCGAACGCGACGTATGCGTCTGCGAGCACCTGCTCGACACTGTGCAGTCGTCGCGGTCGTGCTATGATCGCAGAGCCTGACGGCATCGCAATACAAGAGAGTCAGACGACTGATCCGCGCGCGATCAACTGACAGCAAAGTAGAGAACACGTCGAGCAACACCCACCTTGTCCGGCGACCGACGAAGAGGACGGAGCGATGGCAGCAGCACCGCGCGGCTCTGGCTGCGCAGCGTTTGCAAGTCCACTCGGCGCCGGTGGAGCTACATTTGCATCATGCGTCATGCTTGGCACGTGGTCCGCGTCGACCATGCTGTTGCCGTCGCTAGTTGCGACCACAGCGTCGATGATCGAATCGAGAACGCTCGCGGCAATGCGATCGGCGTCCGGCGTGGTGCCTGACATCGCAAACGCTGCACGACACGCGAACACACATGTCAGCCGACCTTCACGCCACAACAGACGCCCATTGTGCGTACAGAAGGCGCAACGCGTTAAGTCTGCCCCGTGAAGCAACACGCGCTCGACTCGCTCGTTGTCTGGTGTGCGCAGCAACACGCGCTCGACTGATCCGTCGTCAACTGCGCGCGGCAGCACGCACTCGACGGGTTCCTTGGCTTCCGCGCGTTGTCACGCGATTGACTTGCGCGGTCTTCGCTGCGAGAGTCGACACACGCTCGGCTCGACCGACGTACACTGCACACGGCAGATACGATCACGGAACGTCTGCTCAGCGACCGATCGAAGTGACACACGTGCATGCACATGCTGCGATCGACAAGAACTCATGCAGCACGTGCACAATGCACCCACACGACACGTACCAGACGCTGTCGCTGCCAAGTGACCGTGTGTCTTTGCGCAAAAGAAGCCCAAAGAACGCTGAAGATCTGAGAAAAACGTTCTCGACACGATTACGGGAAACCATGATTAGTCAGGTCTGCGACATCAGGATCTGTCGTTGAGTGATCCGACGATCTGCCACCGAGTGATCCGACGATCTGTCATCGAGTGATCACAAGATCAGTCACAACGCTGAATCGGTAAAACCAACGATCAGTCGACCAACTAGTTCGACAATCCGTCACACCGGGTCATCTCGCTTCGCCGTGTTCACGGATCAGCGCGATGAATGGAGCGGCTGTGGTAAAGTGCGGGTTAAATTCCCTCGCTTTTATCACTGAGGACAGATTGACTGATGATGTCATTTCGGAAGCGATGGCGTAGTTGGGAGTGACGGCCATACGTCATCGAGGACTATGCTAGTGCTTGTATGCAGAGACTTAACCATGTAATTCAGTCCGCTTTCTTGCCTTTGGAAAGCAAGTACCTTCACCTCCTGCCTCGCCGACGCCGTACGACTTGTCCATCCACCTCGCACGACCGCGCACGCGCGACTCGCTCCAAGCTCCCTACGACCGTGTCTGAGAGAAAGGCACGTTAAACCGTCGCGAGACGAAGAGGATCGGCAGATCCTACGCATTTGGCAAGCCCGTGGAAGACCCACGGCACTTTGGTTTGGCACCGTCGCTCCACTGGGGGAGCAGTGCCCGCAGCGCGCGCATCGAATGCCGCGCCTGCACATCTTGTCGTCCGGTCGCTCACACATCCAGCAAGCGCCCGAAGAGCGACTGCACGGCTCGAGGAGACTCGCCTGCACGCTACGACTGCTGCGAGTCTTTCAACCTCGCAGCCAGAGTCCCCATTGCCGAAGCGGATCGAAGTATCTCCGTTAGGCCACGCGCGTCGAAGACGCGCAACCCAAGACCCCACTCAAGGACGACACCTCCTGCACGCCGGTGAAGCGATCAAGACGCGCAAGCGACTGATCGGTACACGACGGAGCGCCTGAGCACCCGAACAAGAAGAAATTTGCTTGTTGTTCTACCACACAATCCAAAACCTCATCAGTGACTGATAAGGGTTATCGCCTGACTGCCTGCCTGCAAAAATGTACCCATATAGAGCGCTCTGTCGGAACCACCGTCGGAAGCAATTGCTGTGTCAGAGTATTCACCATATCGACCAGTATAAATTCAGAGATAGTGTTTGTTTTGCTGTCGTCAAATCAAACGCATGCGTAGTGTTGTAGTTTGTCCGATGTGAGATGAAAGAGCTAGGTTCTGTGTCAGAAGGAGTGTTAAATTATGAATATGCACCATACAAAGTCAAAAATGTAATTCCAATATAATTGTACGGGTTCCGACACCTCACTGTCTATAGTGATAGAGATGTTGTGTGGCACGGAGGAGGCATAGCAAAACGATGCATGAGCACTCAACACAGCAGGTATTCTTGGCATTTATACGCTCCGACGCACGAGCCTGCAAGCCCTTGTCCCTGTGAGCTCCAAGGCCGCGATGTCCGTGGTCATCAACACGTTCAAGCGCTTCCTTGCAGCCGAAGACGTCACGCTCGACAGGATCACGGTCATGATCCAAGGAGCCCCAACTGACAGCACACTCCTCGCCGCGATGGACAAGTTCGCTCTGTACCTGGCGTTCGAGCGGGTCTCTGCAGGATATTTTCTCAAGGTCAAATCCGTCCTCTCCTACTTCAGGCAAGTGAAGAAGTGGATGCTTGACGAGTTCAAGCAGCTCAAGGAAGCCACGAACGAGAAGCTACTCGAGATGACGTGCACACTCGAGCGCCATTGCGTGGCGCGCGACAACGGGGCCGTGATCATCAAGGCTCCAGCGTGTATGGCGGATGATTTCCGTTGTCTTACGCGCTAGCTGTACAGGACGGCTAAGACTCCTTCGGACTACGAAGACGCTGCGCTGCTTCGCTTTACGTGGCAAGTGTTCGGCCGCGCGCCCGACCTCTCGCTCGTGGCAAAGACTGAGCTCTCAGCCAATCCCAGTGGCGCTCTCGTTCCGCGTCTGGAGCCTGTGAAGACTGCTGATGAGCAAGGGTTGTCGCTGTTCCCCGACCGCGACTGCATCTTCTCGTGTTCAGTATTCGCCGTCGCGATAGCGTTGATGATGCAGAGAGCGCCAAGCCCTGCGCTTATCACGCAACTACCAACGCCGAGCATCCAAGTCGACCGTGAAGCGCTCTCGCTTGTCCCACTGCTTAAGTCCCTCGAACCTTGTGGCGCTCCGAAGCAGCCAAACCTTGGGCGAGAAGCTCCTCGAGTTGTTGCCAACCGTGCGCCAGGTGCCCACCGCTACGTAAACCGCATCCTCAAGCGTATCTCGCTCGACGCTGGAATTGACAGCGCGCTTACATCCCACTCGTTCAGACAAGGTGGGGGGCGGCACGCATACGGCAACCCAACGCTGAGCGCTAAGTGGATCTTTGACCGTGGTGTATGGAGTATCGCGTCCCCCAGCAAGGCGTTCGCATACGCCTTTAACACCACGTTCGAAGACCAGAAGATCGCGCGCGTGCTCTCGGGCTTCACGTCGAACGACGACGTGGCGTGCCGGGACCTGCCGAGCTACTACCGCGGCAAGCGCGAAGCGTTCAACAACGTCCAAAGGCTGCTGTTTGCGTCATGGATGGGCGTGACGACGCTGGGTTGCAGAGTGGATGGGTGGGCGCTGGAGCTCTGTACGGCTGTCATGCTTCTCAATTACCCGCGATTGAAAGAGCTCGCCATTCGAAGCCAGCAGTTGTCCGTATCGAGGAGAGCGTCGTGGCGGCCGGACGCACTGTCGACGACTTGGTACGCTGACAGTTGGCGTTGAATGCAGAGCCCGGTGAAAAGCGAAACGCAGCTAACGGTGGCAGCACAGTGAGCGACGACATCCATAGCAAGCCCAACTTCCAAGCGGCTCTCGTTACCACTCTTATCGACAACAGCAAGCGCTGGGAAGAGAGCTTTGAGGCGCTGGTAACGACACTCGGCAAGCGTGGCATCGCTGAAGTTCTGAGCAACAACGATCAAGATCAGCGCGCGCAGGAGAAGAGTGAATGCGTCGAGCCAGAGTGCAAGCATAAGAAGTAGTCACCGCCATCGCACCTTCGCACCGTTTGGTTCGAGTGGTTCACCGGCGAGCCTCGTATGTGGCGCTCTGGCAGCTCGAGTCGCCAACTGACCTCAGACGGGAGATGTGTAGTGGCGTTTATGCAGCTGTTCACCGACCATGGCTTCATTCTAGACAAGAGCGCGCCTAACTTTAGGACTCGCGCTCACGAGCTGGGCGATATAGGTGAAGGACGCGCGATCAGCCTCTTCCGCGGGCGAGGCCAGCGTGCTGTTGGTGCGTTTTCCGTGCTGAAGGCGCTGCGTCGAGCGCACAAAGAGGGAGCTCTGGACGAGCGCATTCGCCGCTTTGCTGCTCTGCGTGATGCCGGCGCAATCGCGAATCCATCGCCGCTTGCTGGGCAAACTATAGTCAAGACATAAACCCTCTAGGCAATCAATAGGTCTTGAGATACACACTACTCAATAGATACCTGGATATCTTTGCTGTGGACTTGGTTGCTGTCCGTCCGTTTGCTTGTTGTGGATCTTGGTGTCGAGCATCTTGCAAGCTGTACACACACATTCAAAATTGCACTCGAACACGCACACAACAACGATGCCAGAGAAACACAGCCGCAACAACGCACAACCGTCCGCAGTCGCTCGGAGTTCTTCGATCTCGTCGCGGAGAAGCGGCGCTTGTACAAGCTCCGTTTCAGCCAGCACGCGACCCGCTTGCTGCGCCAGCGCTCAACGCGACAACAAACAACAAGGCGACGAAAACCGAGCCGCTCTCGCTCATCTTCAAGTCGCGCTTGACGCTGAACAAGACGATCACGCTGAGCGACATCGAGACGTGGATCACGGACCCGGACGACGAGATAGAAGTCGAGCTTGACGGCGACTTGAGCGAGCAACCGCTGCACAACTTGCGCAAGGTGCTTGCGTGTCGCTACGTCAATGCAACCGAGGCGACACACTGCCTCGTCGAATGGAAGTTGACAAAGGAGCCTGCCTCGAACCTGCCGCACGCGCTTATTGTGAAGTTCCACAAGATGCGCGCGGCCATTGATCGTGAGACGTATGTCGAAGAGGAGGCAGTCGTAGACAACAATCTCAATCCGCTGTAACATGCAAGCAGTACAACACTCGAGTGCGATCTCAATCACGTGTTCATTCGTTATACAATGCGCTGGTAAGAGTATGCGCGACTCATGTATTGCTCAAACAACGACGTATACCGCTGGGCGCAAGGCGCTTCGCGCGCATAGTTTAGGGGAGCTCGACATTCGTCGCACAGTTCTAGACTTGCACACGAACACAAATACGCAACGCTTCCGTTCAGGCACTCACACAATACATAGCTGATCTATCGGTCTCACATGCACATGGTGTGCAGATGCTCACCGACCGACGTGGTAATATAATGTAAACAGGCTTACACGCAGTCATGCATGCGAGCGAGGTGGAGAGCGAGGTGGAGGCTTGCCCAGTAGAGCGCAAAATATTCGCCTGATTCGAGTTGGCGCACAACCAGAGCCACTCAATTGCGATAGGCTGCAAATGATTTATAGCTCATCCAATCATTAACAAAGCGTAAACGCCTTTTAATGTGACCCTTTCAATACTGTCCCCTTCACACACGCGCGTGGCCTCGTTTGCGAATTTGCTGGCTCGAGAGCATGGATGAGCATGGATCTGGCACGAGAATGCACTGTGTTTAGACTGTTTTCGTTTTTCCTTGTGTTCGCCTCACAGGCCGTTTCAGAGGCTCTCACTCGCCTACAATCGCACTCGCTCGGCTAGAGTGTTGTCATCTGGAATTCTCTCACCCACAAAAGCAAAAATGGTGTGTCTACATAACCACTGTAATCGTAGTCTGGTGTGTACAACAATGCACCTCAATTGTAGCCTGTGTCGGAAGCAATGTCAGAAGCGATAGTCGTGTCGGTGCGTTTCCAGTATGGTTGCTTACTTTGACACGACAAACAGTAGAAAGCTGTCGATGGCGAAGCTCCATCCGTTCTCAGTGGCTAGATTAGGCACTTCCCCGGTTTCACAATAGTTACACCCTTTCTTATTCAAAATGAAAGCTGTCTAGGTTAAAGTGGTTGTAAAAATCGTTACACAAACATGTAAAAATTGATTGTTATTGCATCGAATGGTCTGAGGCGCTTCAGTGCCATACATTGCCACGACGAGTGTACGCGGCAGTAAGGACTACATTGAGGTGGCCGTGTACAACTACATTCTCGCCGCGATACTGTATTATACGAACTGGACGAGCAGGTCTGCCACGCGCCGGCGCTCGTAAACCGCTGCAAACGTGCACGAACATACTCGATTTCACGGAGGTAATGTTGTTGTTCTGACATAACGTTAATCTCATGCTGAATATGATTAGCGCTCAATACATCAGACAGCGCTTTACTATATAGCAGGTCAGTCAATTGCGTTCGTATCGAGTGTATACATATCAACCTACCGATGCGTACATAGACTCGCTTTGTGCCAGTGACTGGTAACAACAAAGTCGTCTAGGCAAAGCACGTGGTATTCGCGAATGCGCTCGTTCAGCGCATGATGTCGGGCGATCGCTTTGTCTATTATGACGAGACCAACTCCAACACATACCTCAAACGAGGGCGCGGCGGGGTCAAATGTGACGAGCCTGTGTTTGCGATGTTTCTGGCGTCGAAAGGTCTTAGCTTGCAGCTTCAGTGCGCCGTCTGTCTAGAGATTGGTGTCGCGCGCTACGCGCTTCAGCGTGAGGTATCTGAAGGACGCGCCCCAATGTTAGAGGTGCTATACATAAGTATTGACAGGCAAGAGACTATCTACGGACTACATTCATACGGATCTCAAGTGTGAACTGCTAACTTGGTCAATCAGACGTCAGCCTCCATTTTTCAATTTGCTATCGACGTTAACTCACATATTGACCATTTTTATATGACAAAGGTGTAGTCGCTCGAGCTTTGTTCAATAGGTTTGGTAGTAGTATAATGGGTATATGTACATATAGACATGTTTACATGTATAAATTGCAACTGATAATGCAACACTGGCCAGTCAGGATTCGATTACTCTCAAATATTTCTGACCTATGTGTATCAACACATACTAGTTTAGATGTTCTAACATTGAAAACCACAAACGTTGCACAGCATTCTTATTTGGATGGCGAACACACGATGCACATTTGAAATCGCAAAAGTAGGATTGTGTAAGCAATAAGCTCTGTTTGTGGTATTTGAAGAATCGCTCACCACTTTCTCTAAACATGCTCTGTGTAGGCTGCTGTTGAATTCAATAGACAGTGTTCTTGCGATCACGTACGGGTTGTTCAATTTATCAAGCTGTGATCTCACCGATGGGATCTCATTGATGGGATCTAGGACCAAGGATATTTTATGAGTCCCGAGTGACTTTGCGAATATGGCACTTGTTATAAAGAGGTTTATCCATTCTGTTCAAAAATACTCTTCTGACAAAACCATAGAGAAATCACGGGATTCTAGATTATGGTTCATAAAATCCCGTGGCGCACATGTTGGTCGTCATCGATCGCAAGCGCTACCGAACGACCGACGCGTGACGCGAGTTGAAGCGTGCTGCTGTTGATGCCAAGCTCCCCAACGCGAGTTGGCTGTGTGTCGGTGTGTCAGGCTGCACTGGGATGCAGTCCTGCTGCTACTGCCGCCACCCTTGCAACTACTGATGTTATGAGCTGCCTCGACATCGAACATGCAGCACAACGCTCGGTTGCTCACAGCTCACAAGTCTCACTCTCACACTTGCCAGCAACCAAGCAACCAACCAAGCAACCAAGCAATCACCTCGGCACTCTCATACCAAGCAGCAACCATGTCATCGTCGTCGTCGTCGTCGCCCATTTCCAACGACTCGCGCCTCCTCGTCACTGGCGCCTCGGGTCAGCTCGGACAGCGCATCGTGCACCACCTGCTCCACACCGTCAAGGTCGCGCCGCGTCGACTTCAATGACGAAGCGTCCGTGAAGGCGGCTGCTGAGGGGGTTGACCGCGCGCTGCTCATCAGCAGCAACGACATCTTCGGTCGCCTCGAGGGTCACAAGACCGCCGTGCGCGCGCTCGCTGCAGCGGGCGTCCGCCACGTGCTCTACACGTCGCTCCAAGAAGCCGACCGCGCGACGGCACTCGCCGCTGACGACCATCGCGAGACTGAGCGCGTGATCCGCGAAGGCAAGTTCGACGGCTACACCTTCCTGCGCAATGCGATGTACTTTGAGAACTCGTTCGGCAACATCGCTGGTGCAAGCAAGAGCGGTCAGTGGTTCAGCGCCGCCAAGGACGGCAAGGACGCTGCGATTGTGCGCGACGACACGGCCCGCGCGGCAGCGTACGCTCTCGCACGCAGCGACAACACGGAGAAGAACGTGTTTGAGATCACGGGTGCAGAGGCGCTCACGATCGAGGAGAGTGTGGCGAACATCAGCAAGGCGATTGAGAAGCCCATCCAGGTCGTCTACGTCTCGGTCGAGGACCTCGCACGCGGCATCGTCGCGGCGACGGGTCTGCCAGAGGCCGTGGCCAAAGTCTTCGCATCCTTTGACACCAACACAGCTGATGGCCACGCTGCCATCGTGACCGACCACTACAAGCAACTCACGGGCGTGAACCCGCAGTCGCGCCAAGAGTGGCTCGCTGCGAACAAGGCGGCGTTGCAAGCACTCTAAGCCTCTTCCTCGCTCTCGCGCATTCGCACATCGTGCGTGGACACACATATGGCCATCGAGGACTTTGAGCGCTCGAGAGAGAGCACGAGTCGGAGCGTCTCGTCGTCAGGAGCGACCATACCGTAGTGATGCGCCAGGTCACTCACTCACTATGCATGGCGATAGCGATGTCGTGGCGTACCGAGTAGCTCTGCGAGATGGCCAATCAACACGAGCAGGTCGTTCAGTGCCACTGCGCTCGCTTGTGCTTGTACTTGTGAATGTCTGTCGCCTCGTGCTCGGATCTCCCATGCACATGTGTGTGTTTGTGTGCGTGTGTGTGCTGGCTGCATCGCTCTCGTACTCGACGCGCGCGAGTTCTTCGCGCAGCTCAGTCGTTCTTGACGTGCGACGGCGCGACCAAGAAGATGTAGACGTTGCCGCTCGAGCGCATGACGCCAGGACGAGCGCGTGCGCGCCGCTTGTGCACGATGATCTGGCGAATGTCCTCGATCTGTTGTGCACACACAAACACGACCGTGCGTCTGTTAGTCGCTCAAGCCAACCGGTAGCAGTAGACTTGTCGGTCGAGAGCAATCGACGCACCACTGTCGGGTTCAGATTGAAGTAGTTGTGCCGGACGCTGTGGACGTTGTTGTCCATCCACGTCGTGTCAATGACGTCGACGTCGAGGTACTCGAGTGGCTCGTCAGCGCCGTCGACTGCCTGGTCGCTCCCAACGTCCAAGTGCTGGCTGTACGCAAACGCAACGACGTCCGGGAACGCTGCCTGTCGGTTCTTCTCGACGGCTTCTTTGCCGAGGTCCAAGCCCAAGTCGTGGCTCGCAGGCGACCGCGCATTCCAGCGCGGCGACCAGCGACTCGGGCGACGCTCGTTGCTGCGCTCGCGATGGAGCATGTGCACGCGCTTGCCCATGGAGTACGCCAGCGGATCGAATAGGCTCTTGCGCACGAGGAGCTCGGACCAGATCAGCGCGCCGTCCTGGAGGTGAGCGAGCGAGCGCGTGAGTGAACAACGAGCAGGCAAAAGACCTCTCTGGCAGCAGCAAGAGCAAGCGCGCACCATCTGGTCGGCGTAGATCGTGATCTGGTGGCAGAACTGCCGGCAGAGGTCGTAGCCGCCGCCGTCGCGCACAAAGTCGTCGCGTGGGTAGTCTGGATTCGAGAAGATCAGACTCGCGAGCCGCGCCTTGCGCACGCGCTGGAGACTCGACGAGTCGAGACGCGAGTCGTGCTCCTGCAGGATCCAGGACCGTGAGAGGCGATGAAGCACAGAGCGATAGAGCACATGATACGATTGAGACGCTAGGACGTACGCAGAAGACCGCGTCAAGAAGACCGCGCGAGAGGGCGTTGAAGAAGATGCGCGCACCCATCGAGTGCGCAATGACGTTGATCGACGCGTAGCCGGCGTCGACGAGGCTCACGAGGAAGTCGCGAAAGTCCGTCGCCGTGCGCTCGCTCTCGCTCCCAAGCGTCTTTGCTATTTGCACGATCCAGACGCAGTTGCGGTGGTCAGTTTGAGCTCCAGACACTAGCGACAAGCAGCGTACGTACCTGGAAAGTAAGCGAGCGTACCGCCCGTGGGCCAGCTGAAGACGAACGGGTGGATGTGTGTGGGAAAGTTCCCGAGCGCGAGGAGCTGTGCGAGCCGGTTCATGCCGTAGTTGAGCGGACAGTTGTAGCCGTGGAGGAACACGAGCGCCTCCTTTGCGTCCTGGCGTACACATACACGTCCGTCGGTCGGTCAGTTCATCAGTCAAGCGACAAGACTTGCGACTGCAGGCGACGAACCTGTCTTGTCGGCAGCGAGCTGGGGCCGTGCGTGCCACCGCGAAACGAGAACGAACGCGTCGCGACGGTCTCGTCGAGCGCATGGATCGCATCGAGTGGTGTGCGCAAGTACGGGAGGCACTCGAGCGCTGACGTCGGTGGCGTCTTGAGGACGCCGTCCGTGAGGTGGTGCACCTGCGGCAGGAACGAGAAGAAGCCACCGGAGACGGAGCACTCGATGCTGCAGCCACATACACACACACGCATCAGTCGTGTCCGAGCCAGTGAGAGCACAATCGGCAGTGGATCGCCACCGCTGCGGTACCTCGCGACGCCCCAGTGCAGCCCCGTAGTCGAGTGCTTGGGGATGTACAGCACTTCGTCGTTCGACGCCTCGGCGCGGTTGTGGCAAAAGGCGATGCGCAAGTTCACGAAGCAGTAGCCACTGCCGCTCTCTTGGCTCTGGAACGGACCCACTGGCACGCCGTGGTCCCACTGCCCGCGCAAGTGCTCGCCATGGAACGACGAGTCGGACCAGACGCCAAAGCCGTGCGGCTGGCCCAGTGCATCGAGACCGCCGCAGTACGTCACAGTGACGCGCTTGCGCTTGTAGAACCGCGCGAGCGAGCGGTACGTGAGCGAGTAGTGGCGCGTGCTCGCAGAGATGTTCCACCAGCGCTCGGCGTTCAAGTAGCGCTTCGAGACGACCCACGGGTAGACGTAGTGCGTGAGGACGTACGCGACGATCGTCATGACTTCAGCGACAATGAGCGCCACGAGGATCGAGCGGCGCGTGGCTTGGTCGTCCTCGGACACGTCCGTGTCGATCCACACGACTGCAGCGAGGCGGCCCGTGACAGCGAACGTCGCAAGCTCTGCGACGATGACCCAGTACACGAGCCAGCGCACGACGAGTACGATCTGAAGCACACGCAAGAGAGGCGGTGAGTGCTGATACAAGCGCTGCGTCGGTCATGTGAGCGACGCACCTCGACGACAAAGAAGACGATCAAGAGGTTGAGCACGAGCGCAAAGACGTTGTCGGACGTGAAGATCGCCTCGTCCTCGGCTGCAGCATGCATCGTGAAGCGTGTGAGGCAATGCGACGTCTCCGATAGCGCAAGTGCACACGAACGTACTCGACGAGCGGACCGAGTTGACTGCAAAGACGGCGATGATGTACACGACGATGACCCACGTCACGATCTGCGTCGACGCCGAGTACTGCGCAGTGGCAGACATGCACAAGCACGTTGTGATGCCAGATTAGTGAGCCAGAGCCCATGGACGCCGCTCGAGGCGCGAGACGCTCGCACCTGCTTGTACACGCCTTTGTACTTGCGCTGGACGCGGCGCTCTGTCATGACTGCGAACGCACTGGCGAGCACCGATAGTGAGCAGAGAGCAATGAGCAATGAGCAATGAGTGAACTGACGCCATAGCTAGCACACGCACTCGTACGTACGTCCTGTAGTTGAAACTCGCAGGGCTCTTCATCGCATGCTCGCACTGCTCCTGCTGTTGCTGCGGCGGCACTGTGAGACTGTCGCTCGTCTCAATGTCGGACCGAATGTCGAGCACGAGCGAGCTCGAGTCCGGGCCGCGCAGCAGACGCGCTGTGAGGTCGTGACTGCTGCTGCTACTACTGTCACGATGCGCAGCTGACGGCGTAGCGTGCTCTTGGTACTCGAGCGCAGACGTTGTCATGGCGGCGTCTGCTCACAAATGTGTGCGACACACTGACGCGTGAATCAATCGGTCGGTCGCTGCGAAGATCGTCGTGGCCGGCGGCGCTTCGAGAGTGAGCAGGTAGCGCGTGCGCGACTGTGCACGACGCGCGCGTGGTGCTGTTGTTGTCAAGACCGTGCGTCGAGCGTCGAGCGGCGAGCGGCGACGAACTCGATTCGTCGCCCATGCGTGTCCCATTCATGGTAATCATCTCGACTTCATCAGCCAATGGCACTGAAATATGAAATGCCATAAATAGCAATATGTGTTTACGCCATTTGGTGATGATATGGATAGCGGGGGGGTACATTACCTGGGTCAGTCAATGTACTGAAATATGAAATGCCACAAATAGAAATATGTGTTTTTGTAATCATCCAGAGTCTGAGCTTGTTTTGTGTACAGATAGTGTGGCACTATGTATCATTCGTGTGTCACTTCATGCGTGTCACGATGGTCGCATGGAAGCTGCAGTGATTGACTGGCTGATCGACCGAGACGACGCGTGCCATTGCTCGACGATCGAGTACGCGTGCGTGAGAGTGAAAGTACGATGGCGCCGAGCGACAGTCCACGCGACGAGCGCGAGCGCGCGGCAGCCGATGCACAGCGACCGGCAAAGAAAATCAAGCTCAGCAGCAGCAATGGCGACGCGCCGGTGAGCAAGCGCGTGCTCGAGCACCCGTACGGCGTCAAGCCGATCGGGAACTTCTACGACGACGTAGACAAAGGCATCCGCGACTGCCGTGCGCCTGGTCTCGGACGCCTCGCGTGCCTCTCGGACCAGCAGATGCTCGATCTCCTCAACTTCCTCCCAGCAGCCGATCTCTGCGTCCTCAGCGCATGCAGTCGCGCGTGCTACGTCTTTGGCTCGCACGACGAGCTCTGGCGCACGCTCGTGCTCGAAGAGATGGAGGGCGCGTTCGAGCCACGAACGACGTGGAAAGACTCGTACATTGCGACGACGTGCGGCGCGAACACCGCTGTGCCCAAACGCACGCCGATCGTCGTCGAGGGGTTCTACTCGGACCTGCTCTTCCAGTCGTTCTACTGCGCCGCGGCGCCGATCGAAGAGAGCTGGCTCGCGGTCGAGACAATCGACCGCCGAAGCGCGAATGAGCTCAGCGTCGAGGCGTTCAAGCGCGAGTACGAGGACGCGAATCGGCCAGTGATCCTCACCGAGGCGATCCACACGTGGCCGGCGATCGACAAGTGGACCGACGCGTACTTGACCGAGACGTGCGAGGACCAGACGTTCTACGCTGGCGGCTACCAGCTCGCGATGGACAAGTACCTGCGTTACAGCCGCACGCTCGTGGACGATCAGCCGCTGTTCATCTTTGACAAGCACTTTGCGAGCACAGTTCCGGCGCTCGCGGCAGACTACAGCGTCCCGCCGTACTTCCACGATGACTACTTCTCGCTCCTGGGCGACGAGCGGCCAGACTACCGCTGGCTCATCATCGGCCCAAAGAAGTCTGGCTCATCGTTCCACATCGACCCGAACTCGACGAACGCCTGGAACGGCGTCGTGCGCGGCGCGAAGAAGTGGATCATGTTCCCACCAGACATTGTGCCGCCAGGTGTGCACCCGAGCGAAGACGGCGGCGCCGTGTCGTCGCCCGTGTCGCTCGTCGAGTGGTTCGTGACGTTCTACCCGCAGATCAAGAAGCTCCCGGCGCACCGCAAGCCGCTCGAAGGCGTGTGTCGCACCGGCGAGATCGTGTTTGTCCCGCACGGCTGGTGGCACCTCGTGCTCAACATCGACGAGTCGATCGCCGTGACGCAGAACTTTGTGTGCAAAGGCAACGTCCGCGGCGTCCTGCGCTTCCTGCGTGACAAGTCGGACCAGGTCTCGGGCATGCCGCACGACAAGCGCCCCGAGCTCTTTCGCATGCTCCACACTGCACTGGCGACGCACGAACCCGAGCTCTTGGCGACCGTCGAGCAAGAGTGGGCAGACGAGCACGCGCGCAAGACGCGCAAGTCCAAGTGGGAGCTCCTCATCCACGGCGACGCGCCAGAGGCATCAGCAGCAGCGACAGTAGGAGCAGACGAGAGCAGCTCAGCAGCAGCAGCAGCACCGCCTGCTGCATTTGGCTTTGGGTTCACATTCGACTAAGTCGTATCCAAGTGCCATGTTATGACTGTGATTGTACCAAACTCTCGTCTTCTCTTGAGCACCTCCAAAGCCTTGAAAAAGCTGTGGTGCTCACGACTGTCTGTCTAGGAGCTCCAGCTGTGCCTCTTGATCTGCACATGCATGAACTTGATGGCTTCGATCGCACACGACACCTCGAGAGCTCAAGAGCTCAAGTCGCCATGTATAGGGCGCTCTATTGAGAGCAGTGGACTGACTTGTCGAAATTGACACAAGCGAAAAAAGCGAACGACGCGAACTGCGGAGGTCGTGCTCGTGCGCGTGACGCTGTCTGTGCTCGTGCTGCTATCGTCTGCTGCGTCCCGGTTGACGTGCATCGCATCTACCAAAGCTGCGTGCACCTGCCTGTGCTTTACCGCTTGCTCAAGCGCGCTGAACGAAGCACAAGCGGCACTCACACACACACAGGCGAACGAGAACACGCGAGTGCTCGAGCAATGACGTGGGTTGAAGCGCTCGACGACTTGTTCACGTTTGTCGATGGCAAGAGCCAGTACTACTTGCGCCGCACGAGCGCGCTCGCGCACTTTAGCCGCGGCCAACTCGTGATGTGGAAACTCCTGTGCGCAGCCTTGGTGTACGTGCTCGTGTTGTTGTCGCTGCGTTTGCCACTGGCTTGAGCGTTCTCACACTAACGCTGCTGTCATTACTTTGTGTATGTGCGCATCGATAGCTTCATGCTCTCAGTCTTCTTGCCGAGCATCTGCCTGCCGTGGGAGGGCTACACGAGCACAGGGACCGAGAAGATCCCACCGCTGCTCTACCTTGGTCCGCTCTCCGCGCTCTTCTCGGTCATCTCGCTCTGGGTGCGTCTGCTTGTCGACCACTTGGAGCATTTGCTACAAGACAGTGCTGACGCTGTCGTCCCCTCTCGCTGCTGTCATACACTCCTAGGTCTCGGCGGTGCATCTGTACCAACCGACGTTCACGGGTCCGCGCTTCCTCTCGTACCACAAGAAGCCGTACGCGTGCTCGTGGGAGATGCTCGACTGGATCTTGTACGAGTGCTCAACGACTGGGACGCTCGTCGCGTTCCTGAGCTTCTGGTGCGTATTGGTTTGGATTCTCGTACGTCGAATCAGAACTCACAGTCGTGATTTCGTTCCGATTCAATCAATAGGACGATTTCAATCACAACGACGGAAGAAGACGTCTCGGGCATCCGCGTCGAAGCGATCATTGTGCAGATGGCAGTTGTCGCAGTGGACTTTTACCACACGGCGCCGCAGTTCAAGTCGAACCACGTGCTCCTGGCGCTGCTCTGGCCCTCGACGTGGCTCTTCATCCAGCTCATGTGGGTCGTCGGCGGCCACCAGCCGACGAACCGACTGTTCAACTTCCACACAGAGGCTGCGCCGCTGTCGGCACTGAGCTTCTATGTCTGCACAGTCGTGTCGTTCTTCTTCCTCCAGTGGCTCGCGCGCTGGCTCCAGCAGCACCACGAGAAGCGTGCGCGCGACGCAGCCGTGAACGACACGCAGGACCTCGACTCGTCGTACATTGGGTCGCCGACGCACGAGAACATGCGCATGACGCAGTTCGAGCTCATGATCGAGTCGTCGTCGCATCGGCTCCTGCGGCAGATGTCGTCGACGTCGAGCGCGACGATCGCCAAGAGCCACACGGACGTGCGCAACATCGTGCCGGCGCAAGTGCAGCTGCATCCAGACACGACTGCGACGATCCACATCCCGTCGAGCCGGCACCAGAGCAGCAGCACGAGTCTCTGTCGGTCGCCCGTCGGAGCTGCGGCAGGAGCAGCAGGACCAACGCCATTGAGCTCCTGAAGCTAGTTGTGTGTTTCGTCAATACAGAGTGTTTGTGTGTGGACCCACTCGAATGATTTCCCACTTTGTATCAACCATATAGTTGAATCAAGGTTAAATGGTCCATAAGATATCAATCGAGTAAAGGCTCGAGCAAGTCTGGCTTTGCGGCATTCACGAAAAACGCGAGCAACAGAGCAGCATGACCGGCGGGATGCGGGACCTCGACCGCGCGATCGGCGCGATCTCGACGCTCGTCGTCGGCGTCGGTTTCCTCATGGTGCGCTGCTCTCTCCATTGCTCTCTGTGTGTGTGCAGCAGCAGTAGGCAACAAGCGACGCTCGCAGGACAACAAGCAGACCAAATGAGTGACGGACTGATGCGATTGACTCCTGGCGGCGCGTTCTCTCTCTCTCTCTCTCTTGCTTGCGCTACGATTGTTGTAGGTTCGAGAGCTCTTCCGCAGCAAAGACAGCCAGAGCAAGTGGGAGAAGTGTCCGTCGAGCGAGAGCGGCACGGACGTGTACTTTCAGTGCGTCCATGACCTTGCGATCTGTGCTCATGCTCCATTCACTCGATTGTTCGCAGCACGCAAGAGCTAACACGCGTCTGCACTCGCTCGCTCATTAACAGGAAAAAGTACGGCGTGCCAAAGATGCCGCTCTTCCAGCACCGCGGCACGTGCGACTGCGGCTCGCTGCGGTTCCTCGTCCTGGCGCCAAAGCGCGTCGAAGCCTTTGACGACAGCAACGCCATGTCGTGCAAGAAAGGACGCTTCCCGTACCTGGTGCGTCTTGAATGCCCTCTTCTTCTCTCTGTGTCGTCTCTGACGTGTGCGTGTGTGGGACTCACGCCTGCGCCTGGCATCGCGTCCTGCAGATCCTCCCGACGTCGTGCTTTGAAATGGTCGAGTCGGCCGACGTGTCGCTCTACGAGTCGCGCGAGTCGGGCTGTCAGCACGTCTTCTGCGGCAAATGCGGTACGCTTTACGCGATCGTCCTCTCGTGTTCAGACGCGTCGTCTCATGCTGACGCTCGCATGTGCAGGCGTCCACATCTTCCAGTTCGACCCGGTGCAGCCCGACAGCGTGGCTGTGAACGTCTACTGCATCGAAGACGAGAACTTTGAAGAGCTCAAGGTGCGTCTGCGCTCCCACGACGCTCAGTCGGATGCCCGTGGCTGACCACCGCACGTGCAGATTGTATTTATGCCCAAAGGCGCGCGTCCGATCTTCGGGCGACCGAAGCGCATGCCGCTCGCAGTCGAGCACCCGCTGCGGAAACCGCTGAACCAGCACGTGCTCAACGCTATGCGGAACGAACCGGAGGACTCGGCAGTGTACGTGACTGATTGCTATCTCCAACGCTCGAGACGCGATGTCGGTCGCTGACAGTGTGCGATGGTCGTGGCGCTGCAGGTCGTTCCAGAAGCAGCTGCTCATGTGGTCGAAGCTCGACAACCAGCAGTCGCACACGCGCGCGCCGTCGGACGCAGACACGCAGTCGCAGTCGAGCATGAGCAGCGCGAGCCACAGCAGTCGCTTCACGGTGCGCCCGTCGTGTCTTGTCGTGTGTTGGACAACCACGTCTCACGTTCCTCTGTGTATGTGCTGAGGACAGTACGAAGACCAAATGAGCGTGACGCACATGAAGGACCAAGTGGAGTTTTATTTAAAAGTGCGTCCTGCTCTTCCCTTCTCTTGCTGCTGCTCGTGTCTACTTGTCTGGGGTCATGAGTGGTCACCGAAGCGACTGAGGACCTGACTCGGGTTGTGCTCTTTGTGTGATATCAGCGTCACCTCGAAGAGAGCAGCGACGGACCCGAGCACTACCGCGTCTAGAGAGAGGACTGAACTCTCTCCATCGCAAAGTGTCTGCCTCGAGCGTGTGCGCATGCGCGAAGCAGTGCGAGCACGATATGAATCGAGTCAAAATGCCTTTGACAGACTTGCGTTGCTTGTTGTGTCGATGCGACTACCAAAATCGTGTTACGTACGTAACTTTAGGATATCAAACACACAATATACTTACAATTACACGTTAAATAAGGACAACGACCGATTTTCATCCTGGTATAATACAAAATCGCTATTGTGGGATGATTACATTTGCAATTTTCTCGTAATCCGAGGCCGTCAAGGCAAGGCAAGTAAAAGAGCGCAAGCGAAGCACAGCCGCAACTCGACCTCGAGCATCGTCGTCGTGAGCACCATCAGCAGCGCGCACGTCGTCCTCAGTGTCTAGCTCTCGACACAAGCAGCAGCAGCGCGACACAGTTTTGACACACGGCGTACACCACACAGCATCTCTTTCGTCAGCACGATGGCAGCAAACGCACACCACAACGAAGACTTTTACGACGTGCTCGGCGTGCCGCGCTCAGCGTCGACTGAAGACATCAAAGCCGCGTACCGCAAGCTTGGTATGTCTGCATGGACGGCATTGATCTTGGTATCGCTTCGTACTGACTGTGTGTGTTGTGTATATGAACGATCAACAGCGCTCGTGCACCACCCGGACCGCGCTAAGAGCCAAGGCAAACACGAAGACGACGACAGCGACAAGGTATGTTGGCACTCTGTGTGTGTGCTGTATGCTCTTGGACTGCATGAGCTCACACACACATGCATTTGACACTGCTGCTACTGTTGCCCACAGGCAAAAATCTTGCGCATCAATGCTGCGTACGACACGCTGAGCGACTCGGCCGCGCGTGTGAAGTACGACTTGGACGTGTTTGGGACGTCGTCGAGCCCAGACTACAAGCCTGTCGGTGGCAGCGCAGACGGCTACAAGGCCATGACTGCGCAGGACGTGGACAACATGTTCTCGGGCCTCAACACGTACGAGCGCTTCACGACAGCGCAGTACCACGCGCAGCGGTCGCACCGCGCACCTGCAGCGATCGGTCGGCGGCGCACCGAGTTCAACGAGCGCAAGGCATTTCGCGCGAACAAACTGCCGAAGCAGTCGGCGTCAGTCGCGTGGCTCGGCTTCCCAGTCGTCATGCTCGTGCTCTGGGGCTTCAACGTCAGCTCGATCAAAGAGAAGGCGCGCGAGCCGAAGAAGTACTAAGTGTCACATAACGTTGGTATCAAAAGTATCAACGCGTTGCTACTCAAGTATGGATCGATGAATGGATCGCTCGCTTGTCATTCACGTAGCCGCATGAGCTAGCGACGAGGTCCTAGATACGCAACGTACACTCGCACTCTACAGCTCGCGCTCAAACACCGCTGCGGCGCCCATGCCCGTGCCAATGCACATCGAAATCACGCCGTAGCGCTGGTTCGTGCGCTTGAGCTGGTGCAGCAGCGTCGCCGTCTGGCGCGCGCCGGTGCAGCCGAGCGGGTGGCCGAGCGCGATCGCGCCGCCCTTTGGGTTCACCTTGGTCATCGGAATGCCAAGCTTCTCGACGCAGTACACCGCCTGGCTCGCGAACGCCTCGTTCAGCTCAAACACGTCGATCTGGTCGAGCGAGAGCCCAGCCTTCGCCACGGCCTCTGGGATCGCCACGGCCGGACCAATGCCCATGACCGACGGCGGCACGCCAGCGACCGCGTACGACACAAAGCGGCCGAGGATTGGGAGCCCGAGCTTCTTCGCGACCGAGCGACGCATGAGCAGCACGGCACCGGCGCCGTCGCTCACTTGGCTCGAGTTTCCCGCAGTCGTCGTGCCGTCCTTCTTGAAGACCGTGCGGAGCTTGCCGAGGCTCTCGACCGTCGTGCCCTCGCGCACGCCATCGTCCTGCGCAATGATCACGGCCTTCTCGTTCCCCTCCTTGTCCTTGATTGTCGTCGACACTGGCGTGATCTCATCCTTGAACCAGCCGTTCTTCTGCGCCGCAGCGGCCTTGGCGTGCGACGCCGCCGCGAGCGCGTCCTGCTGCGCGCGCGTGACGCCGAACTGCTCCGCGACGTTCTCGCTCGTGATGCCCATCGGGATCGTGCAGTCCATCGCGTCCTGGACCTGACCGACGCGCTCCCAGTTCACCGTCGGTGCGTCACCGCCGATCGACGCGAGCGACATGCACTCGACGCCCGCGGCAATACCGACGTCGTAGTGGCCCGCCTTGATCGCTGCGACGACGTCTGCCACAGCCTGGAGACCCGAGCTGCACTGGCGGTTCACGACGTGGAGCGGCACGTTGTACGGGATGCCGGCCGCGAGCTGCGCCATGCGCGCCATGCCAGCACCAGCGCCAGGCTGGAGGACGTTACCGACAACAATGTCACCGACGATCTTCGGGTCGATCTTCGCTTGCTTGATCACGGCCTGGAGCACGTGGCCGAGCAGGACGTCCGGCGTCGTGTCCTTAAAGCCGCCGCGCTTGGCTTTCGTGATCGGCGTGCGGAGCGCCGAGACGATCACGACGTCTTCCGTGATCGGCGTCGCAGCCGCGCCAGGCGCGCCTTGCTGCACGTGCGAGCGGATGCGTTCAATGCGGTCCATTGCGGCAGATCGACGCGTCGAAGAAGGTGAAGAATGTGGTGGTGGAGGAGGTCGTCGTCGCGGACGGGAAGCCGATTCGGAAGTGAGCTTGACGTCGTGGGGCATTTTGGATCGGTCGAGCAAGTCGCGATTTTGCTGCGTCAACGGTTTTCCATGCGTTTGTCGAGCATACAAAATTCAAGTCAAAGTGCAGCTTCAACGCTTCATCAACATTTCATTTAGTTTCGATATTAGCTCATAATATCTTATACATTTGGGTTTATAACTTGCATGATGCAATTTGCAAGACAACTCACGAAAAGACACACATACACAACGCGAGCTTTCACGACGACGACGACATGCTCCGCGATGGCAGCGCACGTTGCAGCAGCGATGACAGCGACGACAGCGATGCGCATGAGCTCGCGTTGAATGCGCACGATACAAGGACGTACAATCGATCAGACGCTGGAAGCTGTTGCGGGAACGACAGCGACGATGGAGAGGGCATGGACATCATGGACGCGTTTGAAGACTTCAATCTACGAGTGCGTTGCGAGCGCTTTGTCGTGTCTGCTTCGTACATCCAAGCGTGCAACTGATGCGACTAAGTGCGTGCACCCACGCAGACACAGAAGCGCGTACAAGAGCTACTGGAGCGCACAGAGCAGCAGGTGTGGACGGCTGTTCTTGCGTGGCCACTCTCGTCCACGTCCGCATCTCATTGAGCGTCGCTCTGTGCACTATCGCTAGCTCTTTGATCTCTCTGCACCTTCAACGACTGGTGTGGACGACACAGCGCGTGACCTTCCAGCGCACGTGTACATGAGCGACAGCTATCGGCTCACAAAGCCGCCGCAGCTCGAGCACTGGCAGAGCGCGTTCCCGTACTTGCGCGTGACTGGCACTGCGATGCTATCCGAGCCGAGCGACGAGCACATCCACATCGTCCGTCGCTCGGTACACACAGTGGCGCTCGCTTCGAGCGCAAGAGACAAAAGCGACTATGAGCTGGAGCCGCTCGTGATTTCTGGTCGACAGTGCCTCGCGACACCCGACGACACGAACGCGAGCAGCGAAGAGATCTTTGCCATGTGCGTCCGCTTCGAAAGAGCAAAGCAGTGTGTGTTTGATCGAAGGGCTGACGGAGCGACACGCTCGCTCTCTGTGCTTGATCTGTCCGTCCTACAAACTCAGCGATGGAACCATGGAAGAGGTGCTCGCACACGACGAACGCAGTGAGAGCGACGACGACATTGACGAGTCGCCATTCGGGTCTGCACACAGCAGTCAATGCGTATCGCCCCGTGTCTCGCAGAGGAGCGAAGTCGTCGACGCGCTCACGCTCGAGTGCTTTGCAAGAACTGTCGTCCCGCAGGTAAGCACTGCGTCTACGCTTAGCATCGGATGCTCGCCTCACAGTCGCTCACCCAGTTGTCACATCAACATCCAGATGACGTCGTTTGTCCAGACGCTCTTCCAGACGCACCAGACGATGCTCCGCACTGAGCGAGAGCGCGTCGAGACTGCTGCGCGACGCACAGTCGAAGATCGCCTCGCTGCCGAGCAAGCAGCGCGCGAGTATGAAGCACATCAGGCGATCGAAGCAGCCGAGCGTGCTGCTGCACTCGCGCGAGCGGCTGAGCAAGAGGCGCGCGAAGAAGCGGCGCGGCAGGAGCAGCTCCGGCAGCAGCAGCGCGAAGAGAACGACGACGAAGAGATCAAGATCCGCACGCTCGCGTACTCGCACACGCGCGAGTGGTACCAGCCAAACAAGAAGTGCTTCTCGCATCGCGGGCGTCAGCTGTACGTCCTCACAGCGAGTGTCTACATCAGGAGGACGCTTGAAACGGCTGACTGGACGCCTGGCTCTGTCCACATGCGCAGGACGTACTTGAAGCCCGTGCTCGCAGCCAAAGTGCGTCTGTAGCCACTCATCTCTCGCACACAAGAGCAGACGCACCAACTGACGCAATGGCTCGCGCACAGGACGAAGACGAGCGCAGTGCGTCGCCACTGCAGCCACGAGCGTCAGTCGTGCCGCACAAACCTGCGCGCGGGTCGTTCAAGAAGGCGAAAGCGCGCAGTGCAGTGCGCATTCGCCAGCAGCAGCTGCTGCTGCGACCAGCGAGCCGATCGCAGTCGCCGCCGTCTCGTTCGCAGCAGCGCATCATGCGCGTGCCGCCAGTGAGCGAACACGTGCTGCTCCCGCGTCTTGTGAACCCTGCAGCAGTCGCTGCGGCGGCGGAGAATGGCCGCACGAGCTTTTCACGGCGCGTCCCGGACGACTACGTCGCGCACTTGGACGCCTCGACGCGCGTCATGCGCAGCTCGCGACCTGCAGACGTCTACAGCGCCGCGCCGTTCCGAATAGCAACTCCGTCGTATACAACGTCGCGGACGCACGAGAGCGACGACGACGACGACGCAAAGGCGACGAGTCGATCGAAAGCAACGCATGCATTGAGATAAGACGCTCGCGGCGCCACTGCGCAGTCACTCTCTCACTCTCTCCCTCTCATCTGTCGCTCACTTGCGCGCGGCGCGCATCACGGCCTCGATCTCCTCGACCGTGCGCGGGACCTTGGTCATGTTCTCGACGCCCGTGGCCGTGACGATCACGTCCGACTCGATGCGCACGCCGCCCGTGCCGCGGAAGCGCGCGAGCATCTCTTGGTTGATGAACTTGGCCGTCACGGGGTTCGCGAGCACGTCCTGGAGCTGCGCCTCGATGAAGTAGCACCCAGGCTCGACCGTGAACACGACGTTCGGCTCGAGCGGACGCACAAAGCGGAGCTTCTGCAGGATCTTCTTCGTCGAGCGCACGTGGCCGACTGGGAAGCCGCCGACGTCGTGGACGTCAAGCCCGAGGACGTGCCCAAGGCCGTGCGGGTAGAAGTACGCCGAGATCTCGTGGTCCATGAGCTCGTCGACCGTGCCGTTCTGGAAGAGCCCGTGCTCGAGCAAGTGCTGCGTGAGCACGCGGTGCGAGAGCAGGTGGAGGTCGACGTTGCTCACGCCCGGCTTGATCGCCGCGAGCACGGCGTCGTGCGCCTTCAGCACGCCCTCGTAGATCATGCGCTGGTCGGGCGAGAACGTGCCGTTCACAGGGAACGTGCACGTGATGTCGGATGCGTAGCCGTGGAGCTCAGCGCCCATGTCGCAGAGGAAGATGTCGCCGTCCTCGAGCATCTTGTCGTTCGGCGCACCGGCGTGGCCGTAGTGCAGCGCCGAGGCGTTGTGGCCGCTGCCGCAGATGCACGTGTACGCGTGCAGGCGCGCGCCGCCGTGGCTGTAGCAGTGGTGCAGGAACGCCGCCTCGGCGTGGAACTCCATCTTGCCCGGTCGCACCGACTGCATGACCGCGATGTGCGCCTGCGACGACAGCGCGTTCACAAAGCGCAGGAGCTCGAGCTCCTTGTCGCTCTTGACGAAGCGGCACGCGACGAGCACCGGGTGCAGGTCCGTGTAGTTGACGCGGAAGCGCTCCATGCCGTCGAACGTCGACGTCGTGACGGTCGAGAGGCCGCTGTCGTTGTTCACGCCCTGGAGCACGTACAGCTGCTCGACCGCGTACTTGTCCGTGAGCACGGCGCAGAGCTCGTCCATGTAGAACACCTCGTCGACCTTGTAGTGCGCCTTGAAGTACGCCAGCGGCTTGCGGTCGCCGCACCAGAGCTCCCACTCGGCGCTCAGGCGCGGCACAAAGAGCACCGACGTGCGCGTCTTGACGTCCAAGAAGCCCGCGCAGCCAGGCTCGCGCACACCAAAGAGGTGCTGGAAGAAGCTCTCTTGCCGGAACGCGTACTGCGTGTCCGTGTCGTACCGGTCGACTTCGACGCCGCCGTGCAGGAGCAGCGCCGAGGCGCTCGTTGCGGCCTCCGGGTGCGCCTCGAGGAACTTGCTCAGCACCGTGCGTCGGTGCTGCACGTGCATCGAGTAGTCGATCGGGAAGAGCTCGTAGGTGTCCGACGGGTCGGCCACGAGGCGGTGGATGTGGTGGCGATGGCCGTTCGCGTGGTCGTGGTCGTGCTGCTGCGGCGGCGCAGCGCGCTTCGAGGTCGTCGCCTGCGCGTACGTCGGCGCGCGCGTCTTTTGGAAGAGCGCGATCGACGCAGCAGCAGCTGCAGCGGCAGTCGCAGAGAGCAGGCCCTTGACGTCGTCGCTGCTCATGATGGTGGAGGTCGTCGGGCTTCTTCTGTCTGTGACGACGCGCGAATCGGAATGATGGGAGTGTGAGCGAGAGGGCTCAATTGTAGCTGTATTGCGGCGACCGGGTTACGATCCGTGAGTGTTGACCACACATCAATTCGTTTCGCTCAAAAGCCTTGAAGATTGTATACGAAGGTACGAAAGTGCCAGTGGCTTCAACATCTGCTGATTCCAAGTGAGCTAGCGTCCTCTGCTCGTCTTGCGCATGACCAAGTTGAGACCAACGAACAAGCGCGACCGAGTGCATTCGCTACGGCAGAGCCAAGCGCGAGGAGTCCACTCACGAGTGCAGCGACGGTCATCTTGCTTCGGTCGAGTGTGTGGCTTCGACTTGGTGCTGCGTGGGCTTGATGGAGAACTGCGCGAGTTGAGAAGTGAACGCACAAGCGGCGAGTCCCCGCGCCATCGATGGCAGACCTCGAACCATTGGCCGCCCTTCGTGTGCGCGCGCAAGTCTCGTAAGTGATAGCACACGCACCACTTGATGACGATCGGTCGATGGAGACCTGCGACCGCAGCAAGACGCTGCTAAAGATCATAGTGCTTCGCACGACCGAGGCGGTTTTCGAGGGGTTCTCAAGAGGTCCTCGACCAACATCTGATCACACTGTGACAGCACACTCGGGACGTGAGCACGAGCACAGCAAAGCGCGTTCGTACTAGGCATTCAAAGCGACAGCAACACAGCGACTCTGGTCTTCGCGCATCAGAGCACGATCTGCAGTTGAGTCGGCTCCACGCAGGAAGCCAAGTCGCGACTGACACGTCCAGTCCGATCCTGCTAATCGAAGCCGAGCGAGCAAGAGCGAGCGAGAAACTCAAAGAGAGTGAGATGGCGAAGGAGACCGAGGCGCAACAACGCACCGCATTCTCGTGGCGACAAGTGCGTGTGTGAGAGCGAGTGTGCGTGTACGCGATAGAGAGAGCGAGATAGCGAGACCAATACCGACGGGATCAAGGCCGATCATCTGAACATGCTCCGCACACTGTGCTTCGCTCCACTGTATTGCTAGGTTGGTATCGTCACGCCCTAACTCACGCACTCGCTAACTCGCTAACTCACGCACTCGCTCACCCACAACAGCGACAACCGAGCCGACTCGAGAGAGCCGAGTGGTGTCGTAGGGAATGGATGGATGCAAGTGCGCGTGACGACCAAGACCCGAGACAGTGTATGCGAGCACACGAGCAGTGCACACGAGCTGAGCTGAGCAGAGTTGACTTGAGCTGAACGGAGCTCGGTAGAGCTGGTGTGCGTACTTGCGGAGCAGACGGCGACATGAAGAGGCGGAGGCGGGCGGACTGCTGAAGGAGACTGGTGAAGACTCAAGACGCGAGCTTCAGACGCGAGACACGAGCTTGAGACTCGATGCGCGAGGGTCACAGTCCGCGCGCGCGTGCACGCGTTTGTGCGCGTCGAGACCCGAGACTCGAGACTCGACATCTCTCGCGAGTCAGTCGCGAGCGGAGCCGTCAGTCGTCAGCTGCCAGCCGCAAGCCATCTAGGGCTCGTTCGGGATCGTCGTGTACGGGAACGCTGCCGGGTCACTTGGGTTCGTCGTGTACGGGAACGTGGCCGGGTCGCTCGGGACCGTCGTGTATGGGAACGCCGCGGCATCGACTGGGGTCGAGGTGGTGTACGGGAAAGCCATGGTGGTTGGTGGTGGTGGAGAGGTGCTTGGGTTGGTCGGAAGAGCGACAATTGCAGAGTGAGGAGTGCGTAGTGCGGAGTTCGGAGTGCGGAGTGAACAGGATCGCGCGGCGAGCCAGCAAGCGCTTGAGCAAGCGCGTGGACAAGATCGCGCGACGTCGCACTGGAACATCGGCCGCGTCTTGGACGAAGGGACCGCGGTTCTCGCGAGCGAGTCGAGCGTCGTCTAGCGTCGCGGCCGCTGCGCCGCGATGGACTCGTTTGTTTGCTTGTTTGCTTCCTTGGTCGCCACGATGGACTCGCTCGCTTCCTTGTGCGCCGCCCACTCGCTCGCTCCCACGCGGCTACTCACACTGCCAGTGCATGCTGGCGTCACCATCGGGTCCGAGCTTGCGTTCGAGGCTGCGCTTGAGTTTGTGTGTAAGATCGAGATCGAGATCGAGATCGAGCCTTCTGAGTGGCAATCCCAGAGATGACCCCAGTCAAGTCAAGTCGAGCCGTGTCGCGTCGCGTCGCGTCGAACCGGGCCGAGTCGAGTCGAGTCGCACTCGGCAGCTCTGCGAGTCAGTCTGTGCGATATGCTGCGCCACCAGTATTGGTCACACTTGGACACACTTGGTCGCTTCTGCTCTTGAGGCAGGAGTCTTGGCTTGGCTCGCTCTCGCTCTCGCTCTCGCTCTCGCTCTCGCTCTCGCTCTCGCTCTCGCTCTCGTACTTGTCTGTTTGTGCTAGGCACGCCACCTACCAGGTCTGATTGTAGTAGCAGCAGTAGTATCATCTATCAGCAGCCATCGTCGCGCGTATGGGCGACGTGGCTTGCTTGCTCTGGGCCGATGATGCTGACTCCAGTCAAGCAGCGTCTGCCAGCGCCTGTGTCAAGTCTATTGAGCGCGCAGCGCCATCGAAAACGAGCGCTAGCGAAAGCGCTCGTCGACCTCTCTCGATGCATCATCGATGGTCTCCCGAATGAGATCGCTCTTTTGCGCACCACTACCACCACCACAGCGCATCACCACCACAGCAACACCACAGCAACATCGGAACACCACCACAGCAACATCGCAACAAGAGCAACATCAACTAGCGCAACAACAGCACCAACATCAGTCGGTTATGCGATACCAATAATGTTGATACTGCTGACAATGTTGATGATGATACTGCTGACAGTGTTGATGATACTGCTGACAATGTCGATGATACTGACAATGTCGACATGCCGATTCTGCCAAAGTGGTGCACTCGGACAAACTGTCGATTGCGAGCTTGACGACGCCAACGCAACCGACCATCTGATAGAGCCAATCAACCAGTCGATCAGCCGATTAGTCAATCAGTCGATCTGTCGAGTGCAAAAGTGGCATGAGTGAGTGAGTGTGGTCGTGGCTGTCATTTTGGACGCCAGTCGACTAGATACTAGTACTTTGCTCCTAGTACTTTGTTTGCATACTATCTACAATACAAGCAATACAAGCAATACAAGCAATACAAGCAATACAAGCAATACAAGCAATACAAGCAATACAAGCAATACAAGCAGTAAAGCAGTAAAGCACGAGCCAAGCCATCATTCCATGCATCGGAGTGGAGGTCGTAAAGTTGTCTTTTGAAACACTCCGAGTCATGATGCACTCACTCGATGCTATACTGCGTAGCATGCGCTCTGACACCATGCCGCGTGTGCGCGCGTGCTGCGTTTGGCGCAGGTAGGTTTCTCTTTGCCTTCACACGGTCTCGCAAGTGTGCACCACAAGTGCGCTGTCGGCGACATAGGAGCACACTTTCGAGTGCGTCGAGCGAGAGCACTAGCTCAGCACCACCAACAGCAGCGGCGGTGGCGACACCAATACCACCACCACCAACAACAACAACAACAACAACAGCAACAACAACAATAACACGACCTGGCACACACATACATACATACATACATACACACGCCACAACACATGCAAGGATGGATGGAACGAGAGCGAGTAACAAAGAACAGGACGGAAACCAAGACAGCTTGGACAAGCGAGTGTGCGCTCATGCGCAAGACGAGAGCGAGCAAGAACGAGGCGCCGAGACCACGAGCGTCAAGCACAAGTGGGATCGAGAGCGAGCAAGAGCGAGCGAGAAACTCAAAGAGAGTGAGATGGCGAAGGAGACCGAGGCGCAACAACGCACCGCATTCTCGTGGCGACAAGTGCGTGTGTGAGAGCGAGTGTGCGTGTACGCGATAGAGAGAGCGAGATAGCGAGACCAATACCGACGGGATCAAGGCCGATCATCTGAACATGCTCCGCACACTGTGCTTCGCTCCACTGTATTGCTAGGTTGGTATCGTCACGCCCTAACTCACGCACTCGCTAACTCGCTAACTCACGCACTCGCTCACCCACAACAGCGACAACCGAGCCGACTCGAGAGAGCCGAGTGGTGTCGTAGGGAATGGATGGATGCAAGTGCGCGTGACGACCAAGACCCGAGACAGTGTATGCGAGCACACGAGCAGTGCACACGAGCTGAGCTGAGCAGAGTTGACTTGAGCTGAACGGAGCTCGGTAGAGCTGGTGTGCGTACTTGCGGAGCAGACGGCGACATGAAGAGGCGGAGGCGGGCGGACTGCTGAAGGAGACTGGTGAAGACTCAAGACGCGAGCTTCAGACGCGAGACACGAGCTTGAGACTCGATGCGCGAGGGTCACAGTCCGCGCGCGCGTGCACGCGTTTGTGCGCGTCGAGACCCGAGACTCGAGACTCGACATCTCTCGCGAGTCAGTCGCGAGCGGAGCCGTCAGTCGTCAGCTGCCAGCCGCAAGCCATCTAGGGCTCGTTCGGGATCGTCGTGTACGGGAACGCTGCCGGGTCACTTGGGTTCGTCGTGTACGGGAACGTGGCCGGGTCGCTCGGGACCGTCGTGTATGGGAACGCCGCGGCATCGACTGGGGTCGAGGTGGTGTACGGGAAAGCCATGGTGGTTGGTGGTGGTGGAGAGGTGCTTGGGTTGGTCGGAAGAGCGACAATTGCAGAGTGAGGAGTGCGTAGTGCGGAGTTCGGAGTGCGGAGTGAACAGGATCGCGCGGCGAGCCAGCAAGCGCTTGAGCAAGCGCGTGGACAAGATCGCGCGACGTCGCACTGGAACATCGGCCGCGTCTTGGACGAAGGGACCGCGGTTCTCGCGAGCGAGTCGAGCGTCGTCTAGCGTCGCGGCCGCTGCGCCGCGATGGACTCGTTTGTTTGCTTGTTTGCTTCCTTGGTCGCCACGATGGACTCGCTCGCTTCCTTGTGCGCCGCCCACTCGCTCGCTCCCACGCGGCTACTCACACTGCCAGTGCATGCTGGCGTCACCATCGGGTCCGAGCTTGCGTTCGAGGCTGCGCTTGAGTTTGTGTGTAAGATCGAGATCGAGATCGAGATCGAGCCTTCTGAGTGGCAATCCCAGAGATGACCCCAGTCAAGTCAAGTCGAGCCGTGTCGCGTCGCGTCGCGTCGAACCGGGCCGAGTCGAGTCGAGTCGCACTCGGCAGCTCTGCGAGTCAGTCTGTGCGATATGCTGCGCCACCAGTATTGGTCACACTTGGACACACTTGGTCGCTTCTGCTCTTGAGGCAGGAGTCTTGGCTTGGCTCGCTCTCGCTCTCGCTCTCGCTCTCGCTCTCGCTCTCGCTCTCGCTCTCGCTCTCGTACTTGTCTGTTTGTGCTAGGCACGCCACCTACCAGGTCTGATTGTAGTAGCAGCAGTAGTATCATCTATCAGCAGCCATCGTCGCGCGTATGGGCGACGTGGCTTGCTTGCTCTGGGCCGATGATGCTGACTCCAGTCAAGCAGCGTCTGCCAGCGCCTGTGTCAAGTCTATTGAGCGCGCAGCGCCATCGAAAACGAGCGCTAGCGAAAGCGCTCGTCGACCTCTCTCGATGCATCATCGATGGTCTCCCGAATGAGATCGCTCTTTTGCGCACCACTACCACCACCACAGCGCATCACCACCACAGCAACACCACAGCAACATCGGAACACCACCACAGCAACATCGCAACAAGAGCAACATCAACTAGCGCAACAACAGCACCAACATCAGTCGGTTATGCGATACCAATAATGTTGATACTGCTGACAATGTTGATGATGATACTGCTGACAGTGTTGATGATACTGCTGACAATGTCGATGATACTGACAATGTCGACATGCCGATTCTGCCAAAGTGGTGCACTCGGACAAACTGTCGATTGCGAGCTTGACGACGCCAACGCAACCGACCATCTGATAGAGCCAATCAACCAGTCGATCAGCCGATTAGTCAATCAGTCGATCTGTCGAGTGCAAAAGTGGCATGAGTGAGTGAGTGTGGTCGTGGCTGTCATTTTGGACGCCAGTCGACTAGATACTAGTACTTTGCTCCTAGTACTTTGTTTGCATACTATCTACAATACAAGCAATACAAGCAATACAAGCAATACAAGCAATACAAGCAATACAAGCAATACAAGCAATACAAGCAGTAAAGCAGTAAAGCACGAGCCAAGCCATCATTCCATGCATCGGAGTGGAGGTCGTAAAGTTGTCTTTTGAAACACTCCGAGTCATGATGCACTCACTCGATGCTATACTGCGTAGCATGCGCTCTGACACCATGCCGCGTGTGCGCGCGTGCTGCGTTTGGCGCAGGTAGGTTTCTCTTTGCCTTCACACGGTCTCGCAAGTGTGCACCACAAGTGCGCTGTCGGCGACATAGGAGCACACTTTCGAGTGCGTCGAGCGAGAGCACTAGCTCAGCACCACCAACAGCAGCGGCGGTGGCGACACCAATACCACCACCACCAACAACAACAACAACAACAACAACAGCAACAACAACAATAACACGACCTGGCACACACATACATACATACATACATACACACGCCACAACACATGCAAGGATGGATGGAACGAGAGCGAGTAACAAAGAACAGGACGGAAACCAAGACAGCTTGGACAAGCGAGTGTGCGCTCATGCGCAAGACGAGAGCGAGCAAGAACGAGGCGCCGAGACCACGAGCGTCAAGCACAAGTGGGATCGAGAGCGAGCAAGAGCGAGCGAGAAACTCAAAGAGAGTGAGATGGCGAAGGAGACCGAGGCGCAACAACGCACCGCATTCTCGTGGCGACAAGTGCGTGTGTGAGAGCGAGTGTGCGTGTACGCGATAGAGAGAGCGAGATAGCGAGACCAATACCGACGGGATCAAGGCCGATCATCTGAACATGCTCCGCACACTGTGCTTCGCTCCACTGTATTGCTAGGTTGGTATCGTCACGCCCTAACTCACGCACTCGCTAACTCGCTAACTCACGCACTCGCTCACCCACAACAGCGACAACCGAGCCGACTCGAGAGAGCCGAGTGGTGTCGTAGGGAATGGATGGATGCAAGTGCGCGTGACGACCAAGACCCGAGACAGTGTATGCGAGCACACGAGCAGTGCACACGAGCTGAGCTGAGCAGAGTTGACTTGAGCTGAACGGAGCTCGGTAGAGCTGGTGTGCGTACTTGCGGAGCAGACGGCGACATGAAGAGGCGGAGGCGGGCGGACTGCTGAAGGAGACTGGTGAAGACTCAAGACGCGAGCTTCAGACGCGAGACACGAGCTTGAGACTCGATGCGCGAGGGTCACAGTCCGCGCGCGCGTGCACGCGTTTGTGCGCGTCGAGACCCGAGACTCGAGACTCGACATCTCTCGCGAGTCAGTCGCGAGCGGAGCCGTCAGTCGTCAGCTGCCAGCCGCAAGCCATCTAGGGCTCGTTCGGGATCGTCGTGTACGGGAACGCCGACGGGTCACTCGGCACGGTCGTGTATGGGAACGCCGCCGCGTCGGTCGAGTTCGTCGTGTACGGGAACGCCGCGGCATCGACTGGGGTCGAGGTGGTGTACGGGAAAGCCATGGTGGTTGGTGGTGGTGGAGAGGTGCTTGGGTTGGTCGGAAGAGCGACAATTGCAGAGTGAGGAGTGCGTAGTGCGGAGTTCGGAGTGCGGAGTGAACAGGATCGCGCGGCGAGCCAGCAAGCGCTTGAGCAAGCGCGTGGACAAGATCGCGCGACGTCGCACTGGAACATCGGCCGCGTCTTGGACGAAGGGACCGCGGTTCTCGCGAGCGAGTCGAGCGTCGTCTAGCGTCGCGGCCGCTGCGCCGCGATGGACTCGTTTGTTTGCTTGTTTGCTTCCTTGGTCGCCACGATGGACTCGCTCGCTTCCTTGTGCGCCGCCCACTCGCTCGCTCCCACGCGGCTACTCACACTGCCAGTGCATGCTGGCGTCACCATCGGGTCCGAGCTTGCGTTCGAGGCTGCGCTTGAGTTTGTGTGTAAGATCGAGATCGAGATCGAGATCGAGCCTTCTGAGTGGCAATCCCAGAGATGACCCCAGTCAAGTCAAGTCGAGCCGTGTCGCGTCGCGTCGCGTCGAACCGGGCCGAGTCGAGTCGAGTCGCACTCGGCAGCTCTGCGAGTCAGTCTGTGCGATATGCTGCGCCACCAGTATTGGTCACACTTGGACACACTTGGTCGCTTCTGCTCTTGAGGCAGGAGTCTTGGCTTGGCTCGCTCTCGCTCTCGCTCTCGCTCTCGCTCTCGCTCTCGCTCTCGCTCTCGCTCTCGCTCTCGTACTTGTCTGTTTGTGCTAGGCACGCCACCTACCAGGTCTGATTGTAGTAGCAGCAGTAGTATCATCTATCAGCAGCCATCGTCGCGCGTATGGGCGACGTGGCTTGCTTGCTCTGGGCCGATGATGCTGACTCCAGTCAAGCAGCGTCTGCCAGCGCCTGTGTCAAGTCTATTGAGCGCGCAGCGCCATCGAAAACGAGCGCTAGCGAAAGCGCTCGTCGACCTCTCTCGATGCATCATCGATGGTCTCCCGAATGAGATCGCTCTTTTGCGCACCACTACCACCACCACAGCGCATCACCACCACAGCAACACCACAGCAACATCGGAACACCACCACAGCAACATCGCAACAAGAGCAACATCAACTAGCGCAACAACAGCACCAACATCAGTCGGTTATGCGATACCAATAATGTTGATACTGCTGACAATGTTGATGATGATACTGCTGACAGTGTTGATGATACTGCTGACAATGTCGATGATACTGACAATGTCGACATGCCGATTCTGCCAAAGTGGTGCACTCGGACAAACTGTCGATTGCGAGCTTGACGACGCCAACGCAACCGACCATCTGATAGAGCCAATCAACCAGTCGATCAGCCGATTAGTCAATCAGTCGATCTGTCGAGTGCAAAAGTGGCATGAGTGAGTGAGTGTGGTCGTGGCTGTCATTTTGGACGCCAGTCGACTAGATACTAGTACTTTGCTCCTAGTACTTTGTTTGCATACTATCTACAATACAAGCAATACAAGCAATACAAGCAATACAAGCAATACAAGCAATACAAGCAATACAAGCAATACAAGCAATACAAGCAGTAAAGCAGTAAAGCACGAGCCAAGCCATCATTCCATGCATCGGAGTGGAGGTCGTAAAGTTGTCTTTTGAAACACTCCGAGTCATGATGCACTCACTCGATGCTATACTGCGTAGCATGCGCTCTGACACCATGCCGCGTGTGCGCGCGTGCTGCGTTTGGCGCAGGTAGGTTTCTCTTTGCCTTCACACGGTCTCGCAAGTGTGCACCACAAGTGCGCTGTCGGCGACATAGGAGCACACTTTCGAGTGCGTCGAGCGAGAGCACTAGCTCAGCACCACCAACAGCAGCGGCGGTGGCGACACCAATACCACCACCACCACAACAACAACAACAACAACAACAGCAACAACAACAATAACACGACCTGGCACACACATACATACATACATACATACACACGCCACAACACATGCAAGGATGGATGGAACGAGAGCGAGTAACAAAGAACAGGACGGAAACCAAGACAGCTTGGACAAGCGAGTGTGCGCTCATGCGCAAGACGAGAGCGAGCAAGAACGAGGCGCCGAGACCACGAGCGTCAAGCACAAGTGGGATCGAGAGCGAGCAAGAGCGAGCGAGAAACTCAAAGAGAGTGATGATGGCGAAGGAGACCGAGGCGCAACAACGCACCGCATTCTCGTGGCGACAAGTGCGTGTGTGAGAGCGAGTGTGCGTGTACGCGATAGAGAGAGCGAGATAGCGAGACCAATACCGACGGGATCAAGGCCGATCATCTGAACATGCTCCGCACACTGTGCTTCGCTCCACTGTATTGCTAGGTTGGTATCGTCACGCCCTAACTCACGCACTCGCTAACTCGCTAACTCACGCACTCGCTCACCCACAACAGCGACAACCGAGCCGACTCGAGAGAGCCGAGTGGTGTCGTAGGGAATGGATGGATGCAAGTGCGCGTGACGACCAAGACCCGAGACAGTGTATGCGAGCACACGAGCAGTGCACACGAGCTGAGCTGAGCAGAGTTGACTTGAGCTGAACGGAGCTCGGTAGAGCTGGTGTGCGTACTTGCGGAGCAGACGGCGACATGAAGAGGCGGAGGCGGGCGGACTGCTGAAGGAGACTGGTGAAGACTCAAGACGCGAGCTTCAGACGCGAGACACGAGCTTGAGACTCGATGCGCGAGGGTCACAATCCGCGCGTGCGTGTGAGCACTGAGCACTGAGACGGAGAAGAACAAGATGGACGACGGTGCGTCGGCGGGGATCGAGAAGAGCAAGCAGCTCGAGACGAAGTGGAGTAGACGAAGGAGCTCGCGGATCGCCTCGACCGGCTCAACCAAAGCCTCACGCGCGAGAACCAGCGCCTCAAGACGCAGTTCACGACGCAGGAGAACGACCGCGAGTTCCTCGTGAAGCAGCTCGTGAGCGTCAATACGGACAACGTGCGCAAAGAGTAAGACACGTAGAGCGGGCGCCTCGACGGCTCGCTTCCTGGCGGCTCGTCAATCGCCGCGGCGCAATGATCCCAAGTGGTCCGCTAGTGATGTAGTGGGGTTCTCGTGCACAACAACTACGAACAAGCTCTGGTGTCGCGCAGTTCAAGTGCCAACCGCATGTGTGCGTGTGCGCTCGCGCATGTGTATCGGATTGGTCACATGTAAGAGCAGACTTGTTAGATACGACTCGTGTCGCCTTCCTCGTCTTCATTGTCCGCCTCTCACCTACGCACGAATGTCGTGGTCGCTGCTACTTCTACTTCTTTGCTCGACTACTTTGTTGCGGCTGGAGTATGGACACGATGCTCTCGTTGACTTGTGAGCCCTGAGAATGACAGCGGTGTAGACTTCGTCGTAATGCTGCGCATACTGCAGTCTTGAGCGTCCTCGCTTGCTGTTAAGTTTGCCATGTAGCCTTGAGCCACCACAGCAGCACATCCACCTCTCCAGACGCTCGCGATTGTGTCGTCTTGCTTAGTATCGCACGAACGCGCAATAGCGAGCACAGAGGTGTGCTCTTGGTAGATGAAGACGCGGGCTGTTCCATTCATGTTTGGCATTGCCCATGATCAAGTGGCGCAGACCGTTCATGGGCAGAGGACGACGACGCCGACGAGGTTGCTGTTGTTTCGTGCAGCAGGGTGTCATCAATGAAATATAGATGAACGCCGGGTTTGAATGTGTGGGAATGGAGTATAAGGAGTAAAGTATGCGTTTGTAATGAATTGTTTTTTTGATAGTGAAAAAAACAGGAGCAGACCCTAGACATCACTGATAGGGATACAGTATTTAGCCTTCGTTTACTTCACTATACAACATTTGTTCCATTTCAAAACCATACTTTATCCAAGTAAGTACATTCCCACACAGTTCACACAGCACTGCACTTTCGTCGTTGTCTATACAAAATCACAGTCTAACATGAGAATCCAAACAGTTATAGTTGCAACGTCGCCTCGCCTGCACGTTTGCCTCATTTCGTTGCGTTCTATACAACAACAAAGACGATGATGCGAATCACAACTGTTGACCTCCCATGCACTTGCTTGCCCTTGCTTGCGCCGTGTCGCCCACACGCTCACTTTCGCATCCGCCGCGTCGCCCGCAAGTGCCATCACCACACTTTCGCATCGACTCGTGCTCGCTCACTCTTCTTCACCTCCTCCTCTTCCTCTTCTTCCTCTCGATCAAGCACCACCACCATGCGCGAGATCCTCTCAATCCACCTCGGTCAGGGCGGTGTCCAGCTCGGTAACTCGTGCTGGGAGCTCTACTGCCTCGAGCACGGCATCCAGCCGGACGGTCAGATGCCGAGCGACAAGACCATCGGCAGCGGCGATGACGCGTTCTCGACGTTCTTCTCCGAGACTGGCGCTGGCAAGCACGTCCCGCGCGCAGTCTTTGTCGACCTCGAGCCGACGGTCTGCGACGAAGTGCGCACAGGCGCGTACCGCCAGCTGTACCACCCAGAGCAGATCATCTCGGGCAAGGAAGACGCGGCGAACAACTACGCGCGTGGCCACTACACGATCGGCAAGGAGATTGTTGACCTCGTGCTCGACCGCGTGCGCAAGCTTGCAGACAACTGCACGGGTCTCCAGGGCTTCATGGTGTTCAACGCTGTCGGCGGCGGCACTGGTTCGGGTCTCGGCTCGCTCCTGCTCGAGCGCCTCTCGGTCGACTACGGCCGCAAGAGCAAGCTCGGCTTCACGATCTACCCGTCGCCGCGCGTGTCGTCGGCTGTCGTCGAGCCGTACAACTCGGTGCTCTCGACGCACGCGCTGCTTGAGCACACGGACATTGCTGTGATGCTCGACAACGAGGCGATCTACGACATCTGCCGCCGCTCGCTCGACATTGAGCGCCCGTCGTACACGAACTTGAACCGCCTGATCGCGCAGGTGATCTCGTCGCTCACGACGTCGCTGCGCTTCGACGGCTCGCTCAACGTCGATATCACCGAGTTCCAGACGAACCTCGTGCCGTACCCGCGCATCCACTTCATGCTCAGCTCGTACGCGCCAGTGATCTCGGCTGAGAAGGCGTACCACGAGCAGCTCTCGGTCGCTGAGATCACGAACAGCGCGTTCGAGCCGGCGTCGATGATGGCCAAGTGCGACCCGCGCCACGGCAAGTACATGGCGACGTGCCTCATGTACCGTGGCGACGTCGTGCCAAAGGACGTGAACGCCGCCGTTGCGACGATCAAGACGAAGCGCACGATCCAGTTTGTCGACTGGTGCCCCACGGGTTTCAAGTGCGGCATCAACTACCAGCCGCCGTCGGTCGTGCCGGGCGGCGACCTTGCGCGCGTGCAGCGTGCGGTGTGCATGATCTCGAACACGTCGGCGATCGCCGAAGTCTTCTCGCGCATCGACCACAAGTTCGACCTCATGTACGCCAAGCGCGCGTTCGTGCACTGGTACGTCGGCGAAGGCATGGAGGAGGGTGAGTTCTCGGAGGCGCGCGAGGACCTCGCGGCGCTCGAGAAGGACTACGAGGAGGTCAGCGCCGAGACCGCCGAGGGCGAGGGCGAGGACGAGGAGTTCGGCGAGGAGTACTAGACGCCCACATCGTGCACGCGCCGCATGTTCTCCAGTGCTCGTTTCAGCCGCCGCGCGCTCCGTCAGAAGCGCTGCGCTCTTGAGCGACGCCGTCCGCATGAGCCAATGTCTTGTTTCCGTAGCGTCAGGACGTGAAGCGTTCGTCTGATCGTGTGCGCAGAGGCGCCGTCGCCTCTGTTTTGACATGTCATACACGTCGCTTTTGAGTTCCGCTGCGTGGGTCTTGACAGTGTGGAGAAGGAAGGAAACGTAGGATACAAGGCGCTCGTCGCATTCGACGGCGCGTGGGGTGGCGAACTATTCCTAATGGCGGCGGCGTATGCACAGAGACGCAGACGAACGAATGGAGCCAGCGGGCGTCCGCCACTGGTTCAGTGTCGATAGCAGACGGTTGTGCCGCTTCCGTTGGCGGCACGTGGACGTGAGTGGCGACTGCATGGAGACGCAGGACATCGCTACACGAGGCAGCCATAGTCGGGCGAGATCTGGAGGAAGACGTCGTCGAAGAACCGGTCGTTCGTGTAGTCCATCGTCGCGGCGTGGTCCGTGAACTCGTCGTCCGCGTCGTTGAGCGCGCGCGCGTCCTCGTACTTCATCTCGGGCGCGAGGAAGTCGTGCGACGCCTCGGCGCCGCCCATGTCGTCGTTCTCGTCTGCTGCGACCTGCACCGACGCAAGCGGTCGCACGGCGCCAGGCGCCGACTGCTTGGCGCGATCACCACCTGCGGCGTCGTGTGGGAACGGGTCGTACATGCCGAACGGGAACTTGTGGTAGAGCCCGAGCGCCTGCTCCTTGGCCGGCGGGAGGCGCTGGAGCGCGTGGTGCGAGAGCTCGGCGCCAAAGTGCGCGTGCGGCGCCATGGCTTTGGCAAAGTGCGGCGTCTGGAGGAACTGCTGCTGCTGTTGCTCACGAGCCACGACAAGGAAGTACGAGTGTGAGTAGGAGCGATGGCTATGGAAGCAGTGGACGAAGACGCACCGACTGCTTGGTGCGCAGAGCGTGCAAGTGCGCGGGCGTTGTGAAGTCCCCGAACGTCTTGTCGCCATCCGCGGGGCTGATGCTGCAGTCCGTGAACGTCGCGCCGTAGCGCGGGCTCGGCGTCGCACTCGCGCACGACTCGTCGTCTGAGTCGTCAAAGTGCGTCTGCGTGATGCGACCTGAGGGGTCAATGCCTACAGGACCGAGTGTGGTGTCTGTGAGTCGGATGCTCCCGTGACAAGAGCGACTAGCTACAAGACTCGCATATATGTGGGTGTGGGGTCGTACCGTACGTCTCGGGCGCCATGAGCTTGTCGAGCTGCTTCTTGAACGTCGCGTACTGGTACTGCTGCTTGTCGTTCAGCGCGCCTTGCTCGTGGCACCGCCCGAGCTCCTGGAGCGACCGCTTGAGGCTCCGGACCTTGCGGTACGGCCAGTGGCGGATCCCGATTGCGCGGCAGCGCTTCTTGAACGCCGTTGCGCGGACGCCGAACTTCTCGGCCGCGGTCTTGAGCGGCAGGTCAAAGTGGTGCGAGAACGCCTCAAAGTTGCACGCCGGCGACATGCTCAGGATCCCGTTCGGACTCCCGACGTCGCGCTCGCTGTAGTACGGCGCCTCGCTCGCGTCGACTGCGAGCATCGTGTTGAGGTGGAGACGCGGGTGCGCCATCACACCAGTGTGGTACACCTGCTGCTGTTGCTGCTGTTGTTGACGCTGAAGTTGCAAGTGCTGGAGGTGAAAGAAGCCGCCAGTGCCACTCGCGCTGCTGCTCACGGGCGTCGAGGCATTCGACGAGTCGCCAGACGTGCTGGTTCCAGCCGCCGGCGGCGAGTGCGTCATGCTGAACGACATTGGCACCGAGGAAGTGGTAGTCGAGGAAGCGGAAGATGATGCGTGACTCCCGAGCATCGGTATGTGATCAAGCGCCGTCCTTGTCTCGAGCGTTGAAAAGATCGAATGGCGACCGCCTGCTCTGCTCGCGTGTGAGCGCACTCGCAGGAGCAGTCCTTGTGTGGTCTTGGTCGTGTGGACTTGGTCGTGTGGACTTGTGACTGTGCGAGCGTCGCTGGGCAGAAAGATTTGCTCGAAAAGATATGAAACCCCCGCGGTGTTCTGTGTGGCGCACGCTGGTGCTGCTGGTGGTGGTGTAGCCCTGCGCACTCACTCGAGAGCACGTACGCCAGAGTGCCATGCCAGTGCGCGCTGTAGCGAGCAGTAGTAGCAACAACAACAACAACGTGGACACCGCCGATGGTTCGAATGATCGATCGATCGATCGATCGTCGTGGAATCGATGGATTGCACCGAGACGACGTGCGTACGTACGTACGAGTACAAGACATCAAGGCATCAAGGCATCAAGGACGCACGTGTGTTGCCCAGTACTCGTGGCCATCGACCGAGCGAGTGAACGACAGCGCTGTCGACGAGCGCGCAGTTGGCGCATCACACACAGAGACCTGTCGTCCTTGCATGCAAGACAGCTCAATACACAGCTCGTCGGGCTCTGGAAGCGCGTCGCGACCAGCGAATGCGCGCGCACTGCGCTAAGCACGGGCGAGATGCCGCCAAGCATGTGTCGCTGACTCGCACGACGTGCGGCTCTCGGCGCTCGCGACGCAGCTGCGCGCAGCCATCGGCTGCTCGAGTGACTGTGGCGGACACGAGCAAACGAGGGCGGACCATCGGAGGGACGCGCGGATGCTGGTGCTGCTGCTAATCAGAACATCACGCAAGCGTCCAGCGCAAAGCAGCAGCAGTGCAAAGAGAATGGAGGAGATGGAGCGGCAGCAAACGCGCTCTCTGTCTCTTGAAGCTGTGGAAAATGCGCGCGCGAAGCGTCGTCGTCTTGCTCACCTGCGCACTCGCGAGTCCACGTACCAATGCTCTCTACGCACGCAAGGACTCGCACATGGAGCGCGTGTAGTACGAGCGTCTCGCGCAGGAAGGAGTGTCCGCTTCGAGCGTGTGAGCTTGAGTGACAGCAGCACTTGGATTCACTATGCCACTTCAACCTGCATTGTGAAAATTGCCACCATCCAACTCTCGCTCTCTTGCGGAAGTGCGCTCTCGCTGCTTGATGGCGACGACAGCCACAGCGCCACTGCTGGTTGTGCAGCGCACCAGAGTGTCTGTCTCCATGCACTTGCAGCTATCTGTAGCATCTCGTGCGTCAACCAGAGGTCCTCCCTCTCTTCTGCGCGTGCTCACTCTTCGCTACACTCGCTTGCTCATGCGCTGCTCTCGTGCACGACCTTGAGCTGCGATGCACTCGGTGTCGCCGCTGACTGCAGCAAGACCCAGTTGTCGTCTCCATCAGATGACGGCAATGCCGATGGCAGCACCTTGCTCTCGCGCAGCAGCGGATCGCTCGGACTCGAGCTGCAGCGCAGTGGGAACGCTTTGGACGCCAGCAGCTGCAGCAATCGCTCTTTCGCCAGGAGCTTGTCCACAAGGCGCTGTCGCTCAGTGCTGCTCAAGCGCGAGTGCTCTGTATAGGTCGCACTCTGCAGCAACGTCGAGGCGCTCGTGGTGCGTGTGGCGGCACTCGCACTGCTGCTATGAAGCGTCGCAGCCACGAGCGGAAGCTGCTGACTCTGTTGACTCTGCTGGTGGTGCGTGATCTCGGCGCGCACGTCCTGTATACACTCTTTGAGCACGACCTCGAGCTCCGTGCGGCTCTGCAGCTCCGTCTTGTACGACGCGCGCACTTGCGTGAGGTTGCGTCGCTCGACTTCGAGCAGGCGCTTGAGGCGCTTGATGATCTCTTTGTACCGATTGTCGGCGTCCGGCAGACCCGTCGCGGCGCCGGCTCCTGCGCCTGCCATTGTCGACAATGCCGTGCTCGGGCGATGGGTCCCAGCGCTGAGCGCCATCTTTGGCAGTGCGCTCGTCGATGCAGAGAGCGTCGCAGCGATTGACGAGCCGCCTGTGAGCGAGGCGCCGAGGTGTCCGCTCTGCGCGTCATCTCGGAGCTGCTGGAGCTCGCGCTCGAGTGCGTCGTACTCGTTGCGCAGACGCACGTTGTCCTTCTTGACGCTCACGAGCTGCTTCACGACGGAAGTCGCTCTCTCTCACGAACGTCCAGTCGGCCTCCCAAGTGCGAGCGCCTCTCATATGAGCGACTGCTAGATCAAGAGGATACGAGTCATAGGACCAAGTGCATGAGGAGCAAGTGGCAAAGGGAATGGCTCGTTAACGTGAACGTCTCAGCGAAGCGCAAGTGGATCCGTCTGGAGCTGCTGCGTCAGGACGTCGAGGTCCTGCTGGAGCGCGTCGATCGCTGCCAAGTGCACGGGCAGCGGCGACGCGCGCTCCGTCGAGATCGGGTGCATCGTCAAGTACGAGAGCGCGTGGAAGTCGCGCACGATGCGCTCGACGTCGGCTGCTGCAAGCTCCTCACACTCCGGCACGACGTCGTCGAGTGCGACCGAGACGCGCAGCACGGCAGCGTCGGCACCGCGACTCGACGCGCGCGCAAAGCACGACGTCGCGAGGTTCCCACCGCCGCCGCGCGCGTAACAGGCTCGTCGGCTCCCGGCGTCCGTGCGGTCGTGCGGCGCAATCGCGAGGAGCCCGGAACGCCCCGCGCTGCTGAGCGCCGACGCGTTTGCGTCGCGGAGCTGCACTTGCGATGGTGAGAGGAACTGCACGTGCACGAGCGCGACGCTCGCGACGAGCGGCGCAAACGCCTGCGGAAGGAACACGTCGGCACGCGTAGCGCTCACGTGGCGCCACGCGTGGAGCTCGCGCTCGACGGTATCGTCGCTGGCGTCGCAGTCGTAGACGCGAGCAATGACCAAGCGCGCGCGGTCGCCAAAGAGCGCGAGGAACGGCAGCCACTTGGCCATCATCGCCACGATCGCGTCGTCGAGCGCGCCGTCCATGACGCGGATCATGTGCGTCTCGAGCACGGAGCCGACGGCGTCGACGCAGCTGCACGCGACCCAGTTGCCGTCGGCCGAGATCGTGTAGCCGGCGTAGACGTGCGGGACGCCAGCATCGCTGCGCTCGGCCAAGTGGTACAGGCGCTCGCTCACAAAGCGCATCTTGCCGCCTGGCGCCACGGCGCCGCTCTCGACGTCCGCGGGTTTGAGCGCGACGCTTTCGCTCACGCGGTCGTAGAGACCAAAGCACCGCGGCATGAGCACGAACGGATTCGGGTTCACGCCCACGTCGTAGAGCTCGTCGAGGAACAGGAGCTCGATCGTCACGCTCCCGCGCCACGCAACGTCCTCGAGCGCCGCGCCGTCGTCTGCGCCAAAGAGCCCGCGCGCGAACGCCCCGAGCGCCCACGCGCGGTGCTTGACGTCGCCGCGCGTGCACGGCACGACGAGATAAATAACATTCGCCACGGCCGAGCGCGAGAACGCCTGCGTCTTCTTCACGCCGTGGCGCAGCACCGGCTGCAGCAGCGCGCCGGCCGCGCGGTACGGACCGAATGCGTCCGCCGTGCTCGACGCGCACTGGAGCAGCAGCAGCGCGTTCGACGCGTCGACGCTTACGCTCCCAGTTGGCGCCACGGCGGTCAAGTCGATCGGCGCGTGGTCGCCCATGTGGCACTGCGCGTACTTGCTGCGGAAGCACGTGAGGTACGAGAGTGCGAGGACGCCGAGCCACTCGGACGGCGAGTGCGGACACACGATCGCGTAGTCCACGGGCTTGGGCGCCGCCACTGGGTGGAAACCGCGCAGGAGGTACTCGGACACGACTGGCGGCGCCACGTTCACACGAAAGTCGGCGGTCGCGACGCTGAACTGCGGCGGTGGCGCGACGTGAGACGCTGTCTCGGCGCTGTTGGCGCTCGAGTGCTTTGCAAAGTCGGCGAACGGGAGCCACGGCGTGCTGCTCGTGCTCGCGCCACCGCCACCTCGTGTGAGGAACGACCGAAGGGTCATCAGATGCGGCTCGAGGCGCTCGGCGACGTCCTGTTTCTCCTGTGGCGTCGCAATGCGCGTGCCTGGCGTCTGCGGCGTTGTCCAGCGACTCGCAGAGCCGGCCGCCGGCCGCCACGCCACGAGTGCGTCCGACGCCGCGAGATGCACGCCCAGTGCGATCTCGCAGTCGCGCGTCGCAAACGCGTCTGTTGGTTCCTGGCGCATCTGCTGCGCGTACGCGGCGAGCTTTGCGTCGTCGAACGCCAGGACGACGCGGCGCTGACGCTCGCGCTTCGCTTGCTTCGAGACCTTTGCGCCAGGATATGGTGCGTACGGCGTTGCCCACGGCGCAAAGCGGTCTGCGAGCAGACGATTGCGCACGCGCTCGGCCACAGCGGCGTTCACGCTCAGCAGCGCACTCGCGCGGCGACTCCGCGGCACATACGCGTCTGCGCGCGGAAGCGCTAGTTGCTTTGATGGCACGACGCGGCGCCCGCGCGTGTCGACGTCGCGCTGGAGCTCGCTTGCGACAAACGCCTCGAGCGCCTCGAGCAGCGGGTGCGTCTTTGTCGGACGCCCATCGAGCGCCTCCTGCTGCTCGTCGTGCGAGAGCGACGCGACAAGCGAAACCGCGACGCTCAGCGTCGGCTTCACGTCTGCGCGCGGCGTCGCTGCTGCTACTGGAGGTGCTGAGCCGAGGAGCGAGCCGCGCCGCGCCTGCAGCAGCGCGTGCGTCGGCGTCGTCCCTCCTGCTTTCACGAGGTTCGCGTAGTCGGTGACGGAGAACCGTCGTGACGCAGCGGCGACTGGGAACTGCACGGACACGGACGGATCTGGCTTGAGCGCCTGCGATCGCGCGGTGGTCGTGCCGTTCGTGGCGACGCTAAAGACCATCGAGAGGTCGCCAGGCGCCGCGCCGGTCTTGGTCGTGTGCTTGGGACGCCGGCGCTTGAAGTGGCTCACACTCGCGTCGACGTGCACGGTGGCGATCGTGTCGTGCGGGAACGTGGCGCGCACCGTCGGACCTGGCGCATCCGGCGTGTTCACGTGCGTGTCTGGCGATACGGGGGCGACCGACTCGTCGTTCTCGACCGCGTCGGCGTTCGCCTTCTTGCGCTTCTTCTTCCCTGGCGCCGCACGCCGCACGAGCTCGTCGCCTGTGTCGTTCCCTCCGTCGTTGTCGTGGCGCGCACTCTCGTCGTCGTCATCACCGTCGTCGTCGTCGTGCTCGTCGCCTTTCTTCGCGTCGTCGCCGTCTGCTGCGTCGTCGCCGTCGCTCTTGCGCGTGCGCTTCGCCACGGCTACGAAGCGCGGGTGCACGTCCTTGTACTTGGTCTCTGCGACGACGCGCGGCACGAGGCTGTCGTCGAGGTGCCAGACGTCCACGAGCGAGTGGTCGCGGCGACTCGGGAGCCCGAGGAGCCGGCGCCACGACGCCTCTGGGTCCCCGAGCTCGTCGCCGTGACGCGGCAGCGACGCGTCTGTCACAGTCACCGACACGGCGACGCAGAGCACGTACGACGGCGTGAGGAGCTGCACGTGGAGCTCGAACGCGCTCGTCGGCAGCGCCTCGTCCAGGTACACGTCAAAGTGATTGAGCTGGCTCAGCGACGGCGCGCGGTACACGAACGCCGCGTCGCGGAGCTCAAAGCGCCCGCTGCTGTGCGCCATGTCGCTGTGGCGCCGCAGCACGTGGCGCGCGAGCAGCGCGTGGAGCGCGCGGAAGAGCCGCTGCCGCACCGCGGCGTCGAGCGCCTGCTCGCTCCCGCGCGTCCACGCGCCGCTGTCCACTTCGATGAGCTCGCCGAGCGCGTCAGCGGCTGGGAAGTCCTGACTGCCGTTGTTCACGACGAAGAGCCACACGCGCGGCAGTGACGCGCTCTCGCGACTCGCAGGCTCGAGCACCGTGAGCTGCTGTTGCTGCTGTAGCCGCGCAAAGAGCGCGCGTACTTCGCGCTCTGGCGCGCCGCGTGCACCGACCGACTCGCTACTGAGCGCATCGACCGACGTGTCGTCGTGTGCGACCGACGCAGCAGCGACGTCGACGTCTGCGCCGTACACGCGCCACTCGAGCGCCGCGAGCTCGCACTAGTTGGCGAGTGACCATAACCGACAGAGTATACGAGCGTCAGTCGTGCGTGTTTGGATCAGCTACGACGCCCAGCACAAGCAAATGAAAACGATACATCAACACATAGAGAGAGACGCTTAATAGAGACACGCACCAGCGCAAAGACGTTCGTCGCGAGCTGCGCGTCGCGCTCGAAGCCGCGCGCCATGAGACTGCGAGTGCCATGCGCCATGGTGTCGATATACAGTAATGAACGGAGCCCCCTTGAGGTGTGAAATTCAACATTTGAAGCTGAATTTCACAAATAAAACATATAAATTGCCGTCAACGATATGTGGTCACACAACGTTGAAATTCTTTAAAGTCAACTTTTAGGTGCACTAAGTCTTGCTGAATTTCACGAATCAAGCGCTACATATATTTTTGAAGTATTAATCGTGAAATTATCTAACTAGTTTTTAAAGCGGTACATATATATTTTTGAAGTATAATAGTGAAATTTGCTTTCAATTATACAAAGGATGAAGTATTTCTAAAGAAGTCTGAATCGTGAATTTTATTCATCGAACTAATGGAATCCATTTAAGATAGAGTCTCGATTTTCGTTGATAGTACTGTAGATGGAACAAATTGTAAGCAAGACACGATATCGATCAATCGCCTCATGGTGATGACGTGACCGCTCATGTCAGTACTGGCGAAGGCGTAGATAACAACACGCTTGTCATGTGGATGCACAGTCATTTGAGGGTGGTGCCAATTGGAAAATTTGTGCTTTATATAGACCAACGTTCTCTATCCACTCTTTTTAGAACGAATTGATCATCACACAACTACACTGGGTGTGTACCAATTAGCGCCATTTGCATCGTCTAGATCATAGCTTCGCAGGTACAAGTACGTAACAAGTGCGCTTATGCACTTCAATCTGTATCTCGAAACGTAGATTACCTGATTTGGGTAATTAGATGACCGAATAGACAAACTTGACACTCTTGATACTGTAGACAACTGAAACCTACGCCTATTCGAATTTTGTAAATTGGTGGACATGATTTCATTTGAGATTTTGCGGAGTCGATCTCATTGCTCTAACCAGCCACCACCACACTCATATCTTGCCATTACTCTTGAATCATCTATCCAGTTCCGGCTGGGAAACATTCGTGTTGGACATTCGCGACTCGGAAGACCTTTCACACCCTGTGTTAAGGTCTCATCGTACGCGCCCTCACTATCACCAACAGTTGCAATTGTAACGCCATACAGTATAAGGTAGATTTCGCGACGAGTGCGCCTTTGGAAAAGGACATTATATGTACAGTCAACATTGACCAGTTTCTCCAAATGATGTAAGCGAAAGGCGACTCAATCAATCAATGTCTCTACTTCATAAACAACTCACTCGCAATTCCACATCAACGTCAGAGTTGACAAGGTCGCTAGCAACATGCAGCGCCTCGATCTGTGTATTATGCTCGCTGTCACCTACTTTGCCTTTGTCTGTGTGAGCGCTGTGAGAGCCAGCTTGGATCGCACCATAACTCGCCATACACGAGTGATCCACGTTCATATGACTCCGCTGAGGGAGGAACGAGCTTGGACGGCTGCCTGGAGGTGTGCTCGCTCACCTGCACGTGCAGACTCTTAACCCAGCATGATAGAGGTGTTATTTGAGCGGTGTGTTCCAAGCTATATCCGCCGGCTGCGCCTCGGACTCTGCGTTGGGAGGAACGCGCATGAGCGTCATTTGACAGAGGCCATGGCAACAAGGACTTACAGTTTTCCTATTGTCAAAAGAAGCACAACATTAGCAGCTGTGTCCGTCAATATGTATCAGCAAAATCTAATGAGCTGTTGGATCTGAATAGTCACATTTGTTTTCCCTTTAAAAGGTGTCACATACCCTGAATATGGAGTATTATCAATAAATGGGTTCGCAGAGCTCTCGACGTGTGGTGACAGCTGGTCCCACAGGCTCACCTTCGTCGCAGACAGTTAAATCTTGATGTCGTAGGCTGCACATGCTTGGCCGAAGTAACTTCCTAGTCGCCTTTTATTGGTGTGTTCGCAGGCAACACCTTGTAATACTTCGCGTTATCCATCACGGTGGGGCAGCTCTAGCCTCGGTGCAGCACAGCAGCGTGCGCATCCAGCCGACAACGTCGTCTTGGTTGAACATGGCGTGGTACTCTTTTGTCTGTTGTCGCCCTCAAAGACGTCAAAGGTCTCGAGCAGAAGCCCGGTCTTGTCGTTCTCCTTGACGCTCTCTTCAGCCAAGGCGCGACGCGCGTCGCGCTCGATTATTCTGGCGGCGGCAAAGCAATGTCGGTGGCCTTTGTGCTGCGCCGCGACGAAGCTAAGGTCGGATGGGTTGTAGAGCGAGTCCCCGTGCCGCGAGTAGTGCTGAATAATGTAGCTCTCGTCCTGTACACGAGGCGACGAGTCGCGAGCGGCGGATCCGTCATCATTAGCACGTACTGCGCGCATATAAGGCTGTTTTGAGGCGACAAGTGCACCACCAATCCTTGTTGTGGCCACGCATGTAGTCTGCCAACTTGGCGAATCTCTAGACAAGACGGAGAGCTGTTCGCACTGACACTGGGTTCTCCGCGTTCACTGCCAGGTAGCGTTGTTCGACAAAGAGCGCCATGAAGTCTTTGCTTGTTGTTCGTGTGCGTGTTTCACACTGTGTTCTAACAAACGAACGCAGCACGTCGAGAACCTCTACGACTTGCCTGTGTGCGGCGAAGTCGAACCATACATTCGCTATGATCTTGTTGGAGCGCCGGTACATGCGCGCCACCTTAGATGCCGTTGAACTACTGAGTTGACTGATCGAAGCGTAGTTCGCGCAGCGATGATGTCCAGGCGCTCTTCTACCATCAGATCTCGTCTGCGACACTCATCACGTACTCGAGGGCGCTCTAGAGAGTCCCTTTTGTTGCTCTTGGTCGTTTGTTGCCTGTGCCTATGACCGCTTGCTCCTGTTCACCTAAAAGTGAGCCTTATGGTCATGCCTCACTTTTGGGTGAAATTATGGCATGCGAAGAGTTCACGTCGTGTTTAAATTAGAATAACCGACATAAGTTACTCGAATCGACAACAGAGAAAATCTCTCCAAATCGATATGCAAAAGTGCTTTGGAAACACAATGAGTGTCAATCCCTGAGACTCGGAACCAACTCGACTGCAGTCGTTTGGAAGATTCTACTAATTGATAGCGTTGTGCACAAGATGAATTGTCGCCAAATGCACGCCCGTGGCACAACAGTGCACAGAGTTGGTGTCGACAGACGACAAGAGAGAACACTAACGTGAGAGACAGCAACGCAGGAGACATCGCGACCTGGTTGGGAGTCAACTTGGGTTGTCGAGCACACCATTTGGGTGGTGCTTGAATTGTGGGGCCAAACACCTCTTTCTCCCACATCTCAAAATGCTTTCACCCACAGCTCAAGTCTCTTTCACCCACATCATCGCCACAATATGGTTGCTCATGATACAGTAGTATCGTGTGAGCCAAACACCCATCACGATTTAGACCGAGTCGACAACACACATACAAATTCAAGACAACAACAGCAACACTCTGACACAATCTCCAAATGAAACCCATGAAAAGCCCACTTTTTCAATCTCTCATCCAAACGCTCCAACTACGCGTCATTTGAACAAAATATCGAAATACAATATCCAAGACAGCGAGCGTTTCCATACAAAAACCAAGTGCAGCAGCTCACTCAATGCACACGCGAAGAGATGTCGCGAAGTGAAGGTCGTCGTGAGCTCGCGAGGCGCTTGAAGCTCGCGTCGCGCAGGCAGTCGCGCGCTGTGTGTGTATGTGTGTGTGGAGCAGATCCATGCGCACACACACTCAAGCGCTCAAGCTCACGCAAAGACACATTCGCCTCACACGACAACAACAACGACGACGACGACGAGCGCACGCACTGCTGCAGCTGATCCACAAGACACAAGACACGACCGACACGGCACACGCAGTGTCACTACGCATCACCACATTCACGTGTGGTCGGAGCAGCAACAGCAGTGTCGCGGCAAGGCGCAGTCGGGCAGACAACAACAACGACGACTGGCTCACGAGCACAACACGAAGCAACAGCGCAGCAACGCCACTCATTCTCTTCACACGTGCGCAACTGTCGTACTGTGGAAAGCAAACGGTGCATGCGGTCGTCTCTGCATGAAGAGACCAACCGAGCAAGTGCGTGAAAGCTGGCGATAGAGCAAACGAACGGGCGACGCGTAGGCATCGAGCACCGCAATTGGCGAGCGAGCGAGTCCAAACAAGCGCTTTCGCACGGCGCGCGGGACGTACTTGACGACGTGCGTGGGCGAGAGCGCGACGTAGATCCCGCGCGCGATCATCACGAGCGACACAAAGCCAAAGAGCACAGACACGGCGCGCGCGAGCGAGCTACTCGCTGGCAGCGCGCACACGACGCTCGCCGACTCGTCAAGCGCTTCAGCGGCAAAGCGCCCGTGTGTCCAGCTCGCGTCGCGCGCGAGCGGCACGGCGCGGTACTTGCTGCTCTGGAGCTCGACGTGGAAGCTCCCGCCGGCCCAGTACGAGTGGAACACGAGCAAGTCTGTGAGGTACCCGAATGGCGCTGCTGGTCGCCCGAGACACTTGAGCAGCGGCTGCCCTGGCGCGCCAAAGTCCTGTGGGACGCCGACTTGGACGCGCCGATCCGTCTCCAGCGCCTCAAAGTTGTCCATGATGAACGTGTTGCACGGCGTGCGATTGCCGCTGAACAAGCGGTCGACGCACTCGTCGAGCCACGATGGCTCGAGGTTGAGCACCTCGCAGTTTGGCGCCGAGATGCTGTGAAGGAAGACCTGCTGCCGCCGCGCGCCGCGGCCAAACGCGTCGTCGAACTGGATCGCCAGGACGCTCGCGTTGATCGAGTTCACGCGCAGACACGTGCTTCGGTCTTCGCCGACGTTCGCGGGACTGCGCGTCGGTGCCGTGACGAACCGATAGGACGCGCCGACGTCTGCGAGGTCCGAGAGCGCGGCGCGGTCGACAGTGTCGGTGCGTGCGATGTCGTAGTTGATGCTGCCGTGCTGCAGGCGCGCGCGCAAGTGGTCATAGCGTCCTATGAGCGCATCGAGTACTGGGTTCTGCTGCACGCCAGTCAAGAGCGTGAGGACCACGCACGCGACGTCTCCAATAACAATGATGCTGCTGCGCAGCGTCCACATCTTCGCGACGTACGCGTTCGTCTGAATGGGAAGTGCTGATACACGGTGACGCATGTTCGTCGTGCTAGGCCTGTATTGAGCCCGGTGGGGGCTGACGATGACCTCTTGACGCCTGACGACGCCCTAAGACACGCTCCGAGACGTTCCAAGACGCCCTAAGATGCGCCTAACGATCATCTAAGACGGCCTAAGACGCTCGACAGCGCGCGGTCATGCGATGCGGAGCTGGCGCTCGTAGCCGAGGAAGTCCTTCATCTCGTGCGGCTTGAGGAACGTGAGCGCGTCTTTCACGACAAACTCAATGACCGAGTCGTCCTCGGCACGCGCGAGCTGCCCAGGGGCGTTCACAAAGTCGACCAACACGATCTTGCCCCAGCGCCACTCGGCGTGGATCCGCAGCGTGCGGTCTGCGAAGCGATACGGCAGGCGCTGCTGCATGAGCGCAGTGAACGACTCGAGCACGTCGCGGTGCGTTCGGATGCGCTTCACCATCATCGGCTGGCGCGAGTCGTTTGAGCGGACTTGGAACGACGCATCGGAGGCGTCCGTGTCGAGATGCGGCAAGCGCGAGGCGATGTCGTCGTCCAGAACCACGACAGGCGTCGACTTGGCGCCGCGCCACGTCATGGGACGCGCCGACTTGCGTCGCCGCACGGGCTTGTACAGGTCCATGGCGTGCGCGATCTCGGTCGGGTACCGGAGGATCCCGAGGTGGCTCGTCGCCGCTCCATTGTCTATGAATGACCGCAGCATCGCCGAGTGCGTCGCGAGGAAGATCTCGTCGCCGGCGAGCTCCACGAGACCGCTCGGGCCAGACGTGTAGAGCTGCTGCAGGAGCGCGGCGAACGAGCAGTTGGTGAGCGCGACGCCGTCTTTCACGAGCGCGTCGTTGAGCGGATCCATGCCGAGGGCTTCGAGCACGACGAAGAGGTCCCAGCCGACAAAGAGGAAGCGGTTCTGCAGGAGCTGGAGCACGCGGTTGTGCGTCAGTGCGCTGTACCGCGTGAGCAGCAGCAGCGACGCGACGACGTGCGCGGCAACGAGCAGCACGGAGCAGATCACCGCGAGGTCGCACACGATCTCGTTGCCCCAGAAGTTGGTCAAGTCGGGGTCGCCGCCGTAGACGCCTTGTTTGTAGCGCGCCTGGCGCGCCATGAGCGTCGTGGTGCCGTTGAGCTGCAGGAGCGTGTAGAGGAAGAGGCACATGAGGATCGAGTAGAGCTTGTAGCTCATGAAGAGCGCGACGGCGTCAATGTACCAGCCGACGAAGCCGTAGAGGTACGAGTTGGTGACGCACGAGAACGACTTGACGAGGCTCAGCGCAAGCTTGACCGCAAAGCGCAGCGCCGTGTGTACGAAGCAGAGGATCCACGTGAGCTTCGTGAGCGCCGTGCAGATGAAGAGGAAGTTCTCGAGGTTCACTTGCTTCGAGAGCATCCACGTGCCCATCTCGAGCACGATGTACGTCGTGCGCACGGTCACGAGCGCGTCCAAGATGCTCAAGAGGATGTACAGCCAGTGGTTCATCCAGAGGTCGGACGCCATGAGCTTCTCGCCGCGCGAGATCACGATGTCTGTGCGCCGCGCCGGCCGGAGCGCGTGGACTTCGAGTCCCACAAGCGGCAAGAGGAACGTCGAGAAGAGCTTCCGGCGCGCCGAGCGCGGGATGTACCGCACGAGGTGGCTGAGCGAGAACGCGACGTAGATGCCGCGCAGGATGAGCAGGAGCGAGACGACGCCGTAGAGGTACGAAATGAGCCAGACGACCCAGCTCGCTTGGTGCACGGCGAAGACGACGTTCGCCGACTCGTCGATCGGCGCGACGGCAAAGAGACCCCACTTCCAGTCCGGCGTGCGCAGGAGCGGCTGCGCCATGCAGTGGCTGCTCTGGGCTTCAAAGTGGAAGCTCCCGCCGGCCCAGTACGACTGGAGCACGATCAGATCCGTCACGAACTCGAACGCCTCGTGCGGTCGGCCGATGCACTTGAGAAAAGGTCGCCCTGGCGCACCAAAGTCCTGCGGCACGCCCACTTGCACGAGGCGATTGTCCAGGAGCGCGTCAAAGTTGTCGAAGATGTGCGCATGGCACGCCGCGTCGCCGCCGAAGCGCTGCGCGCAGTTCGCGAGCCACTCGGTGTGAAAGTTGACGACCTGGCAGTGCGGCGCTGAGATGCTGTAGAGGTAGATCTGCTCGCGGCGCGCGCCGCGGCCAAAGAAGTCGTTGTAGTTGAGCGTGAGGATGCTCGCGTTCATCGAGTTGACGCGCATGCACGTGCTGCGGTCTTCGCCCAAGTTGCTCGGGCTGCGCGTCGGTGCCGAGATGAAGCGGTACGACGCGCCGACGGCTTCGAGGTCGAGGAGCTTCGAGGCGTCGAGGAGGTCGTCGCGGATGATGTTGTAGTTGATCTTGCGCTGCTCGAGGCGCGAGCGAATGAGGTCGTAGCGCCCAGTCGTGACGACGAGGATCGGGTTCTCGCGCAGTCCCGTCATGAGTGTCAAGACGGTCGACGCGAGGTCGAGCGCCACGAGCACGAGCTTCCGTAGCGTCACCATGTAAGCGCCTCGAGATGGCGAGCTCCTCCAGCAAAGTGCTTTGTGAAGTTGCGGCCAAGTCGCCGCTAAGTTTGGGGCTCAGGACATGAATGACGAGATCATCCGTGACGACGACGGTCGTCGAGCACGATGTGCTTGCTATCGACAGCGTCAGGCACGAGGCAGGAAGACGCAGCGCCGAGTGCCGATGCGCGCGAGGACTGACGTACGTCTTCACTCGTGGCGCTCGTGGTTAAGCTTGAAAATTGTATGTGGCTGCTCGTCTGTTGCTCTTTTGATACAAGAGGCGAAAATGGCGCCGAGCAGTCATGCGCACGACGACGACGACGATGCGTCGCTGCTCTCGTACGGATCGCCGCGGCGGTCGTTCTCTGGCGCTGCGCATGCATCTGCAGTCTCTGGATGTGATGTCTCTACTGCAGCAGCAGCAGCAGCAGTAGATGGAGCAGCAGCAGAGAGCGGCGACCCGCAGACGCTCCTTGCGTTCTACCGCCAGCGCAGCGAGCAGTTCCAGCACGAGCGCCAGACGATGCTCGACCATCTCGCACACGTCGAGGTGCGTCGCTCGCGCGTGTTCACTTGCGCTTATGCTTGCGCTTCGCTCTGACGCGATTGAGCGCTCGCAGGTGTCGAAAGAGGAGCTCCATCGGCTCAAGTGGGAGCTGCGCAGCAAGCACGAAGAGGTGCGTCCCCATGCTCTCACTCTTCACTCTATCTCTCTCTCTCTCGAGACGCTCACGCTCGCTCGTGTGCTCGTTCGACAGACGCAAGAGCTCGAAGACGCGCTCAAAAGTGCGAACGCGACGCTCTTCAGCGTCAAGAGCGAGCTCATCGACGCGCAGGCGACGATCGCGACGCTGCGCGCGCAGGAGGCGGCGGATCGCCAGAAGATTCAGCACTTGCTCGCGCTCACGCAGCCGATCACAGAGGAGGTGCGTATCGCTCGCTCTTCTCTTGTCTAGTGTCGACCGCCACGTCCTCACGTACGCCACTGCGGCGCTAGGTCGCGTTCTATCGCGACTGCCGCCCAGCGACGAAGGCGTCGTACCCCGTGACGGCGAATCGGCCGCCCGTGACGTACGCGTCGACGATGCACATCGCGTCCGAAGTGGGCGTCCAGCAGCAGCGGCGGCGGTCGGCGCCTGTGACCCACGCGCCTCTGGACAGCGGCCGCCGCCGCACGCAGACGAGCAAAGTGCTCCGGACCGTGTACTTGCCGAACGAGCAGGCGGCGATGCTCAGACAGACGGCCGAGAGCCTCGAGGCGCAGCTCGTGGCGCACCAGCAGCTCACGGACGAGCGTATCCAGACGCTACTGGACGAGTTCGCGACGGAGAAGGCGGCGCTCACGCAACGTGCGAGCGCTCTCGACGCGCGTGCGCAGGCGCTCGAGCGACAGCTGGACAAGTCCCAGCGGCTTCTCCATCAGACCACGAAGGACTACCTCGTGCTGCGGCACCAGTCGCAGGAGACCGAGCGCCTCGCGCACGAAGAAGTCCACGCGCTCGAGCGCAAGTGCGCGGCGCTCGCGACTGACCGCGAGCACGTGCGGCAGCAGGCTGTGGCCGAGACGCAGGCGCTCAAGCGGTCGGTCCAAGAGGAAGGTCACGCGTTCGCCGACGAGTTCCGGAGCCAAGCGGTGGCGCGCGAGCGGGACCTGCACATCCTCAAGGAGCAGTACGCGGCGGTCCAAGACGCCTGCACGCACCGCATCCAGGACCTCCAAGCGCGCTTGACGACGCTCCGTGGCCGGTACCGCAGCCTCGAGAAGCGCCGCGCGATGGAGCTCGAGGCTTCACGCGCGACATCAGCGCGCTCAAGCGCCACCTCCAGAAGCTCGAAGTGATGCACTACGGACGGCGCTTGACGGCGCAGGAGCGCCAGAGCATGCGCCTCGGTACGTGCTGCTGCGCTGTGGCGATGTCCTCACGGATGAACCTACGGACTGACAGACGAACGCGCACGTGCAGACGAACACAACACATTGGACGCGAGCGAGCTGAGCGAAGAGGTCGCAGCGCTGCGGCACCGCGTACAGGAGCTCGCGCACGAGCTCTCGCTCTCTCCAGCGCCTCACGACCGAAGCACGAGTCTCCGCGAGCGGTAGCACGCACTTGGCGCCTCTGCGTCTTCAGAACGTCGTCGTTCCGTCCTCAGTCCTTCTTCATCACCTCCATCTCGTCTCTCATGTGTCCATGTGCGGTGGACGCATCTGGTTGAGACCAACTATAGCAGCCGACGCTTCTACGCCGCTTCGCTGCTAACGGCCACCGCCGCTCTTCTCTCTCCTCACTCGCCAACTTGCGCGCTACATCGACGACCGCCACCACCGGACGATGAAGCTCATTGCGCTCGCGCTGCTGCTACTCCAAGGACTCGCCTATGCTCGAGACCCAGTGCTTGAGCTCGGAGCGCCGACGTTCAGCGGCAGCGGCTGCAAGGACGCCGACGCTGTGACTGTCGCGCTCGCAAAGGACGGCGCGGAGCTCGTTGTGGCGTTTCCAGAGACGTTTGCAGTCGAAAGCGCTGCGAAGCGCACGTGCGTGGCGTGCAACGGCGCGATTCCACTTACGATCCCAGCGGTACGACGCACTTGTGAGCGTCTATGAGAGTGAGAGGAGGACACTCACGGCTGTGGACAATCGTAATGGTGATGCTGTGCCAGGGCTTTTCGGTCGGCATCACGCGCGACGGACTCGAGGGCGACGTCGTGATCCCATCAGACGCTGCATCGCGCCACTTTGCGCAGGCGACGACCGAAGTCTTCTTCGCCAAGCAGCGGCGCGGTCCAAAGACCAAGCAGCGCTTCGAGACGCCAGGCGAACTGCGCCTTCGGAGCTCTGCAACACCTGACGACGATGCGTTGGAGGCGACAACGTGGTCAAACTGCGGTGGCGCAGCGACGCTCCGCATCAACACCGCCGTCACCGCACACGGCGCATCGATCCGCGGCTCCGAACTGCGCTACGCAGTCTCGTACAAGCCATGTACGAGCTCGACGGATGAGTAGAATGAGAGGAGAATGAGCAACCGATACGTGTGATGCAAGTGGAAAATGAGATGCTACAGCTGGTTCTCGATCGCCTGGACAATGCGCAGGAGCTCGTGGGCGTCAGGACGCACGTCCGGGTCCGAGTTGAGGCACCGGCGCGCGAGGTCGAGCACGATGGGCGGGATCGTGTCGGTGAACGTCGGGCGGATGTTCTCGCTGATGACTTTCTTCACGATCTTCATGGCCTGGAGCTTCCGGCCGTCGTCGCGCACGTCGTGGTACGGCACCTGGTGCGTGTCGAGCTCCGAGAGCACGATGCCGAACGAGTAGATGTCGGCCTTCTCCGTGTACTTCTTGCCCATGAGGACCTCGGGCGCCGTCCAGTAGATCGTCCCGACACCGGCGGTCATCGTCTCTTCGAGCGACCGCTCGCGGCTGATGCCAAAGTCGCTCAACTTGGCGCGGAAGTTGTCGTCCAAGAGGATGTTCTTGGACTTGAGGTCGCGGTGGATGACCTTGGGCGTGAGCGAGTGGAGGTACACGAGCGCGTCGGCGACGTCTTCAGCCAAGTAGATCTTGTGGTCTGGCCAGTTGAGCTGCCCGTTGCGGCGCTTGAGGAAGCCAAAGAGGTCGCCCTTGGCCATGTACTCGGTCACGGCGCAGATGTCGTTCGAGCTGCTCCAGGACACGCCGACGAACTCGACGATCTTCGGGTGGCAGAACGACGCCATGAGCTTGATCTCGGCGCCAAAGCACACGATCTCTTTCTCGTCATTGCGCTTCTCGTTCAAGATGCGCTTCACCGCGACTTGCCGGTTCTCCAACTGCGCGAGCCACACTTCGCCAAACGCGCCTTTTGAGAGCACGCGCGTGAAGTAGAGCGCCGAGTACGCGATCTTGCGCTGACCGACCGCCGCGTCGTTCTGCAGGTCCGCGAGCACGAGCGTCAGCACTTCGCGCGACCGCGCCGAGTCCTCGCGCGTGCTGCTGCCCGTGCTGCTGCTCTGCGACGGCGTGTAGCTGCTCGAGTCGCCGCCAGACGGCCCCGATCCAAACGAACCTGTCGAGACCACGCGCTGGTGCTGCTGATTGTTATGCGGCGGTGGGCGCACCGGGAGCGCTGGTGGAGGTCGCGGGACGCGCCCGCCTCGGTTTGGGTTGTTGTTGTTGTTGTGGCCAGCGCCGCCTGCGACTGCTGGAGAGACGTGAATGTCGTAGCCATTGCCGTTCGCGCGTCCGCCGCCGTTGCCGCGGCCGATGTCGTGCACGTTGAGCTCATCTGGTCGCCGCCGTCCGCCGCCACCACCACCGCCGACTTCGAGGTCGCTCTTGGTTTTGCGCTGCCGGCGCTTCCAGAAGAACGCGCCACCGAGGAGAATGAGCAGCGCTGCGACGCCGATGACGACGTAGATGATCGTCGAGCCGCTGCCGCCGCTGTCGCTGCTGCTGCTGTCGCTCTGCGCCTGTGCGCCGGTCGTCTGGAGCACGAGCGCGACCGAGACGCTCGTCGCGGCCGTGAGCGCTCGCAGCGACCGCATACTCGCTCGCTCGCTCGACGTCTCTTGTGCTTTGCTGTTGACTTGTGTTGTGAGTTTGTGTGTGTGTCGAGGTGCGAGTGTTTGCATTTTCGTATCGAGGAGATAGCGGCACAGCAATGACTGGCGGATTGTATGCGAGAGGGCAGGTGGCTGGACTGACTCTTTTGACTTGGCGATTGTATGCTGCGTCAAAATATTTGGACCACAAATTTGAATCAGCTCAAGTTTCTGAGTGACCTCAAGTCCCATCTTTCTTGGACTTGAAATCAGTATAGTGAGAGCGCTGTATTTGGAATGGCTTCGCTCGCAAATGGTTAGGGCTCGGGGAGCATTGGTCATCGTTTATATGAGCTTTTATATATTGCTGCACATCTGTTCGTTTTATACTCATATCACCACATCAAAACAATTGTGTCTGTCACATCATTCTTTTATTTCAAGCAAACACTCAATAATGTTGTTTTTGACTTCAAACTAATCCATTATGTTGAGTTTAATGTCCACGGTGTTTCTCACACGTCGACGCTTCAAAGAGCAAGCCAAAGCGCGACGACCTCCGCTACGCTCGACGTCACTCGTGCGCGCGCGCACATTGCGCTCTTCCTCATTGCTCTGCTCTCTCTTACTCAACCGCCCTTTCAATACACAATGGACGCATCACCGAATGGCGTGTGGGCGTTCTACTACATCCAGGGCGAAGACGGCGAGGACCGGTCGCACCCAAACGCGTTCAAGATCCCGACCCCGAGCGGCGCCGTGGACGTGACGCTCGCAGACGTGCTCCGCCACTTTCCGCTGCAGCACCAGAAGACCGCGTTCCACTTCCGCTTCCGCATCAACAGCGCAAACAAGAGCGGCGGCGGCAACACGTTCTTCTGGTTGGATGTCACGGCGCCGACGCAAAAGGTGCCGCTCGTGAACGGCCGCGTGATCTGCAAGCTCCTGCGACTTGAGCGCCCGGTCAAGGTCGGACTCGTGTTCAAGCGCAAGCCCGTGCTCAAGTGGGCAGACGCAGCGAACAACAGCAAGGCGCGCCATGGCTCGGATGCGTCGACGAGCAGCAGCAGCAACGCAAAGGCGCCTGTGCAGCCGCTCGGACGCCAAGCAAACAACGGAGACGCGCCATTCCACCGCGCGTCGTCGTCGCCGGCGTTTGAGAAAGACCGGCCGGCCAAGTACTCGGACAGCGCGTCTGCAGCGCCGCCACAGTCTGCGCCATCGGCCAAGAGCAGCGGCACGTCATCTGGCGGGTCGTCGCGCACGAGCTCTGGCAAAGTCGAGGCAACAGCGCCAGCTGAGAGCTTTGAGGACTTTCTCTCTGGCGGCGGCGGCGGCGCGAGCCAGCAGAAGCAAGCGCCTGTGAACCTCATGGCCGACAGCGGCTGGAGCAACGCGCCTGCGACGACACAGAAGCCCAAGTCAACATCCGACTTCCTGAGTGCGATGGACCCACTGACGCAGGTCTCGAACGCCGCGCCGACGCGCGCAGCGAGCGCGCCGACGAACGAAGCGCCGCCCAAGTTCGAGGACGACAACGGCCAGACCGTCGGTCCTGTCACAATGGCCGAGATGCAGCAGCACGCCAAGTCAACGTCCGACGGCTCGAACGTGTACAACGCCAAGTTTGTGGACAAGTCGACCAAGTCGGCGGACGTGCGCCGCGCAATGGAGGAGCGCGAGCGACAGGTGCAAGCAGACGTCGACAAGGCGCGCGACGAGCTGCGGCAGCGCGAAGAGGCGGCGCGCGCGATGACAACGATGAAGGAGAACGCGGCGGTCGTGCTTGGGCCAAAGCTCAAGAGCTGGGCAGAGGACAATGGTCGCACGAAGAACATCCGGACGCTGCTCTCGACGATGCACGTCGTGATGTGGGAGGGCTCCAAGTGGGCCGAAGTGAACATGGGGAAGCTCATCAACCCCACGGACGTGAAGAAGCACTACCGCAAAGCCATGATTGTCGTGCACCCGGACAAGAGCGGCGGCCGCAACGCCGAGCAGCTCTTCATCGCTGAGCGCGTCTGCGCCGCCGTGAGCACTGCGTGGGAGGAGTTTGTCAAGACGAACCCGTGCTAAAGCTGCGAGCGATGGTCTCCACACACGACAGACGCGCGCTCTCTCTCTCTCTCATCAGTTGAGCGCAATAGGGGACGCAGTAGGAGACAACGACGACGACAGACGCAGCAGCAACGTCTTGCGAGCGACGCTGTGCTGTTCCTCTTCTTCTTCTTCTCTCTCTCTCTCTCTCATGATCGTGACCATCATCGCACTCACTCTGTCAATCAAGCGGTCGAACAGAGCGAGCGCCTCACTTCACGAGCGCGTGGTTCTTCCAGTACTCGACCGACTTGAGGTACTCGTCGCGGTCGAGCGGCACGCCCGAGCCGCCTTCTTCCTTCCCGAGCGCATTGCGCATGATCGTGATCGGGTTCATCGGGAGCTCGTGGTCGACGTCCTGCGCCTTGACCGAGATGATGCCCCACGGCGCGTGCGCCTGCTCCTCGTTGTTCGGCTGCCCCGTCGCGTCGTTCTCCTTGCGGATCTGCTCGCGGCTGTAGAGAATCACGTCGAGATACTTGGCCACGACTGGCGTGACGCTGTGCGACGGGAACCAGCGCACGAGCACCGGGAGCTCGTTCTCCGCGCGCGCCTCGTAGCCCGACTGCAGCAGCCGCGAGTTCGACTGCGTGATCTCCACGACGTTCACGCGCGTGTCGGTGAAGTTCTCAATGAACAAGTGCTTGCAGAACGGCGCGTAGCTGACAGCAACCGAGTGATGGTCAGTGCAACCTGCGCCATTCGCAGCGATTGGTCGCTTGAGAGCGATAATGCGAGACGCACCCGTCCACGAGCTCCTTATTTCTCGCCAAGTAGATCTCGTTCACCTTCTTCTCGAACGCTGCCTTGTCGAACTTGATCTGCGTGCCCATGTACTTTGGGTCGTCGAACTGGCGCAAGCAGAAGCGGTCTAGACAAACACGCATGCACGAACAGAAAACGCATGTGTGTGTGAGTATGACCGTTCGTGAATGTACGAGCACAGATCCACACAACAACAACAACAACAACAACAACAACAGAAAGCAGCACATAAGCGCATGAGCACATGGACATGGGCGACGCACCAATGACGAGGTCGTGCGGCGCGCTGGGCTCAGTCGGCTCGACCACGCCGCCCTCGGCCTTGTGCGTCGCAGATCCAGCGTTCATCGTCGTCGAGAGCGAGCGAGCGCAGAGGAAGGCGCGGGCGGGGCGAGTGGCAGCAAGAGGCGAGAAGCGCGCGAGCAGCATGTGGCGACTGGCGTGTGCGAGCCTCGCTTGGATCGAAAATGCTGCTCAACTCCCTACATTATTCGCTGCATACAAATTCCAAGTCGATCACCATGATGCAAACACCTTATATTGCTAAATATCGACAATCCAAGCAAACGTAGACATTTATCTCTACATTTAGAGATCTGTCAAACGACGCGAGGCGCTCGATGACACGCATCGGACGTGGCAGCAGCAGGAGCGAGCGCTTCGAGCGCTTCGAGCGCTGCGGTCATGCGCGCGAGCGCTTGCTGCTGCGCGGCAAGCTGCGTCTGGAGCTGTCGCTGTCAATGAGCATGGTGTGAGGTCTGTGTAAAGATCGAGTGACAACAACAGCATGACTTTGCATACATGCACACACACCTGCGAGTCAACAACTGCGTCCATCTTGTGCGCGAGCTGCTGGAGCTTCAGCGCTGTCGCGACGCTCGGTGACAAACGGCGGAACGACCCAGCTCGCGTTGGTAGCGATGCTGCGTCTGGCAGCTCAATGTGCAACGTGCCGTCTGCTTCTCGTCCAGCGCCAAAGCGCGGCGCATTCGGACTTTCGTGGCACTTATGCGGCTCTTGCTCTTGTTGTTCGTCGTCCTGCACAGCGCGACTGAGCTCGTCTTCTTCACCACTTCGCTGCTTCTCGAGCATGACTTCGATGAAGCCGCTCCCGAGCACCGCGCCAGGGATCGTGAAGAGCACGATGCCGCAGAGCGCGAGCGCAGCGCCAAAGACGCGACCGGCGTTCGTCGCTGGCACAATGTCGCCGTACCCGAGCGACGTGATCGTCTCGATCGACCACCATGCGCACGCGCCGATGCTCGAGAACTTCTGCGGCTGCGCTGGGTTCTCGAGGAAGAAGATCGTCGTAGACGACGTGAGCACGATCACGAGCGTGAGGTACGTCACGACGAGGAGCTCCTCGCGCTTGCGGCCAAACACGACGCGCACGTTCTGGATCGCGCTGTACGACCGCTCAAGACGCAAGAACGCGATGACGCGCAGTAGACGGAGGCTTCGGAGGATCAACGCGCCGGTGTACGATGGAATGAGGCTACAGCAGACGCACCAGCGCACACGTGGAGGTGAGGAGTGAGCGACTCGAGTGAGCAGATAGACAAACGCACATGAGCTGGAAGCAGATCTCCAAGTAGAACGGCACGAGCGCGACGAGGTCCAGGAGCGAGAGCGGCTGCACCATCCACCGGAGTCTGCACGAGCGTGAGTGCGTCTTGAGCGCATCCAGTGGCGCTAAGACAAAGCATAGACGCACCTTCCAGCGATCGCACCGCGGTATCGCTCATCTTCGACGCACGACCAGAGCCGCAGCACGTACTCGACAGAGAAGATGACTGTCGACGTGAACAGGAACATCCCAGTCCACGTCGAGCGACTCACTGCCAGGAGCAACGGCCGCCGTTGGAAGAGCATGTGCACACTGAGTCCTTCAGTCGTAAGACCTGGCGCCTACGAGAGGCATCGACGCCATGTACCTGGCTCGGACGACTGGATCGCGACTGTCGACTCGGAGATCGCAAAGACGACGTTGAGCAGAATGAGCGTGAGGATCGAGAGCTCGAGCGCGTACGACGCGAGCTGCAGACCCGAGCGGTTCGTGACAGACGAGCGGAAGCGCAGGACGGTCCAAAAGTCCTGCCGCAGTGTCGTTGCTTGAGTGCGCGATGGCGGGTTGTACGCATCGTGCTGTGGCGCAGGCGCAAGGAGCGCGGCGCGTTCACTGAGCTGCGATCGCATCGTCTTCCTGCTTCCTGCTCCTCGAAGCTACAGAAGGCGATAGAGACGAAGAATGGGACGCGGCGCTCGCACAAGCGAATGGTACGTGTTCATAACAGAGAAGTAGGAAGACTACACGACACGACACATGGAGCTAGCGCTGCGCGGCGACGATAGCGGTCGTGGCGTTCATAGCAGGACTCGGCGGCTCGCGCGAGTAGACGAGCGTGCCGTAGCCGAGCTGGTCAAAGCCGCCGCTGTTGGGGCCGTAGTTGCCGCCACCGCCTTCAGGTCGCACTCGCGTGGCCCACGCCGTGATGTGCGGCGCGTGCAGGCCCTTTGTCACGACGTAGTGGTTGTAGAAGAGCTCCCAGATCGGCCGCACGGCGCCGCGACCGACAGGCGAGATGACTGACTGCGTCACGTCGCTGTTGCTATACGTCGTGTAGTTGACGTCGAGCCCGAGGTTGTACTTGGCGACGTACTCGGCGCCTGCGAGCACGCGGTTGTTGTCGAACGCAAAGAGGTCGCAGCGCTGGCTGAGCGCCATTTGGCAGAACGACCCGAGGAGCGCGAGCACGAGCGTCGCGTGGCCCTGGTCCCGACCGCTCTCCTGCACTTGGCCGAGTCCGTCCGGGTAGATCTTCCACACCGCGTGCCGGATCGCGCCATTGCCGTCGCCGTGTTTGAAGTACGTGACAGCTTCACTGAAGAGGTCGGCCCGGTCAGCGAGGATACCGATCGCGAGCATCGACGCCATGTTAGCGAGGTCCCAGTTCGCCCAGTAGTGGTCGATCTTGGCGTTGTTGTGGCGCGTGAGGAACGCGTGGTTCATCGGGTAGAACACGTCCAGCAGCATGTCAACGACTGCGTCAAAGCCTGCGTCGGACCACTTGGCGTAGTCGCGCAAGAGCTCAGCGGCGTTTGCGAGCTGGTAGCCGTAGATCCCGGACGCGAGGGTACTTGTCCGACGTCCCTGTGATACGCGTCAAGTTCGCTGCCCAGGCGTCGAGGATCGCGACAGCGCGGTCCGCAAAGACGTCGTCGCCCGAGATGTGCCACCGGAGCGCGAGTGCATACGCCGCTGCCGCGTCTCGGTAGAGCGATGCGTAGTTCTCTTTCGTCTTCCCGCTGGCGCCGCGCACGACTGTCGTCTTGGCGTTTGGCTTCCACGTGAGCGACGCATGTGTGTTCTTCGTGAGCTTCTCGTAGCCCGATGTCCACGGCTCGCGACCAGTAGCGACTTGCTTCTTAATGAACGCGAGGTCACTCGCAGTGTGGAGCAGACCTGGGTGCGCGAACTCAAAGTCTTTGGAGTTGGAGTTGACATGGCACGTCGCGGTCACGAACAAGCACAGGGTGAGCAGGACGCTCGCGAGCAAGACGGAGACTCGGACATTCACAGACATCGCTGGACGACGCGCTGGGGCTCTGATGTGCTGTGTGTGCACTGCGCGTCGCGAGATGAGAAGTGAAGTGAAGAGAGCACCAACGCGCGCGAGGTGAAGCGCATCGACACCCCGTACACGTTGATTCATGACCACCACATGGCGTGAATGACTGGCGATGCTGCTCTCCGGCTCGCGAGCGCCATCTGGACGCGCGATACAAGCGTACGTGCACGTGAGAGAGCGAGCGTAGAGCTCAAGTGAGTGAGCATTGTGACCATGTGTCCTTGAAGCGTCAACACGCGGCTTGTTCGTGTCCGATCGCTACGGTACTTGCTCGCCTGTTGTGAGTGGCGATGCTGTCGTGGCAAACACACAGCTGGTGTCTGGATGACGGGAGCGCGAGACGAGAGGCAGTGATCACTTCTTCTCCCATGGCACGAGTTCACTTGATCGACGCTGGGACTGCTCGCTTCTCCCACGGGATACGGAGATGCCATGTGACTGCAGCACTTGCTCAAGAGCGCCGCGCATACCGCCACTCGGAATCGGCACCGGATGGTGAGAAGTCATGCACATGGCTGGATATGAACTTGTACTCGACCTCAACGCCGCCAAGACGCGTTGCGAGGATCTGTCGACCTCAAGAGTGCTGGCACTCGCATGTTGCTTCGCACGACCTTGATTGCCTGCCCGATGGCAAGAAGACCGCCGCGATGCCATCGCCATTGAGCGCACGTGGGTTAGTTGATGTACCTTCAGAATCCAGCACATATGCGTGTGGCGCTTGAACGCGTGGCGGGTCTTGAGCCCAGGACTCGCAAGCTCATAGTGCAGTCGCGAGTGAACTTTGGACTGGGACAAGAGATCCTTGAATGAAGGAGCGAGCCTCGTGGCGAGTAAGAAGCGTCCAGGCGTGCGAGGCAAGTGAGCGCGGTCGGCCGATGCAAATGACGTGTCGAGTGTCGTGAGGTATCTTGGTCTGGGTCAATATGGACCAGCGTCTCATCTGCAGTGTCGAGGTCTCAGGACCAACCACGATGGAAGTGAACACGAGGCGTGTTTAGGACGCGCGCGCGCCAGGCGCGAGTCGCTGTGCGCTCGATCGATCACTTCCCGATTCGCGCCGTCCACAGCACGTCCGATGGCGTCTCTTCCGACTGCAAGTAGCTCCAGTGCGAGTGAGCAGGACGTGGTGCTGCCGCTATCGCCGATCGACGCGGTCATGGGAGCGTTCCGGTTCATGACTGTCCACGTGTACCCGCTGCCATCAAGCGCAAATAGCGCTCCGTTCGACCTCGAGCGTCTGCACACGAGCTTCCAGGCGGTCATTGAGGAAGAGTACCGCATCGTCCTCGGTGAGCTGTACGTACACCCGACAACAGGCGTCGTGAGCATTCGACAGTCGCTCGAGACTACCAAGGCTGGTGCAGCCCGCGCGATTCCGTTTGAACAAGTCCAGCTCGGAGCGAACGAAGACGACATCTGCATCACGACAAGTGACGCACTCGAGAGCCTCTCGGTAAGTTTCGTGCCAGCGCGCGCGGAGACGCAGCCGATCACCGTCCGAGCAACGCTGCTGAGCGATGGCGGACTTGTGCTCGGCGTCAACGTCAGACACTCTCTACTGGATGGCGAAGCCATGTTCACGTTCATGAAGGTCTGGGGCGAATTCTACCGCGGCGTCCCTGAGGCGGAGCGGACAGTTGTGAACCACGACCGCACGCTTCTGGCGAGCAAAGGACCGAGTACGGGAGTTCAGTCACCGCACCCCGAGTACCACGTCCGAGCTTCTAGCACTGCATCAGCAGCGGCGGTGGCCGCTCCAGCGCCTCTAACAGCGCTCCTAGCCACCAATCGCCACGTCTTTCACCTCTCGCCCGAGCAGATGAAGCGCATCAAGGCGTTTGCCAGTAGCGAGCCGAACTTAGAGAACGACGTCGAGTTCGTGAGCACGATCGACGCCGTCTCGGCGCTCTTTATCTTGCTGATCACTCAAGTGCGCGGTCACGGCCAGGACGTGCGCTTCGGTACCGCTGTGAACGCGCGCAAGCACTTCAGTCCGCCGCTCCCAGCAAACTACGCTGGCAATGCCGTCTTCAACGCAGTGACCGCGTACACAGCAGACGAGCACGCGAGTGTGAGTGCCGAGACGATTGGACGCGTCGCGCGCCGCGTGCGTCAGTCGATCATGCGCTTTGACGACGCTTTCCTCCGCGACGCGATCGAGTTCGTCGCTGCGAGCGACAACATCGCGGACGTCTTCGTCAGCGCCAACTTCTTCTTTGGTCCAGACATCGTCCTCACGTCGTGGGCGAACTGCGGCATGTACGACGCCGACTTTGGAGTCCACTTGTTGTCCATCAGCGCGCCAAACGACCTCGCCCGCGACGGCTTCTTGTTCATCGTCGAGTCCACACCTGGCACCGACGGGCTCGATGTCATTGTCCAACAAGAAGCCAAGGCGATGGAGCATCTACTCGACCTCTGGGATGCCACGTTGCCAGTCTGGAGCTAGATGCGGAGGTAGTTCCCTTTCCTGAACTTCCGACAACGAAGCTGGTTGAGCGACCGCAGACGCGAAAGCGACTCGAAGCAAGTTCGTTCTGTTTCAATGCATGTGCCTCTGTCCGTGTCCTGTGCGCGACCTCGATCTACGTCTTGACTGGAACGCTCGTGCTTCGAGACGAGTGCTTCACACGAACCTTGGACGAACGCGCTGTCGATACATCGAGCCACCAGTTTGCGCTCTTTGGCGACGACGAAGACGAGAAAGAGCGACTCGCCTCTGAGCTACTCTCAGCAGTGCTCTCGGGCTCTACCACACGTGAGTCCTTCCGCTTGGTCGCTCGGTCCTTTGACGCCTTCTTCTCTTTCCTTCGCTTCTCCTTGGTGTCCTTCAAGTACCAGACCTGCCATGCCGAGTACCAGTTCAGCCACGTCCAGTACTCACGCTTCTGCTCGTCCGTCACCAAGTGCTCGAGCCCTGGCGGTGCGAGTGGATGATGCGCGTGAGCCGAATGCCGCTGCGCAAAGTGCTCCATTCCAGGCGGCCAAACAATTTCCGACGCCACTGGTCGCTTCTGTACGCCTCGGTCGTCGTCGTAGTCGACACGGCCGCTCCGGTCAACACGGTCACCGCGGTCGCGAGTGTCACTGCGGCCGCCATGACCGCCAACCATGCTGCCGCTGTGAGCGCGTGTGCTATCCGCCGTGGCGCTCGCCTTGCGACTTGATGCGCGCTGCGACTGCCGCGGGGACTGCGTCTGCTCCGTCTGTTGCGGCGACTGTGACTGCTGTTGCTGGTGTTGCTGCTGGTGTTGCTGCTTCTGGCGCGAGGCCGACACTCGAGACGCTCGGCGGTCCTCCACGGCCGGCGCTGCGTCGCGGCCGCTGTCGTCGCCGCTGACAGTGCCGGCATAGACCGCGTCCGGTGCAGTCGACGCGCGGCTTGACTTGCGACTCGCGCTCTGCTGCCGCTGCTGCGACGAGGGCTCTTGCTCGTGTCTGGCGACGGAGACGGATGTGCGAGATGAGGCGCGGCGGTCTTGAGCGACGTCCACGCGCTCGAGCGCTCGGCTGTCCTCCTCTTCCTCCTCCTCCTCTTCTTCTTCTCCATCGCCGCCGCCGTCGCGGTCGCCATCGACACTGTCGTCGTCGTAGTCGACACGGCCGCTCCGGTCAACACGGTCACCGCGGTCGCGAGTGTCACTGCGGCCGCCATGACCGCCAACCATGCTGCCGCTGTGAGCGCGTGTGCTATCCGCCGTGGCGCTCGCCTTGCGACTTGATGCGCGCTGCGACTGCCGCGGGGACTGCGTCTGCTCCGTCTGTTGCGGCGACTGTGACTGCTGTTGCTGGTGTTGCTGCTGGTGTTGCTGCTTCTGGCGCGAGGCCGACACTCGAGACGCTCGGCGGTCCTCCACGGCCGGCGCTGCGTCGCGGCCGCTGTCGTCGCCGCTGACAGTGCCGGCATAGACCGCGTCCGGTGCAGTCGACGCGCGGCTTGACTTGCGACTCGCGCTCTGCTGCCGCTGCTGCGACGAGGGCTCTTGCTCGTGTCTGGCGACGGAGACGGATGTGCGAGATGAGGCGCGGCGGTCTTGAGCGACGTCCACGCGCTCGAGCGCTCGGCTGTCCTCCTCTTCCTCCTCCTCCTCTTCTTCTTCTCCATCGCCGCCGCCGTCGCGGTCGCCATCGACACTGTCGTCGTCGTAGTCGACACGGCCGCTCCGGTCAACACGGTCACCGCGGTCGCGAGTGTCACTGCGGCCGCCATGACCGCCAACCATGCTGCCGCTGTGAGCGCGTGTGCTATCCGCCGTGGCGCTCGCCTTGCGACTTGATGCGCGCTGCGACTGCCGCGGGGACTGCGTCTGCTCCGTCTGTTGCGGCGACTGTGACTGCTGTTGCTGGTGTTGCTGCTGGTGTTGCTGCTTCTGGCGCGAGGCCGACACTCGAGACGCTCGGCGGTCCTCCACGGCCGGCGCTGCGTCGCGGCCGCTGTCGTCGCCGCTGACAGTGCCGGCATAGACCGCGTCCGGTGCAGTCGACGCGCGGCTTGACTTGCGACTCGCGCTCTGCTGCCGCTGCTGCGACGAGGGCTCTTGCTCGTGTCTGGCGACGGAGACGGATGTGCGAGATGAGGCGCGGCGGTCTTGAGCGACGTCCACGCGCTCGAGCGCTCGGCTGTCCTCCTCTTCCTCCTCCTCCTCTTCTTCTTCTCCATCGCCGCCGCCGTCGCGGTCGCCATCGACACTGTCGTCGTCGTAGTCGACACGGCCGCTCCGGTCAACACGGTCACCGCGGTCGCGAGTGTCACTGCGGCCGCCATGACCGCCAACCATGCTGCCGCTGTGAGCGCGTGTGCTATCCGCCGTGGCGCTCGCCTTGCGACTTGATGCGCGCTGCGACTCCCGCGGGGACTGCGTCTGCTCCGTCTGTTGCGGCGACTGTGACTGCTGTTGCTGGTGTTGCTGCTGGTGTTGCTGCTTCTGGCGCGAGGCCGACACTCGAGACGCTCGGCGGTCCTCCACGGCCGGCGCTGCGTCGCGGCCGCTGTCGTCGCCGCTGACAGTGCCGGCATAGACCGCGTCCGGTGCAGTCGACGCGCGGCTTGACTTGCGACTCGCGCTCTGCTGCCGCTGCTGCGACGAGGGCTCTTGCTCGTGTCTGGCGACGGAGACGGATGTGCGAGATGAGGCGCGGCGGTCTTGAGCGACGTCCACGCGCTCGAGCGCTCGGCTGTCCTCCTCTTCCTCCTCCTCCTCTTCTTCTTCTCCATCGCCGCCGCCGTCGCGGTCGCCATCGACACTGTCGTCGTCGTAGTCGACACGGCCGCTCCGGTCAACACGGTCACCGCGGTCGCGAGTGTCACTGCGGCCGCCATGACCGCCAACCATGCTGCCGCTGTGAGCGCGTGTGCTATCCGCCGTGGCGCTCGCCTTGCGACTTGATGCGCGCTGCGACTGCCGCGGGGACTGCGTCTGCTCCGTCTGTTGCGGCGACTGTGACTGCTGTTGCTGGTGTTGCTGCTGGTGTTGCTGCTTCTGGCGCGAGGCCGACACTCGAGACGCTCGGCGGTCCTCCACGGCCGGCGCTGCGTCGCGGCCGCTGTCGTCGCCGCTGACAGTGCCGGCATAGACCGCGTCCGGTGCAGTCGACGCGCGGCTTGACTTGCGACTCGCGCTCTGCTGCCGCTGCTGCGACGAGGGCTCTTGCTCGTGTCTGGCGACGGAGACGGATGTGCGAGATGAGGCGCGGCGGTCTTGAGCGACGTCCACGCGCTCGAGCGCTCGGCTGTCCTCCTCTTCCTCCTCCTCCTCTTCTTCTTCTCCATCGCCGCCGCCGTCGCGGTCGCCATCGACACTGTCGTCGTCGTAGTCGACACGGCCGCTCCGGTCAACACGGTCACCGCGGTCGCGAGTGTCACTGCGGCCGCCATGACCGCCAACCATGCTGCCGCTGTGAGCGCGTGTGCTATCCGCCGTGGCGCTCGCCTTGCGACTTGATGCGCGCTGCGACTGCCGCGGGGACTGCGTCTGCTCCGTCTGTTGCGGCGACTGTGACTGCTGTTGCTGGTGTTGCTGCTGGTGTTGCTGCTTCTGGCGCGAGGCCGACACTCGAGACGCTCGGCGGTCCTCCACGGCCGGCGCTGCGTCGCGGCCGCTGTCGTCGCCGCTGACAGTGCCGGCATAGACCGCGTCCGGTGCAGTCGACGCGCGGCTTGACTTGCGACTCGCGCTCTGCTGCCGCTGCTGCGACGAGGGCTCTTGCTCGTGTCTGGCGACGGAGACGGATGTGCGAGATGAGGCGCGGCGGTCTTGAGCGACGTCCACGCGCTCGAGCGCTCGGCTGTCCTCCTCTTCCTCCTCCTCCTCTTCTTCTTCTCCATCGCCGCCGCCGTCGCGGTCGCCATCGACACTGTCGTCGTCGTAGTCGACACGGCCGCTCCGGTCAACACGGTCACCGCGGTCGCGAGTGTCACTGCGGCCGCCATGACCGCCAACCATGCTGCCGCTGTGAGCGCGTGTGCTATCCGCCGTGGCGCTCGCCTTGCGACTTGATGCGCGCTGCGACTGCCGCGGGGACTGCGTCTGCTCCGTCTGTTGCGGCGACTGTGACTGCTGTTGCTGGTGTTGCTGCTGGTGTTGCTGCTTCTGGCGCGAGGCCGACACTCGAGACGCTCGGCGGTCCTCCACGGCCGGCGCTGCGTCGCGGCCGCTGTCGTCGCCGCTGACAGTGCCGGCATAGACCGCGTCCGGTGCAGTCGACGCGCGGCTTGACTTGCGACTCGCGCTCTGCTGCCGCTGCTGCGACGAGGGCTCTTGCTCGTGTCTGGCGACGGAGACGGATGTGCGAGATGAGGCGCGGCGGTCTTGAGCGACGTCCACGCGCTCGAGCGCTCGGCTGTCCTCCTCTTCCTCCTCCTCCTCTTCTTCTTCTCCATCGCCGCCGCCGTCGCGGTCGCCATCGACACTGTCGTCGTCGTAGTCAACACGGCCGCTCCGGTCAACACGGTCACCGCGGTCGCGAGTGTCACTGCGGCCGCCATGACCGCCAACCATGCTGCCGCTGTGAGCGCGTGTGCTATCCGCCGTGGCGCTCGCCTTGCGACTTGATGCGCGCTGCGACTGCCGCGGGGACTGCGTCTGCTCCGTCTGTTGCGGCGACTGTGACTGCTGTTGCTGGTGTTGCTGCTGGTGTTGCTGCTTCTGGCGCGAGGCCGACACTCGAGACGCTCGGCGGTCCTCCACGGCCGGCGCTGCGTCGCGGCCGCTGTCGTCGCCGCTGACAGTGCCGGCATAGACCGCGTCCGGTGCAGTCGACGCGCGGCTTGACTTGCGACTCGCGCTCTGCTGCCGCTGCTGCGACGAGGGCTCTTGCTCGTGTCTGGCGACGGAGACGGATGTGCGAGATGAGGCGCGGCGGTCTTGAGCGACGTCCACGCGCTCGAGCGCTCGGCTGTCCTCCTCTTCCTCCTCCTCCTCTTCTTCTTCTCCATCGCCGCCGCCGTCGCGGTCGCCATCGACACTGTCGTCGTCGTAGTCGACACGGCCGCTCCGGTCAACACGGTCACCGCGGTCGCGAGTGTCACTGCGGCCGCCATGACCGCCAACCATGCTGCCGCTGTGAGCGCGTGTGCTATCCGCCGTGGCGCTCGCCTTGCGACTTGATGCGCGCTTGAGGTCGGTCTTGACACTTTTGTTGTCGTTGGTGTGCGAACTTGCGCGAGTCTCATGAATCGTATCGAGCCGCAACTTGCGTGGTGATGGCGACGGCGAGTGATGTTTTGAAGCCGACTTGGCTGATGCCGCACCGTGATCCAGCGATGCCGTGAACAATTTGGCCATGGGCGTTGGCATCACTGATGCGTTTACTTGTCGAAGATGGCTGTCGCTGTCGACAACGTTGAGCACACGAATGTCGCTCTGATACATCTGCGATCTGTCCTTGAGCGAAGCGGATGAGCGCTTCTTCGCTTGCGACCCGAGTGACGGTGTGTGGAGCGCGGCAGCGCTCGTCGGTCGCACTTCTGCTGCTCGCGACTCGCTTCGGTGCGACAGACTTGAACGAACTGAGGTGGCATCAGTCAGTGGGTCGTGTGGCAAGAGCAGCTCTTCGTCATCTTCGTCATCGCTATTGCCAAAGCTGGCGTCGCTGTCGTCACTTGAGAGCAAGCTCGGGTGGCTCAGTAGTTCATCTTCCAAGTCAGAGCTCGCACTGAGGCGACCGAGCGCAGCAGTGAGTCGCTCACGCTCCAGTTCGTCCTCGATCTCCTTGAGAACGGTGCTGCTCCGGCGCTTCCGCCGTTTTGTACTGCTCTCTCTCGTCGCTGTTCGCTTCGAGGTGAACGATGTCCACGCACTTGCTGGAGGCGCTCGAGCTGCTCGCATCTTGGCTGCGTTCTGGCGATAGCGGTGCGCCATGAGTCGGACCATCGATGGCGATGGACCTGAGCGCAGGAATGCCGAGGCACTCGCTGATTTGCGCTCTTTTGTGTCAAACGACGTAAAGGACGAGGACACACTGCCACCACCGCCGCGGCGAGGCGGCAAGCGAGCGTCTTTGCGCTGCATGAGCTCGAGCGGGCTCTCGCTCAAGAAGTCGATGCTCAAGTTCGCGTTCGCAGTCGCGTACAGGCGCTGCCAGGCAAAGTAGAGCGGTGCGTCGTCGTACGATGCGAGGTCTCGTCGCTGCAGATACGGTCGCGCGTCACGCATGATCGTCTCGTACTGCAGCACACACGCTCGCTGCTGCGTCGTCGCCTTTGCATCACTCGACTGTGCGTCTGCCATCGCGCTCACGTACTCGCAGTGGCAATGCGTGTCGTCCGCGTGCGCGCGAGACCTGAACTGGCGGCGATGGCCATCACATCACGACGGCGTGAAACGACTCGAGCGAAAGATAGCCACTTGACCGGTTAACCCATTGGCCATTGACACGCAACGTGGCGCTTTTGACGCACAGAGGAGCTGTTTGTCTAGGACGACGGAGGCGGCGACGTGTCGGCGCGAATGATCGCTGCACCGTGCGACGCGACCATGAGCACGGACGAGTGCACATTGCCGTTCGGGATGGACGGAATGACTGACGCATCGGCGACGCGCAGGCGCTTCACGCCAAAAACACGCAAGCGCTCGTCAACGACGCCCTGGGCTTCCGAGTTCGCCATGGAGGCGCTGCCGACCCAATGCGAGTTGCGGAACACGGCGCCGAGGACCCACTGGTTCAGCGCTGTGGCGCACACATGACAGAGGTGAGTGACTCGACGCCTCAATCGGTCAACACGAACAAGCGACTGCCTTCGCACCTTCGGTCTCGACTACTGCTGCGCCAGGCGAGAGCTCTTTCCCCACGAGTCCTCGCTCGGCTGTGCACCACACACGCCATCCGCATCAGTGAACTCCTGATGAAAAGCGCCACAAGCTCAAGCAGAGACGTACCCATGCTCGCGGCGATCTCGCGCACGACGCGCACGCCATACGCGAGTTTCCAGACATCGTCACCGCGCAGGTGCTCCTCCTGCTCGTCGCCTGGGACCTCTGACGCGACGCGCGGAATGAGCTGTTCATTCTCAGTGCTGCTGCTGTTGGTCGAAGATGTGAGAACGACGCGGTTGCGCGCACGCGGCGTGAGGAGCGCGACTGTGAACAGGATCTGCGCCGTGTGGTTCAGCTCCGAGCTGTTCGAGAGGTGCGGCTCAGACTTGCGCGGGAAGAACGTGAGCTGGAGCTCCGGCGTTGTCGAGCCGGGCGGAATGAGGAACGCGCCGGCGCTGATGCCCGCAGAGCCCAAGACGCCGTAGCTCGAAGCGTTCGCCGCTCGTGCGTCGCGCGCTCGAAAGTACAGCGAGAGCTCCGACCTGTTGCCAGGCATCCACACAGCGTCAGCTCGTCACTTCGCCTATCGAGAGATCGTACGACTACCAACGAATGAGCGAGGACGTACGCCAAGTCGAACGCCACTGGCGAGAGGCTCTCGAACGTCACGCCGAGCACCGGATGGTCTTGCAAGTTCATCCCGACGCGCGCGAGGTGCTTCTTGACGGGGATCCCGAGGCGCTTGAGCGTCGCCGCGTCGCCAACGCCCGACTGCATGAGCACTTTCGGCGTGTTGATGGCGCCAGCCGTGACGACCACTTCGCCGTTTGCCGCCAAGCGGATCGTCTCGCGCGCGCCGCTCGCACGCACGACATCGACGCCTCGCGCCTCTGTGTTGTCGTCAATCATGACGCGCTGACGGCGTTCGTCCACTCAGTTAGCGCTGTTTGAGTCAGTGCCACTAGCCACAGACGAGCGCCAGGACGTACCAACACGACCGTGTTGAGCAGCATGTGGAAGTTGCGGCGCCGCGACTGCAGCAGCGGACCGAGGAACGTGCGCGCTGCGCTCTCGCGCACGCCGTCGCGCGTGTTAAAGTGGTAAAAGCCGGCACCGACGCGGCCGCCTGGGGCGTTGAAGTCCTCTGTGCGTGGTAGTCCGATGCGCTCGCACGCCTGGACAAAGTGATCCGAGAGCGCGTCGCGGACGCTCGCGCCGGTCGTGCGCACAAAGCCCGTCGAGCTGTGGTACGTCGAGTTCGGGCCGTCAAAGTCCTCCATGGCCAAGTAGATCTCCAGAGCCTTGGCCCATGTCCAGTTCGGCATTGCCCAGCGCTCGAGGTCGCGTGGAAGCGCACGCACTGCCACATGCGTACACGCAGAGAGAGAGGAGCTGTGAGTCATAGTCATGCGTTGCTAGTGTGTGTGGAGGCACACACGACGCACCGTAGAGCATGGCATTGTGGATGCCGCAGCCGCCGAGCGCCTTGGCGACGTTCACGCCTGGGTAGTCCCAGTGCAAGCAAGGCGTGTTGGCGACGTTCGTCCAGTAGAACGGCACGTCAAACGGCGTGAGGCGCTGTGTGTTGAGTGGCGACGCAATCGCAGCCTGGCGAGCGCGTCCATCGATGCAAACACACACAAAGACAACAGAGAGCTCGTGTGTGAGCGAGCGCTGTGGTGCTCTTGCGCTTTGACTTGTATGCTGCGTACCTCGCCGCCGAGATCGACTTGCGACGCACCGCCGGCTTCAATGAGCAGCACTTTGCGCCACGGGTCGTCTGCAAGAAGCTTCGCAATGACAGACCCAGCTGGCCCGCCGCCAATCACGATCGCATCGTACTGCACCCACCGCCATTCATGTGAGCGTCGCGCTGCATGCGTATGATGGATCCATTGAGTAATGCAGCAGCAACGCAAGTACATGTACGCACCGTTGTGTCGCTGTCCGAGAGCGGCGTGAGTGGTGTCGATCCATTGCAGAAGACGACGTACGCCATTACGAGCGCGATCACCATCGCTGTGACAGCGAGCAGCCGCAGCAGCGCTTGGCGATGGCGCTGGATGCCTCGTCGCATGCGCGCAGCGAGCGTCGGAGCGGCGCTCTGGTGCGTCTTTGCAGCTCCATGCGCGCGGTCGTGCAGGAGCGGCGAGCGCTCAGTCACGCGCTGCTCCTGCGCGCGCATCTCGCACGAGCAGTGGTGATGTCGTCGTCGTCGTCTCTGGCGAGTGCGAGTACGCAAGTGCGGTGCTCGTGATCGCCAGCATCGCCTTTCAACATGATGCACATGTCGCACAAGATCTGTTTTTGTCATTTGAATCCGGTCACCGAGTAAGACAGAGAAATGCGGACCCTAATGATAGTGTCGACCAGAGGTCTTCATCGTCGACCTCCAGTGTCGCGCCAACGCTGCAGCGCGCGATGCCGAGCAAGATGAAGCTCGCCAAGTCTCCGGGTCGAAAGGTGCGAGAGTGCGAGTGTGTATGCAGAGATGCGCGTTCAGGACGCATCCAGCGAGCTGACTGTGTGTGCGTGTGTTTACCTCCGAGTAGCCGGGGACGCCGGAAGACGCGGGTGGTGGCGGAGTCAAGTTCCGCGCCAAGATCCTCGGACTTAGCGCTGTCTCGGAGCAAAACTCGGCCATCGCGTTCGACGAGCGCAGCGATAGCTTGCAGGACCAGCGCGATGCGACTGCACAGCTGCAAGAGGAGCTCAATCGACGTCAGGTGGCGTGTTGTCGACTCCGTGCGCACAGCGCTCTATTAGCATCATCGCCATCTACAGCAGTCTCTCACATTGGAGACGCTCGTACTTGTATGACCGACTGGATGCCTGCAGGATAGCTACGTGCGTCGCGAGCGGCAGTACAAAGTGCGCATCAGCGAACTCGAGGCGCAGCTGAGCGACTCGCGCGCGCGCAAGAGCAAGGAGGGGTCGCTCGACGCGAGCATGGACCAGATCCGCCAGATGCACCGGTGCATCATGGAGAGCGTCGACCAGGTGCAGGAGCGCACGAGCAAGATCTTGCAGGGTACAGACGCGTCTTGTGGACATCAGTGGCAAGAGCAGAGCGATCGAGACGCCCTCTCTCTGACAAAGCTCTGTCTTTCGCTCTCTCACACACTTGACTGTCGATCCTGAGCAGAGCAGGAGAAGGACCTACTCCGTGCGTTCCGAGCGCGACTGTACAGCGTCCAAGAGGAACTCGAGTCGGAGAAGAACAAGACGGACGACGGTGCGTCGGCGTGGATCGAGAAGAGCAAGCAGCTCGAGACCGAAGTGGAGTGGACGAAGGAGCTCGCGGATCGCCTCGACCGGCTCAACCAAAGCCTCACGCGCGAGAACCAGCGCCTCAAGACGCAGTTCACGACGCAGGAGAACGACCGCGAGTTCCTTGTGAAGCAGCTCGTGAGCGTCAAGAAGGACAACGTGCGTCTGCGCAACGAGTACGACGCGCTCGAGCGCGAGCTCCAGCAGCTCCGAGATGACGCGCAGAGCGGACACCTCGGCGCCTCGCTCACAGGCGGCTCGCCAATCGCTGCGACGCTCTCTGCATCGACGAGCGCACTGCCAAAGATGGCGCTCAGCGCTGGGACCCATCGCCCGAGCACGGCATTGTCGACACTGGCAGGCGCAGGAGCCGGCGCCGCGACGGGTCTGCCGGACGCCGACAATCGGTACAAAGAGATCATCAAGCGCCTCAAGCGCCTGCTCGAAGTCGAGCGACGCAACCTCACGCAAGTGCGCGCGTCGTACAAGACGGAGCTGCAGAGCCGCACGGAGCTCGAGGTCGTGCTCAAAGAGTGTATACAGGACGTGCGCGCCGAGATCACGCACCACCAGCAGAGTCAACAGAGTCAGCAGCTTCCGCTCGTGGCTGCGACGCTTCATAGCAGCAGTGCGAGTGCCGCCACACGCACCACGAGCGCCTCGACGTTGCTGCAGAGTGCGACCTATACAGAGCACTCGCGCTTGAGCAGCGCTGAGCGACAGCGCCTTGTGGACAAGCTCCTGGCGAAAGAGCGATTGCTGCAGCTGCTGGCGTCCAAAGCGTTCCCACTGCGCTGCAGCTCGAGTCCGAGCGATCCGCTGCTGCGCGAGAGCAAGGTGCTGCCATCGGCATTGCCGTCATCTGATGGAGACGACAACTGGGTCTTGCTGCAGTCAGCGGCGACACCGAGTGCATCGCAGCTCAAGGTCGTGCACGAGAGCAGCGCGTGAGCAAGCGAGTGTAGCGAAGAGTGAGCACGCGCAGAAGAGAGGGAGGACCTCAGGTTGACGCACGAGATGCTACAGATAGCTGCAAGTGCATGGATTCGCCTTGTAGAACCTGGTTGTCGATCCGACTTGCGGGATCAAGACCAAGACTCGCTTGGCGCGCTGAGACGTCTCAAGTGCTGACGCATGAACAACCATCGAAAGGCGCCACCGACTCGTGTCTGTTGTCTGCCGAGCATGGGCCTCAAGAGCATCAAGTTCATGATAAGCTCTCTTCTCAAGTTTGCTTAAAAAAGCACGTTATAGTCATATTTGTTGATGTATATGATCGATATGATCGTTTTCTTTTGAAAAGAACCAATGTAATCAACTTTTATCAAAATATTTCAACTATAGCCATCAAAACGCCGTGTCTCATGCTAAAACGGGCTCACTTCAACTTCAGTCTTTCAGTAGTCATAAGACACCAGCAGCGCTTCTCTTCCAAGACACTTCGTGATCAAGACGCGCTCGACGCTCCTGCAGAGTCCGGACTCGCGTGCGATCGATCTACGACACACACACACACAAAGCGCATAGACGCTCGACAGACGCGACGATGGCGACGCCTGCGTTCGACAAGTACATGGAGGACTTCACGAGCGCGCGGAGCGATGCGCTCAAGGCGATCGAGGCGTTCGAGCGCTGCACGAACGCGAGTACGTCATGTTGCGACTTGTATTCATGTATGTGCGCATTGGATTGAGCGTAGATCTTACACCACTGACGACGTGACGTGACTGCGCTAGGCAAGCGCGAGGAGCTTGTCGTTGAAGCTCGCAGCGCGATCGACGAGGTCGAGCGCTACGTACGTGCTGCTTCTGTGTCAATCGCAGCATTCGATACGATGTGCACTGCAATGGCGCCTCTGTGCACGGACACAGACTCACATTGAGGCGACGACGGTGGTGACAGGTACGCGTGCTCGAGAACGAGGCGAAGAACGGAGCGAGCAGCAGCGCAAAGCGAAAGATGACGGAGCAGGTGTGTGTCGATTGCTGTGTCAACTGTCGTGTGTGTGGCTGATGTCATTGACGTTGCTCGCGCTTGCTCTAGACGATGCACTGCAAGACGCAGTGCGCGTCGCTCAAGTCGAGTCTCGAGAAAGCGGTTCTCGTTGGCGATGCGAAGGCGAAGAAAGTCGACAGCAGCAGTGCCGATCCAGCGTCGAGCGCTGCAGCGGTGCGTCTCGCCATCGTCTGCTGCTTGGTCGAACGCTTTGTGTAGGACTCTCGTGAACTCACTTTCTTGCTTGTCCAACTCTCAGAAAGACCAAGCGGTTCGCGTCGCCGAGCGGATAGACCGGTGCGTCTCGCGACCCGACACAGCGCCATTGTGCACGATCCATCGTCATTCACTCACTCTCGCGCCATGAGCAGGAACGGCCGCCACATCGACGAAGCGCAGCGGACGCTTGCCGATACAGAAGTGATCGGTGCGTTTGTCTTTTCGCTCTGCGCTTGATCTGACTGTGACTGCGACTGACCGCCGCGCGTCTCCGTGGCTGCAGCGTCGAACGTGACGAACAACTTGATGGTCCAGCGCAATCAGCTTGAACACACGCAAGCGAATGTACGAGCTGCTCTTGTGATGGCGACGTCTTCTGCTACTGCTACGTGTGCTCACACGTGTCTCTCTCTCTTGAACGGCACTGCTGCGCCGCACAGGTGGACCAGACGCAAGAGGACACGGAGGAGGCAAAGAGCCACCTCAAGCGCCTCGCGGTCAAGGCCGTGACGAGCAAGCTGTGTCTGCTCTTTGTGATCCTGTGTCTCATTGCAGCGATCGCAGTCGTGTCGTACTACAAGTGGTACCCGCGCTCGAAGAAGGACTACATCGGGATCTTGCCGACGACACCGGCGCCAACTCCAACCAGCGGACGCTAGGCTCACAACAGGCAGCACCAGCCACTTGCAGATGCATTCAAAGGCAAGAGCGTACGAGCAGGGAGAGAACAGAACGCAGGACACACAAGCTCGAGAGGTTGATACATGAAGGCTCTTTGAACTACGCAATGGTCCGTCTCGAGTGCTCCTGTCGTCGCTAGCGCTCGGTCGAGCGTCACTGGATGGAGCAGCTCCCACCACTGCGCGCCTGGAAGTCCATTGACCGATAGAGACTGTACACTTGGTCCTCGAACGCCTGCACTTCGCGGAACTCCTTTGCGCCGCGCACGAGGCGCACGAGCACGTTCGTCTCTTCGCACGCGACCATGAACGCCTGGAACCGCACGACGACGTCGCGGTAGCTCACGAGCCACTCTGGCGGCGCGAACTTGCCCTGCGTCTCCATCTTCGTGGCGTGGTCGTACAAGTCGGCGAGGCGCTTGCTCACCTGGAGTATCCGGTCGTGCTTGCGCTTGAGCAGACGCTTACAGAGCTCCTTGATGAGCAGCAGCACGGCGCCGATCGCGACGCCAAGACCTGGCACCACGAGGTCTGTGATGCTCGTGACCATCGGCACGACGTCGCTGCACGATCGGCGCGCATGGGACTTGGACGCGGCATCGGCTGCAGGCGTCTCGGGAAACGCAAGAGACGCTTGCTTGTCGTTTGAACTCATCTGCTGCTGCTGGACAGCGCGAGGCATTGTTGGTGTCGTACGACGAGCGTCTCTAGCAGATCGACTCGTGCTCAGTGCGAGCCAAATGGCGACTGCGAGGCGCGCGAAGCGAAGGCGACGGCGCTGGATTTGCGTCGTTTCTGACGCGAATCCACTGCGCCGCGTGCTCGACGCACGCCACAAGCGGCGGTTATGCTCGTAGTAGTCGAGTGTTCCTAGGACACTCTCGCGTGGACGTACAAGTAGATGCTCGAGCTCTCTACCTCTCTCTTGACAAGGACACTGGTTTGTACATTAGACGTTCCGAGGCTTCTCTGACACTCAGTAGCCCCACGAGTCCCAGAGGCTTCAAGAGCTCTCTTCGCATGATGGTCACCACGTTGCTGGAGCTACCGAGCGGTCACAGATCGAGCGAGTAGTCCTGAATGTTCTCGATCACTGGCGCGCAGTTCAAAAGCACCGTCTAGACACAGAGCAAGAGAGAGAGAGGTGAGGAACGAAGTCGATCAACCTAGCATTTGCAAGACGCTACGCTGTGTTTTGGTCGACCACAAGCGCTGTCCGCGCCATTCACACACACACACACACACTCAACGTCGACGCACCTCGACAAAGCGCATGTTCGACACGATCTTCTGCTCCACGTCATCTTTGTCTGGTACCTCTCGCGTGCTCCAGCGCAAAGACCCTCGGCGCTGCGGCGACGTCTGGAGGTTGAGCGAGTTGAGATCGGCGATGACCCGCGTCACGACTTTGTCGACCAAGGCGAACTGCGCAAGGACTTTGGCACTCGGTCGCGTCTGGAGCGCGCGCGTCAGGACAGACAGTCGCGCCGGCGAGCCATTGGCTTCCAGCGCAGGCGGTGGTGTGGTCGCTGCACTCGATGCCGGCAACGGTGACTTGCGATCGCTGCTTGCGGGCGGTGGCTCGGAGCTTTTCGGCACAACAGCAGTCGGTAGAGCAGTACTAGCAGTAGGATCAACCAGCGGCGCCACTGCAGCGTTGGTATGTCTGCTGATGCGACGACCCGACTTGCCGCTCCGTCGCTCGTGCTCTATCGCCGAGTTCCAGCTTTCCTGTTTCCACACGTGAGCGTACACGACAGTGTCAGTGCCCTCTGTTAGCACTCACACAAGCACACGCTAGCAAAGGACCGAGCGAGCGCCTCATGCGCGTGACGCACCCGGCGCATCTTCTCGTCTGCCACAAACGCCTCGTAGCAGATGTAGAACTGTCCGCCTACGAGCGACAGCGGCATCGCAGTGTAACACGCGCTGAAGACCATCGCGACAATGTCAAAGAGGCGGCCGAGCGACGTGCGCGGCGTCACGTCGCCGTAGCCCACGGTCGTGAACGTCACAAGCGCGAGCCACGTGGACCGGAGCATGTCTGTGAGGATCGCAGGCACGGTGTTCTGAATGAGCACGCGCTTCCCGAGCGGAAGGCCCTGCGCGAGCACTGGCGTGAGGACGCTCTTGTTCATCCAGCGGCACTCTTGGCCGACAAAGCACGCTTTGCCGCGCTCAAGCTCGTAGAAGATTGCGCCAGAGACGACGCAGCCGAGGAAGAGGAAGAAGAGCTGGCGTATGCGATAGAGAGGACAACCGTCCGTAGTCCGTCAGTCGGTCAGTGCGTCCGTCAGTAGGACTCGCCACACACTCCAGTCCTCCCATCCAAGCGAGCGACAAGACAAACAGACAAGCGATGCAGTCGTACGGGAATCGCGAGGCGCTGGTACACGAGCTGCGCGGTGCTCATGAGCACGCGAGCGCCGGGGATGTGCGTCCCCACTTTCACGATCCGGATTGCTTTCAAGATCCGAATGACCGTGAAAAACGACGGCTCCGTGGGGACGACCGAGTACACGGGGTGGAGGCCGCTCAGGATCTCGCCCACTTCGACGTAGAACGGGAAGAGCGCGAGGAGGTCGACCAAGAGCGTCGCGTCCTTCCACAGGTGCCGCCGCGCCGGGTGCGCGTACGCGCGCAGGAGCATCTCGCCCGTGAACAAGATCCCAAACGCAAACTCAAAGTACACCCACTGCGACTCCATGTCTGCGAGCGCCATGGCGCCACTCTTGCACAGGCGGTTGTTGCACACGCGCCGGACGCCCGCAGCTCCGAACGCGTCGCTGCAGCTGGAGCGGAACGCAGGCGAGCCAAAGTTGCGCGCTTCGCCAAAGCACGCTGACCGATCGGTCGGCGCCATGGCGGAGCAGCGGTAGTTCAGTCGAGTCGCTGTCGGCTGGCCACTGGCGTCAAACACGTAGCACCCTGAAGGATGGCGCGCCGTGCAAAAGTCCTCGATCGTGCGCTTGCAGAGGAGCGAGTCGACGCCAGTGCGCTGGAGCTCCGGCGTTGTCTGGAGGTAGAACAGCACGAGGCTCGAGAGGATGATCGCCAGCCGCGCGCGGTTGATCGCGAGCGCCAAGCGCGAGTAGTCGTTGTGCTCGTAGATGTTCCACACGATCGACCGGAACGTCGCCGGGCCGCTGTGGTAGAACCGCTTCTTCACGTACTTGGTCGGGTTCTCCACGCGAAGCGCTTGCGTCGCTTTCCCAAACATCATCGCGACGATCGAGCTCGTGCGCCGCGCGCGCTGGGTCTCTGGCGCAGCGCCAAGCGGCGACGGCGCGACCATCGAGTCTCGTGCTGCACTCGCTTTCTGCACCGAGAGCTCGCGCGCTTGCTGAGCGAGCAGCGACGCGCGCATCTCGGCTGCGAGGCTCTTGTGGAGCTTCAGGATCGCAGCGAGACGCGCGAGGACCTTGGCGGCGTTTGCTGCGAGGCTCGGCTGGGTCGTCGAAACAGGTGCGTTCGGCGCCTGCCGCGTCAGCGGCGCGGGCGAGTGGACTGCGACTCGGGCCAAGTGCAGGAGACGCAACACCGCATGGCTTGCCTCGCCCACTCGCTGCGTCAACTCGCAGTACAAGCTGAGCACCTGGTGGCTCTGCAGCAGCACAGTCGACGACTGCATCGGCTGCAGCTCCGAGTACGTCGCGCGGCGCGCTGGCTTGAGGTCCGACTTGGCGCGCGAGAGCGAGAGCGCTGCAGCGACGTCTGCGAACTGCTTCCGCAGCTTTGCGTCCTCGATCTCCTTCATGCGCTCGTCGTGCTTGGTCCACGCGAGGGTGTAGTTCATGCCGATGATAGCGAGCGGCATGGAGATGTAGAGCTGGCCGAAGATCATCACGACGCACGAGAGGAGGAGCGAGCCGCCGTTGTTCAGTGACGGCACTTGGCTGCCGTACCCGACCGTCGCGACGCTAGTGACAAGAAGACACGCAAGTGAGCTCTTCATACTCGTGACTGACACGACATGCGCACGGGCGTAGCCTTGCGCTCACAAGACAAGTGAACTAACAACACAAGCAAGCGGATGAACACATGAACACATGCACGAGCGCTTTCGTACGTGACCATGACAAAATAACCGGCGTTGAAGATGTCGGTGAACGTGCACGCTTCGAGGTCGTAGCACGGCTCGGCGTAGAAGATCCCAGTGGCAAACACCATGACGACTGCGATGAGGAAGAACACCTGCGCGGCAACCAAGAGTGCATGGCAGAGCATATCGGAGCAGAAGAGAGCAGAAGAGAGTGTGAGAGTGAGAAGGAACGTCGAGTGAGGTGCCGTGTCGGCGAGCTTCGCAGCTCATTTGCCTCGACAGCCAGCGCAAAGACGCAAGACACTACAGACAGAGACAAGATGTACCGTGACTCGGAGCGGCGCGACGGACTTGGAGATGGCGTCAAACATGACTTTCGACCCGACGTGCACGCGCGAGAGCACTGGTGTCCGCAGGACGCGCACAAGCCGCAAGTTGTACACCATGGTCGCCACGACCGCTTCCGCGTCTTCTGCTTTCGTCATGAGCTGCGCACCGGTGTCGACGAAGATCGGCAGGAGCGCCAACAAACCCACCCACGTCTGCTTTGCGCGCCAGTACTTGCGCTGACTGCTCGCAGTGGCCCACCGAACGGCAAACTCGGCGACGTACAGTGCCGAGAACGCACGCTCGGCTGCCGCGAAGACATATGCACTCGGCAGGAACGGATACGCTGGGGCAGCGCCAGCAAAGTGCGGCCCGTCGAGCGTCTGCACCGCCAAGACACATGTGTTGAGCACGAGCACGACAATGACGCAGTGGTGAATGACCCACCCGGGCGTGGACTCTTCTGGACGGCTGAGGTAGAAGCGAAGCCACAAACGGAGCGGCATGGCGCGCAGCATCTCGCGCGTCACAGCCGGGTGCTTCGATGGCTCTTGCTGCTGCGGAGGCGTGAGCAGCAGGTCTCGGCGCTTCGAGAGCGACTTGGTGAGCTGTCCTTTCCATGACAAGTCTCGCGATGTGGCGCCGCTATGCGTGTCAGTGCGCGTTGCGCCTCCCGACCGCGAGCGAGCGGCTGCGATGTGCTCGCGTGGCCGCGTGGTGAGCTTGCTGGAGTTGTCGCCGTTGTCGTTGACGCCGATGCGGACCATCGCCGTCTGTGCGACTCGGTCGGCTGAAGCGAGCGCAGCGACTCGAACATGCGTGTAATTAGTTCCAAGATTATAACATATTTTGCTAAATATGTATAACTATTTTCAAAATAGCTACATGTGTAAGAATAGCAATGTTCGTCATTGTATGTAGTCCACATACACTCGACAGGAACAGTTTCAGAATTCATGTGGGTCACTCAAACTCTGAAACCGCATCTGTCGAGTGTATGTGGACTACATACAATGACGAACATGCTCAGAATAGTAGTCACTATTCAGAATAGTGACTACATCGTATTTGCTGGTAGAGTGACAGGTCTCGTCAATGATCGTCACGGCGCTCCTTTGTTGGACACATCTTGTTGTAGAACGACACCGACACGCGCTTCCGAGGTGCTCGGCTAACACTGTCCGCATCGCTGTTGATGCTGATGTTGATGTTACTGTTGCTGTTTCTGTCTTTGTACAGCACGCGGACCGGTGCTTGATTCGCCGACCGAGATTGAGTCGCACTGGTGTGTACGTGTGTCTCGAGTATGCACTTTCACGCTCTGCTGCAGTGTGTCTCTTGTATGTGCTTGCATTGGTGGACTCGTGTAGCGTCGAGTTGCTCACTGACAGGCTCACAATACAATGTGTCGAGCACGACTAACCGAGCGAGCGATGGAGTAGAGAGTTGAGAGCAGCTTGAAGCAAGAGCTGACTGATATGTCAAGAAGACTCGTTGTCGTTGACTCGCGAGCAAGCTATGTGTCCTCGCTGATCCCGTGCATCCGTGCTCGGATCAACAGAGCACACACATCAAGACGAGCAAACTTGCACGACCTAGGTGCAGGTGCTCAAAGCCAATCGCTTCGTTCTGGATCAAACAAGCAAAGTTGTGTCGACAGTGCAACTCGGACCTCGTTGTTCTCCTTGATCTCGACGTGCTAGCCTGCACAACAGGACAAGACTAGCCGTTCGATACTGACAATGGTGGAGTTTGTTGGAGATGCGGGTCGTGTTGCACTACTACGACTCATGCAAGCGAAAAGAGTTGTGTGCATACACACTAGCACTACGCCGCTATCAGTCGAGACTTGGTTATGCTCAAACATGGTGGTGGTAGTGGTCGTCTTCGCTTTGATCGTTTGATAGATGTCGCTCACAGAGACTCGAGTATTGACAGATTGACAGTGTTGTGTACTACAGTAGAAGAGATGCCGCCGAATACACTGTACACCTATGTAGTAGCAGAGTGCAGCGCTGTTGTCGATAGACGGCAAGAGAGAACACTAACGTGAGAGACAGCAACGCAGGAGACATCGCGACCTGGTTGGGAGTCAACTTGGGTTGTCGAGCACACCATTTGGGTGGTGCTTGAATTGTGGGGCCAAACACCTCTTTCTCCCACATCTCAAAATGCTCACCCACAGCTCAAGTCTCTTTCACCCACATCATCGCCACAATATGGTTGCTCATGATACAGTAGTATCGTGTGAGCCAAACACCCATCACGATTTAGACCGAGTCGACAACACACATGCAAATTCAAGACAACAACAGCAACACTCTGACACAATCTCCAAATGAAACCCATGAAAAGCCCACTTTTTCAATCTCTCATCCAAACGCTCCAACTACGCGTCATTTGAACAAAATATCGAAATACAATATCCAAGACAGCGAGCGTTTCCATACAAAAACCAAGTGCAGCAGCTCACTCAATGCACACGCGAAGAGATGTCGCGAAGTGAAGGTCGTCGTGAGCTCGCGAGGCGCTTGAAGCTCGCGTCGCGCAGGCAGTCGCGCGCTGTGTGTGTGTGTGTGTGTGGAGCAGATCCGTGCGCGCACACACTCAAGCGCTCAAGCTCACGCAAAGACACATTCGCCTCACACGACAACAACAACAACGACGACGACGAGCGCACGCACTGCCGCAGCTGATCCACAAGACACAAGACACGACCGACACGACCGACACGACACACGCAGTGTCACTACGCATCACCGCATTCACGTGTGGTCGGAGCAGCAACAGCAGTGTCGCGGCAAGGCGCAGTCGGGCAGACAACAACAACGGCGACTGGCTGACGAGCACAACACGAAGCAACAGCGCAACAACGCCACTCACTCACTTCACACGTGCGCAGCGATCGTCGAGCAAGCGAGCGAGTGGTCGTAGCGCTAGTCGCTCCCTTTGACGCGTTCGTGCTGTCCAGCATCACACTCGTCCCACGCATACACACAGTCACACATAGTCATGAACGACACCGTCATGCTCGTGCTGCGCATCCTGTGCCAGTGCGCGTCGACGATGATGATCCTGAGTCCGACGCCGACTGTGTACCGCATCTACCGGACAAAAGACGTCGGCGTGGTGTCCGTGCTGCCGCTCGTGGCAGTGCTCGGCAACTCGTACTCGTGGTGCGTCTGTGTGTACATGTGTGTGTGCGTTGGAGTCGAGTGGAGGGAGTGAGTGCGCGTGCCTGGGTACTGCAGCGTGCGTCGTCTGGACAAGCTGACAGCTAGTGCGGCCGGTGTGGTTGACTGACTAGGAGTTGGTCGGTCAGTTGGCTTGGTGTTGACGAACTGAGTGACTGAGTGACTGAGCGAGTGCGGACCTGACTGTCTAACAACCAAACCAAACTGACGGATGGACGGGTGGTCGCCGCCACAGGATGCTCTACGGCTACATGGGCGGCAACATCTTCCCGATCTTCACCAACTTCCTCACGGGCGTCGTCGCGGCGTCGGTCTTCATCGCCGTGTACTACCGCTACACGCCGGACCGACGCCGCGTGGTCCGTGTGCTGGGCTTCGAGGTCGCGGCGCTGTCGGTCGTGACGATCTACTTCGCGCTCGCGCTCGCCGGTGCGACGCACCAGTCGCGCGCGAGCGCAACACTCGTGGTCGGCGCCATGAGCATCTTCTTCTCCATGAAGCTCTACGGCGCTGGCCTCGAGCGCATTCGCCTCGTGCTCCGCGACTGCACGGGCGTGTACATTCCGATCCACATGGTCGTCATGGGCACGATCAACAACTTCCTCTGGGTCGTCTACACGGCGCTCGACCGCAACTGGCTCATGTTTGGCTGCTGCCTCACGAGCTGTCTGCTCAGCGTGGCGCAAGTGGTGCTCTACGTCGTGTACCGCCCGGGTGGACCGCACACGCTTGCTGGCACCACTGCCGCCACAGCAGCAGCAACAGCAACATCAGCAATGGCGTCTACAGCCGACAAGACTGCCGCTCCTGCGCGTGCGTCGGCGTCTGGCGCTGCTGCAACCTGGAGTCGCCACGCAGAGGACGAGATCGTCATGCACGTCGTCGGCGCACTCGCTCGCTGCTGCGCCGACCACGGCAGCGCGCGGTGCTGCTCGGACGTCAAGGTGTCGAGAGCGAGTGCGAGTGCGGCTGAGAGTCCTGTGTTCATCGCGCTGCGCTCGCCCGTGCTCTCGCCGCTCCATCGCCACGAGCGCGCGTCGCCTGTGTGAAGTCGATCGAGCGTCACTCGCGCTCTCTGTCGAGTGGCGAACGGCAAATGTACACTACTGCTGCTGCTGCTAGTTGACATCGTTGTGTGTTGTTGTGTGTCGTCGTCATGGCACGCATGTCTTGGGTCGATGTGCTGGCTGTTGGAGCCGCTCGTGCTGCTGATGCTACACGGAACGCCATCGCTCTCCTCCTCCTCTGCGCTTGCTGGTAGCAATCGCCATATAGGAATGAGCGAGTGAACGGCAGCGAGCCGCTCGGCAGCGCATGCAGCAGCCACTCGCACATTGTGCACTAGTTCGCTTGGCCACGTGCGCGTAAGCGGATTGCGCGAGTTGGCCAAAGACCGTCCGCCTCATCTCATCGCAGCGCTGTGGCTCATCCGATCGTACGAGAGCGCAGCAGGAATGGCTTCAGTGGCGCACGCGCTGCGGCCGCAATCGACCAATCGACCGCTGGAGCACGGCTCGGAGCCGCACAGCACAACCACACGATCATTCACGCGCATGCACTCGTGGCTGCGCGGTCGCTTCCGCCAGACGCCGACCGCTTTAACAGCAGCGACTGCCACAGCGCATTCAGCAACTTGCACGTCGTACGCCACGCAGCAGCACCGCGATTCAGTCCAAGAGTCCAGCAAGCAGGCAAACAAGAGTCGCTCGGCGTGGCCACTCGGCAACAGCACACGCACAGGCAGAGACACATACATACACGCACTCGACAACAACTGTGTACAGAAGCCAGCAAGTCAGAGCGCGCGCCATGAACGACGCGTTCATGCTCGTGCTCCGCATCCTCGCGTCCGCGGCGTCGACTGGGATGATCCTGAGTCCGTCGCCAGCGATCTACGAGATCCACAAGACCAAGAGCGTCGGCTACACGAGCATCATCGCGCTCGTCTCAGTGCTCGGGAACTGCCACATGTGGTGCGTGACTGTATACATACATGCATGTGTGTGTTGCTGTGCGAGTGTGCTGGTATGCACAGGTGGCTCTATCGTTGCTGCTTGCAGAGGCGCTGTCGTGTACATCATACAGCTCTCGGTCTCTATCACGTGTATGCTGCTGATGAGCTCACGCTACTGACGCAATGCCTTTCGACGCCACTGCTGCTACTGCTACTGCTGCTCATGACACGTCTGCTTGTGCTAGGATGCTCTACGGGTGTCTGTACCACCGCTTCTTCCAGTCGTGACGACGTTTGCATTCGGAGACGCCGTCGCGCTCTTCTTCATCGCAGTCTACTACCGCTACACGACCGAGCGGCGATATGTGCTCAAGGTCCTGGGCGTCGCGATCGGCGCGCTGACAGTCATGACGATCTACGCCGTACTCGGTGTGAACGGCGTGACGCACCAGACGCGCACAGAGGTGGAGTACATCAGTCGGGTCGTTTGGGATCCTGGCGTCGATGTTTCTCTACGGCGCGGGCTTGGAGAAGATCGCGCAGGTGCTCACGTTCAAGACCGCAGTGTTCATTCCGATCCACATGGTCGTCGCCGGCACCGTGAACCAGACGCTCTGGCTCGCGTACCTCGGACTCGACGGCAACTGGTTCATGTTCGGGTCGAGCGTCATGTGCACGACACTCTGCGTCGTGCAGCTCGTGCTGTACTGGATCTACCATCCGAGCAAGAGCAAAGCCATGGCAGCGACGACGCGTACTGGAGACAATGGCGACAGCAGCCGAGCCGACTGGCACGAGAGCGCTCGCGTCTCGGTCGTCGTCGTCGACTTGTCTGGCGCGAAGGACGCGACGCAGCCCCTGCATCTCGTATGCTGCCACGTCAACCAAGGAGGACACGAGCAGCAGACAGGTCCAGGCCAAGACCCAGTTCGCGCAACCACGGACTTTCAGCTCGTACACACGCCGCGAGCCGCGTAGTTCAGCACTCGACTCTCAATGATCGTCTCTCTCTCTATGTGGATGTGTGTGTGTGTGTGTGTCTTGCTCGACGCATGTGTGCGACTCGCTCGTACGAGGTGCAAGGTGTCAGGCATTCGCCAGTCGCGTGCACTTGTCAGTTGTCCGTTTGCGGCTCGAAAGGACGCGCAACTGCTTGTTTACGACCAACTAGTGCTCCCTCGCATTCTTCACTATCTCTCACCCAGCACCCACTCGCACATCCACTTCAACTTGCTGCGCGCAACTTGCATCATACCAGCAGTCGCCAAGTCGTTCGTCTGCCGCTGCGTCGCGGACTATGCCGAGCAGGGACGCCAGCAGGAGTGAGAGCAAGAGCAAGACCAGAAGCGAGCGAGTGCACACACACTGCGGTATCGCGAGCGTGTGCTTGCAATGGGCAGTGCGAGGCGAGGTCGTTGGTCGGGCTGTAGCTGGCACATTCCGTGCCGAACCGAGCCGAGGTCGAGTGCAGGTCGTTTTGTATGCGCGCGCCTCTCACGCTCGAAACGCTGGAAACTCGCGTCGTCGCGTCGGCTCCAGTCGATCGTCGCTTGCTGCTGCCTCGCCTTCCTTCCCCTTTCTTTGCATTGCGCGTTCGTCTCGGAGTGGACGACTCTGGATAACGGTGTTGGCATTGGTCCTTCGCCTGACGTCGTACCGCCAGTCGTGAGCAGTGCCGCGCATCTGTCTTGCTTGCTTGCTTCCAACTGAGCAACCGCAGCAGGAGCAAGACTGCTACTTTGTCATTTGAGCTGCCGCGAGCACGACGACTGGATCAAGAAGAAGGAACAGCACCAACAACCCGCACGCCAACGACCGACGACCGCAACTCGATTCGCATCCAGTCACTTGCGATCAACGGCACACACGCAGACACGCAGGCACACACGCAAGCATGGGCGACTCGGTCATCTTCACGATCATCCAGGTCGGCGGGATCCTCGCAGCGGTCGGGCTCTTCATCAGCCCTGCGCCGGACCTCCTGCGCATCCACCGCACCAAGACCATCGGCGAGGTGTCGGTCGTGCCGCTCGTCTCGCTCTTCGGATCCGCGTACCTGTGGTCGATCTACGGGCTCTTCACAGACAGCGTCTTCCCCGTCGTGGTCACGAACGCAATCGGACTGCTCGCAGCGGCTGTCTACACGACTGTCTACTTTGTGCACACGACCGAGCGCCGCGCTGTGCTCAAGCTCGTCGCGTGCGTCGGCGCCGGACTCGCGTGCGTGACCGTGTACGCAGTGCTCGGCGCCGCTGGCGCGACCGGCCAGACGCTCAAGGAGGCTGGCAAGGTCGTCGGCTTCCTCGCTGTCTCGGCCAACATCGCGCTCTTCGCCTCGCCGTTCGAGACCGTCGCGACGATCGTGCGCACAAAGAACGCATCGTCACTGCCCATCGCGCTCTGCTTCGTCGCGATGATCAACTGCGCGCTCTGGGTGCTCTACGGCATCATCGGTGACGACATGTTCGTGCTCGCGCCGAACGCGCTCGGCTTCGTCTTCAGCGTCGTGCAGGTCTCGCTCTACGTCAAGTACAGACCAGCGACGCGGCTGCCAGAGGAGCAGCAAGACCGTGAGCAAGACCAAGAGCAGCAAGCGAGCGACGCGCCGCTGTCAGCTGTGGTCGACATCGCCTCGCCAAAGACAGCGAGCAGCGCATGCGGATTCGCAACGCTCAAGAGTCCGACGATCGAGCCGACTCACTCGCCACTCGCACCCGTGTGAGAGAGCGCATAGAGCTCATAGAGACATCTCGCAGTCAAGGAACTGTGTTGGAGGGAGCAACGACGACGATAGCTGCGTGGAATGCAGTGCATACATTAGACGCCCGCGTTGCCAACTTCTTGTGCCAGGACGTGTACGTGTGCTAAGACAGTGAAGGGGGCGGCAACGATGGCGACGGTGCTTGACGCCCTACTGGCGCCAACGGCGACCGCACGAGGTCGTAGCTCGCGCTCGGAGACTGCAGACGCGCCACTGCGGTGCTCGTGCTCTGGCTGCCGCGAGTGAGGTGCGGCACGTCTCGCGGCGAAATGACGACGGAGATCTTTGTGTGCGCGTCGTTGGCGTCTTTGCCGTAGCTCTCCGGGAGCGGACAGCGCTTGGGGTGGTAGACGCAGTACAGCGTGAGCTGCCCGACGCCAAAGACGAAGCAGATCGCATTCGTCACGAAGAGGAACCAGTCCTTGTCGAGGTACGTGTACGCGATCCAGAGCGCGTTGTTCGTGGAGCCGGCGCAGACCATGTGGATCGGAATGAACACGGCAGACTTGTACTTGAACACCTGCCGGACCTTCTCGAACGGCGAGCCGTAGAGAATGAGCGTCACGCACACGGCCGCATAGCCGATGACATTGCGCACGCCGATGCGCGTCTGGTGCGTCACGCCCGTCGCGCCGAGCACAGCGTAGAGCACGACGAGCAGCAGGAACGCGACTGCGCCGCCGTAGACGCGTCGCGCGTACTGCCGCTCGCGCGTGTGCTGGTAGAAGATCGCGATGTAGACGTGCGAGATGAGGACGCCAGAGCCAAAGGTGGCGACGACAGGGAAGTAGTTGCCTTCGAAGAAGCCGAAGATGGTCCACATGCTGCAGTTCCCGAGCGTCCCGACGAGCGACATGATTGATGTGTGGCCAATCTCGTGCGTCTTGAAGATGCGGTAGACCGCCGGCGTGGGGCTCAAGATCATCGACAGCGACGAGCACGCTGTGACGAAGCGCAGCACGAGGATCACGTCGTCTTCGGCCATGGCGTCTGTTGTAGCTCTGCTGCGTTATGCGGTGGCGCTCGCTCTTGGTGTGTTTGCTAAGGCGTTTGCTGCGGTAGCGCTTGTTGGTTGTGAGGACGAATGCGCGAAGACTGGAGTGGAGGACTGGAGTGGATAGATGAACGGAGCGGATGAGCTGATGCAGCGCTGACAACTGCGGCGAGAAGAGCTTTGCGCGGCGTAGGGCGAGCGTGCTGGCGCGCTTGATCGGTCGACTACGAAGTCGCCTGCTTGATGTGAGAGTGCTTGCTTGCCGGGCTGATCGCCAGCGAGCGCCTTGCGGAATGAGCGCTGTGATGCAAATGAGCGAGCGCGCTAGCGACGTCTCGCCGTGCTCGACCTCGTGCTTGTCGCGTTCCTGTGGCGATCGCACTGCGCGCGCATATGGCAAGCAATGCGGCTCAGCCTGGTTAGGCTTGCGCTTGGCTGTTGTTGTTGTTCGGCTGTTTGGTTCGGTTTGGCTGGAGTGAGTGAGTGCGTGAGTGGAGCGAGAGACGAGCCGGCGCTTTCCTTGCAGATGGGCTTACCTCACAAACACTGCGACTGCTGCTTGTTCGTGCTGCTCGGTCAATCACTCGGTCAGTCAGCCACATGACTGTGACCGACGGCACGGTCTCTCACACGACTCACACGAGACAATGGCGGTCGTAGCGGCGTCGTAGCGGCAGACAGCAGTCTGTACAAGGCATGAAACAAAGGTGCACTGCACGAAGTGCGCCATGATCTTCTCTGTCAAACGACGCGCGAAACAAACACTGCCGCGAAAATGGTTGTGTGTGACTAACTGGTTGCGGCTGTGCGTCGCGAAGCGCAAGCTCAAGCTCAAGCTCGAGATCGAGCGCACACTCACCCCAGCAGCCACTGCCACTACGACACCTCTTGTTGGTGACACTGTGCGTTGAGATGCCGTCGGCGACACCCTAGGAGCAACAGCAGCAGTAGGCGCTTTGAATGTCCGACTACTTGAACGAACGAATGAATGGAGTGCATCGAGGTCGAGTGCGCTGTGCAGATCCGCTCGATCGCACCGACTCGTAGTTCGTTTGTTGGTTCATCATGGCGTGTTGGTTTGTCGGTTCGTGGTTCATGGTACGTGCGGTGCGACCGACCGAGTCCCGCAAAGTCCTCGAAACACTCGGACACATTCCAACAGACTCGCTCGCTCGAGCGCACTGAGATAACCACACACATACATGCACGCACATACACACACATACGCTCCAGCGTTCGTTCTCCTCGTCCAATCTCCGGGATTGGACCAGTTCGCGAAACTCGCGCACGTTGGTTTCCAGCTTGCACTTGCACTGTATGCGCAGTGTCCACTACTACTGCGCAGTGTGTGTGTGCACTGACAGGATGCTCGCGCGAGTGGCGGCGAGCGGCGTTTACTGTCTCGCGCCATTCACGAACGAGATCTCGAGGCATCGCGTTGGCGCATCCGACCAAACAAGCACCCGCCGTCACAGTCGCACACATCATCGATTGCCTACAAGACAACACACAAGCCACGCAAGCCCCACAAGCCACGCAAGCCACACACAAGCCACGCAAACCACACACAAGCAGAAGCAATGGCAGGCGCAGCAATGGAGCTGCTCAAGGCGCTCTGCTCGCTCTCGTCCATGTTCATGAACTTGAGTCCGTCGCCGTCCATGTGCCGGATCTACAAGAGCAAATCGTGCGGAGAAGTGCAGGTACTGCCGCTGCTCTCGCTCTGGGGAAGCTGCCACATCTGGTGCGTGTGTACATTGGCGGTATGGCGTTTGGTGGTGCGAACGAGAGCGTGAGTGAGCATGGGTGAGTGTGAGTGCCTGTGTGAGCGACGAAAGGGCCAAAGCCCTCTCTCTCGCATGATGCCTTCTTGTAGCTCTCTCGGTGGGATCGTGCATTTTCTTGACTGACTGACTGATGGTCTGTCTGGGAGTCTGTCTGGCCGAGTGAAGTGGTCAAGTGGTCACGAACTACCACTGGTACTGCCGTGACGAGTGCTGACGCGTCTTGCGTGCGTATTTGTGGTGCTGTCGACCAGGATGCTCTACGGCTTTCTCTCGGACAACATCTTCCCGCTCTTTCTCACGTGCCTGGCCGGCAGCGCGCTCGCGATCGGCTACCTCTCGGTGTACTTTTGGTACACGCTGGAGCGATCTCGCGTGCGCAAGCTGCTCACAGGCGTGCTGCTCTGGAACGGAGTGATCCTTGTGCTTTCGCTCTCGGGCGAGAGCTTCCTCGGCATCACGAGCTTGTCGAACAAAGCCACGGGCGACTGGGTCGGCTACATCGCGGTCGCGACGTCCATCGTGCTGTACGCGTCTCCGTTCGCGACGCTCTCGCGCGTGATCCGAACCAAGTCGGTCGCGTCGATCCCGATCGAGATGGTCGTCGTGGGCACGATCACGAACGCGATCTGGGTCGTCTACGCCGCGCTCGAGTGGGACGCGATCGTCTTTTTCCCAAACGCGATCAGCGTCTTCTTTGGGTGTGTCCAGACCGTCGTGTACGTGGTCGTTCGGCGACAGCATGCGAAGATCGTCCGCACTGAAGAGCTCGAGAAGAAAGACAAGGACGCGACCGGCCTTTCGACGATCGAGCTCGACCGGTCAAGCACGATCATCACGGACGGGATCGGTGCGCATGCGTTCCAGGCGCTGCAGTCGCCAGTCTAGCCCGCGCGTGGCTACTGCATCTGAAGAACGGCGGCTGCCAAGTCCACGCAAGCGCACCGTAGAGCTGTTGCTGAAATGCACTGTATTGTTCATTTGGTTTGCTTGTGTAGTGGCAACGTGATGCGTTCAAGTGGCGCAATGTGTGTTGTGTATTGTGCACAGTCGGTGGTTGTCTATCTTGCTTGCTCGTGTTGGTCTTGCTGCTCGACAAGATGTGGGCTGCACGCTCTTCGAGTGCACAAGCATACAATGCAGTCACTTCAGTCGTTTACTTAGACGAGTGGTCGTACAACGTCCATGTTATGGTGTACTTACTACTCAACGAAGCGCGGTCGCTCTGGTAGATCCGGATTCGCGGTCGCGTACTGTGCACATCACTGTTGTGCCGATGGGTGGCAATGCTACAAGCGACAGAAGATGAAGGGAAATGCTACATGTAGTTGCTACATGTAGTTGCCAAGCTTGTTGGTGCAAGCGTTGATTCGGATTGGAGTGTGCCGACATGGCTGCGTGCACGCAGGAAATGTAGCCATGTGTTGTGGTGGTGTGCAGACAGACAGACAGACAGACAGACAGACAGACAGACAGACAGACAGACACACGAAGGGTCGCCGGAGAGAGCAGGCTCGTTTTTGTCCTCAAACCAGTCGATCATTTCAACCAAACACTCGGATGCGACGAAAAGACGAAAAACTGAGCAGCTCGATGAAAGAAAGAGTGCGAAACAAGAGTGCTGGTCGAAATGAAACCGACAATGCTCGTCTGTCATTTGATTCAAGTATCGCCTTCCAAATTCAAAGACAGCGAGCATGTTCTTACGTTATCCAAGTGAAACGCGAGCAGTTGATGTCGCGGTCAAAAAAGCAAAAGCGAACGCCTCCACGGTCAGAAAAGCAAATGCGAAACTCTTCAACGCAAAAAAAGCAAATGCGAAAGGCTCCATCCTATCGAGCGGATGCGATGAATGAAGGCGAGAAATCCCGAGATGGCGGTAGTCCAAGACGACGCGGCGGTCTGTGCGCGTGCACATGCGCGTGCACCACGGCAAGTGCGCTCACCAGTGCAGACTGTCGGCAGACGCCAACAGTGCAGACTGTCGACAGACTCCAACACCCCTCGTCGCGCCGACTCAAACACGAGCGCACAGGATCACATACGCGCGTCGATGCGCGCACACATGCACGACAAGCAGACAAACAAGCACGCATTCTCAACAGAAGCAGCAATGACGGCAACAACACACAGCAGCAGCAATGACAGCGGCAGCAACGAAAGCGCCACAGCGATCATGCAATCGAGTGAGTGAGTGAGTGCGCGCGTGAGGACGCCAGCGCATGCAGCGCCACGAGACTGTCGTTTCAGCAAGGCAGTGCGAGACGTTGGAGTCATGCAAGACACAAGACGCAAAGCACAAGACACACACATCTGCGAGGTACGCGCGTTCGACTGTCAGTCAGCTCGTGCTCCGGTCGAATTCGAGGGACTCACTCCTGCCTACTGCTGCTGTTACTGCTGGTTGCTGCGTGCCACAGACTGACGACGACAGCGCATCGCGACAACCAGCGCAGCAGCCAGTGCATCCGCGAGCTACAGTCGAACATGGCCAAGTACGATGTCAAGACCAAGGCCAGGAGCGAGATCAAGACCAAGATCAAGCACGAGATCAAGCACGAGATCAAGTACGAGGCCAAGACCAAGACCAGGGACGAGTCCAAGTACGAGGCCAAGACCAAGAGCGAGTCCAGGAACGAGTCCAAGACCAGGAACAAGACCAAGACCACGATGAAGGATGAAGACCGAGGCCAGGGGCAAGACCGAGTTCAAGTACGAGATCAAGACCGAGACAAAGAGACCACGGCGCACAAGACATACGTTTATTCACTCGACGCGCGCGCCCGCACCCGCGTCTGCACGTCAGGCACTCACGTGCTCTTGATGTAGTAGATCTGGCGCTCGTCCTCCGGGTGGCAGAACGGGAAGAGGATCTCCGGGTCCGCCTCGTCCTTGTCGAAGATGTTCTTGCCAGCGTTGTACGTGACGTAGCAGCCGAGGACGGCGCAGAGCACGATCACGAGCAGCCCGAACGCCTTCTCGTAGATCGGCGTGGCCGACCACTTCAGCTTGAGGTAGAAGACGACCGGGAGGATGATGCAGCACAGCGTGACTGCTGACGCGCCGATGAAATCCTGGAGGTCGGCAAAGTCGTCGCGCAGCGCAATGGCGATCACGACGAGAAGCACGATCACGATCAGACGCAGCGCGATGTACTTGGGGATGTTCGCGCCGGTGTACTCGCGGCGCTCGGCCTCGGCGTTCACGGACTCGCGCTCGGCGTCGGCTACCGAGACGATCGAGTGCTTGGACACGCGCGACTTGAGCTCGCTCGTGCGCGCCGGCGTCTCGATCGCGTCGAAGTGCCCCGCCTCCATGTCCTCGGTCTTGACCTTGTGCATGCCCAAGATCGTGCGCTCCATGATGTAGAACGCCGGCGTGACGAAGACGGCAAAGGCGATCGTGATGTGCATCTGCATGCCCAAGTACGCGAGGATCGCGAGCCCCTTGTTCGAGTGGAAGCCGAGCTTCGAGAGCCCCGTGGCCGCGTCCGGGAAGATCGAGAAGAGCAAGTTGCCCGAGATCTGGCAGCCCACGGCCGAGTACCCGGAGCTCGCGAGCGCGATGAAGAGGCACGAGATGAACGTGATCGTGACGAAGACCACGCGCGGCATGCGCGTCGGGTCGCTGTGCGCGCGCTGCAGCGCCGGGATGACAATACCCGCGCCGTACGCGAGCGAGAGGTTGCCGAACGTCGTCGCCACCTGCTTGAACGAGACGTCCGGCGTCGGCACCGACGGGTGGCCGCTCATGCCGTGCAGCAAGACGCCGACGCCGATGCAGTCAGCGAAGATCGTGGCGAGGCAGCCGGCGAACGCAGCGCCGGCGCTCTCGCGCAGCGTCGGGACGAGCGACATGGGCGTGACCGTGATGGCCATGAGGATGATCCACGTCGTGGCGCTGAACGAGTCGGGGAAGAGGCTGTCGAGCAGCGTGCCGCCGAGCACAAAGTACCAGATCGGGATCGAGAGGCAGTAGAACATCTGCGACGCGACGACGATCCAGCGCCCGAAGCCGCCCATGACGAACTCGCCGATGTCGCCGTAGGTCTTGACTGTGCGCGGCGCGAGCAGCATGACTTTCGAGATGAGCACGGACGCGTACACGTTGGCTGCGGCCATGAAGATCATCGCGACCGTGGCGATGTACGGCCCTGCGCGCGAGAAGTTGCCGGGCAGACCGAGCGTGCCGACGCCGTAGACGCAGCAGAAGAGGCTGCAGGCGGCTTTGAAGTCCTCAAACGTGAAGAACGCTTTCTTGCCCATTGCGAGTGGCTCAAGTGTGCGGTGGCGACAACGGCGGAGGAGATGAAGATGACGGCGAAGATGAAGGTGGAGGCGAAGCCGAAGTCGAAGGCGGTGACGACGGTCTAGAGGAGCTGGCTGGCTGCGCTGTTGTGTCGAAGACTGCAGACCGCTGCTGGGGCTGCTGGTGGTCGAGGCGAGGCGAATTGGAGAATGAGGGCGAGCAGACTGTGCGCGCGCAGCAGCAGCAGCAGCAGCGAGTGCACCCGCGCGAGGTCTCTTGCTCGGAAGACCCTGATTGGTCTGTTGCTTCATGCGAGCTGGATCAGCGCATCGAAGCGCACATGCGTATGACGGCGGCGCTGTCATGGGTCCTCTGCGCGCCTATGCGTGTGGGCGCCTGGCAGCAGCCGGTGGCAACTCCTGCTGCTCGGTCGCCGTCGCTTGTGCCAGTTGTGAAGTCGAGGCCGACGACGACGCACGACCCGAGTGCCTGTAGTGCGAGAGCAGTTGCAGATCTATGGTGAAAGAGGGGACAGAGACGCGTCTGCGGCGAGTCCTTCAATCTTGGAGCGTTGTTGAAGCCACTCCGTCTCTGTTGTCTGCGGTTTGTACACGTAGTATGCGCAAAATCAGCGCCAGTCGAGCTCGCTCTCTTGCTCGGCGCGCTCGTTCTTCACCTCGATCACTGCGCGTCGTTCGCATGCGCTCGGTGTATGCGTGCGTTCAAGTGTACATGCATGCGTCGCTCAATCGTTTGATCGGTCTATTGCATTGTACTGCGAGCCGAGTCGAGATTGCTGGCGCAGATAAATCACCGTGCTGGCATTGACATTGACATGTGGTGAGCAAGGCCTCGCAGCAGCGGCTGTCTGGCGCCTTTATGCATCAACGCCTGGGTCGTCGCCGCCACTCAGGACGCACGCGCTCAGCTAGTGCAGCTAGTAGCTGCTGCTGCTGCTTGTTGTTTGTTTTCGGAGGGCGTCTAAACACGCTGACTAGACGACAGTCGCGACAATCCGCGCTCTCGGTGACAGCCTGCCTGGGTGACAGCCTGGTAGTGTACGTGCGCGCGCTGCGTGGCCAAACCCAACGAGCGCGTTGGCTCGGCTGGTTATCGCCGCATACAAGCGCTGCTGCTGTTGCGAAGTAGTGAGGCTAGATGCTAGTGTTGTTGGTATAGCTGCGTGCTGTAGAAAGCGTGCTAGCACTAGCACCCAGATCTGAATGCGCAATCTGGACGAGCGTCCATTGTCCAATGCCTCTCACTCTCGCGCTCTCTCACTCACACACCCGCACACTCGTGCACCGGCAAAAAAGAACCAAGCACACCAGCAGTGTGTGCTTGGTGCCTCTTGCTACCCGGACGCGTCGATCGATCTGTCGAGAGGCGATCGCCGCAACACACAACACAGCACGCTCAGCGGCGGCACGAGGACGAGGACGCCAACCAAAGGCGACACACACGAGCGAGTCGCTTGAAGCGTCACGTGGTCGTCCGCGTTCTGTCCGCGCGATTCCGACTCTCTCCGACGAGCGCGTACGCTCGCAGATCGGCGTACGCTCGCAGATCGGCGTACGCTCGCAGATCGGCGTACGCTCGCAGATACGCACCAGTTGTTGTTTGACACTTTGACTTGGACACTCACACTCATCGAACGGAAGAGCAACCAAAGTCAGCAGCAAAAGTGCAGGTTTCGCGACGCAGTGGCGCGCGCGCATGCTCGTTGTCCGCCCTGAGCTTCGAGCTTATGTTTGTGTTGAGCACTTGGGAGCTTTCGGTTGTGCATATGTGTGAGAGAGAGCGTTTGTAAAGGAATAGAGCTGCTGCTGTGTGTGTGTCGGTGTGTCGGTGCGCGTCTGCGTGCTGTGAACACTCTTGACCAAGATCGAGCTTGATATCGAGCAAGCAATCGAGCAAGCGAGAAACACCCTTGCGTCTCACGTGGCAGCAGAGGAAGAGAAGGACTCGACTCGGATACAACAGCGACCGCCTCTTTCCGACAGCGCGCACACGCACACGCAGGCGGTGCGGCATTGGCAATACAATAGCAACCAGGAGCAACGAACCGAGCAACCAAGCAACCAAGCAACCAAGCAACGAACGGAGCTGGCAACACGCGTCGTCCAGCGGGCTGTGGGGGCGGACGCAAATACTGACACTTCGTTGACCAGTGTGCTGGTGTTTGCACATGCGTCCTAGCAGTCTGCGCTACAAGCGCGTCTGTGTTTGTACAGGCAGCTCATTCTGTACATCGTCGAGGTCAACCAGCGATCTAAACATACCAGTAGGTCTGTCGTTTGACGAAGACTCTCGAGCGCTTGATGAGATGAGAGTGTTGAGATGAGGGGGAGTGACTGGAAGCGCATTCTGTGTTAGATCGCGCGCGTTTCAATGCGCTGTACATCGCGACTGCTTGAATCATTGCTTCGTCGACATGGTGCGTGTTGCTGTTGCTGCTGCGTTGCCGCACTCGGTGTGGTGATTGATTGTCGACGCTTTCCGTGTTGCGGTCCTGATTTTCTCGGCATGCTCGACTCAAGCGACATCGAGCTCGAGTGTCAGCTGAACAACTTGCGTTTGCCTCGCTTTCGCTTCGCGCGTTGAATGGCGGACCATCAAGTCGTGCGCGTATCTGCAAACGCGGTGAACGCCACTCCTGTCAACGAGTTGCAGCGCTTGATCGCCCGATAGTTAGCTCAAGCTCAGCGAGCCTTCTCATTTCGTCAACATCGTTACCGAGGTTCCTGCTCGCATCAAGCATGTCAAACACACCTAGCAAGACTATGATCGAGCACTGCCGACTACAGTCTACAGAGCTCTTGCTGTTGCCTCGATCTAACCGGTAGAAAGCTAGCCAGCGATTCGATTTATGCCCTTGCATCGATATCTGCGAGGCACGATCAGGCTAGCGAAGCAAGGCTAGCCTCTTCCCTCTTCGCACACACCTTGGGGTTCGTTCACCAACTCGTTTGCTGCAACCGATACGAATGCACTCGCTGCGATGTCGACTTGGTCAAGGGTTGACACCACAGAATGGATCAAAGAGAGGTATTGATCAAGCATGTATCATCATCTCGGACTCGGTTCATCACAAGTCGTTCAGCTCTTCAGTTCTAGCTAGCACGGTCGCCACCACTACGATGCAGTGGCGCTAGACAGATGATGCGGTAGTTGAGAGTACTCGACGACGCATTCGAGCTAGACTTTAAATGCACCACTTTCAAGCTCATCGACGATGGCATCGTGGTTCGATCTTGCTGCGTTTGGAGCATTCGAGTACGACATTGTCTTCTCGACTCGATGCACGAGCGCTTCAGTCAATGGTTGCTAATGTCAGACCTCGACTCAAGGCAAATTGCGGATGAAGCAACGAGGACTATCACCGTGTTTGAGGTAGACTCTGATCTTGATGCTGACTCGAGTCCTCGTACTCTCAACAGAGAAAGCTAGGTACTTCAGCTCACTCGCTAGCATTCATCACATCACAGCGTGCTTCACACTTGTTGGTCAATGTCAAGACTGCAAAATCACACCCAGGTCGACTACTGCTGGGCGATTTGGCGTCGTGATGAACAGCGATGAGAGAGACACCCACGATCCAGCCAACGTCAGCAAGCGTCAACAAGAGCTGCTGCATGCAGCGTTAGAACGAGTTCATAGTCGTTCTTGCCCAAGCAACCTCAGCTACCCGCTGCTTTAAAGCGATCCTATGTTACAAGAAGCAGTGTTGCATCTGACAAGGACTAACGGAACGACTGCACACAGTCGCGATCGACCAGTCTTGCATCGCAAGTTGCAGGACGATCTCCAAGCTCACACGATCGAAGCGAAGCCTGCAACGTCGTACGTAGCGCGTCAGCCAGAGCTCGCTCCAACGATCTGGACGACCACCAACAGCTGCGTGCAAATCAGGATCGGCTGTACCAGCACTTGCTTTGCCTCGTGCATTGCTTCCTATCGCGACGCATGAAGCAAAATCATCAGCAAGCAACAGCGATGGTGGCGACACAGCACACAGCACATGCCAATCATGCACCAAACTGCACCAAGTGAGCTCAACCACGCCCTTTTCACATCAGCAGCACGCAGACGCGAGGTCGTGCAGGATCAACCCACGCCAGGTTTCGTCCGCTAGTTGACCTCGACGATGTACAGAATGAGCTGCCTGTACAAACACAGACGCGCTTGTAGCGCAGACTGCTAGGACGCATGTGCAAACACCAGCACACTGGTCAACGAAGTGTCAGTATTTGCGTCCGCCCCCACAGCCCGCTGGACGACGCGTGTTGCCAGCTCCGTTCGTTGCTTGGTTGCTTGGTTGCTTGGTTGCTCGGTTCGTTGCTCCTGGTTGCTATTGTATTGCCAATGCCGCACCGCCTGCGTGTGCGTGTGCGCGCTGTCGGAAAGAGGCGGTCGCTGTTGTATCCGAGTCGAGTCCTTCTCTTCCTCTGCTGCCACGTGAGACGCAAGGGTGTTTCTCGCTTGCTCGATTGCTTGCTCGATATCAAGCTCGATCTTGGTCAAGAGTGTTCACAGCACGCAGACGCGCACCGACACACCGACACACACACAGCAGCAGCTCTATTCCTTTACAAACGCTCTCTCTCACACATATGCACAACCGAAAGCTCCCAAGTGCTCAACACAAACATAAGCTCGAAGCTCAGGGCGGACAACGAGCATGCGCGCGCGCCACTGCGTCGCGAAACCTGCACTTTTGCTGCTGACTTTGGTTGCTCTTCCGTTCGATGAGTGTGAGTGTCCAAGTCAAAGTGTCAAACAACAACTGGTGCGTATCTGCGAGCGTACGCCGATCTGCGAGCGTACGCCGATCTGCGAGCGTACGCGCTCGTCGGAGAGAGTCGGAATCGCGCGGACAGAACGCGGACGACCACGTGACGCTTCAAGCGACTCGCTCGTGTGTGTCGCCTTTGGTTGGCGTCCTCGTCCTCGTGCCGCCGCTGAGCGTGCTGTGTTGTGTGTTGCGGCGATCGCCTCTCGACAGATCGATCGACGCGTCCGGGTAGCAAGAGGCACCAAGCACACACTGCTGGTGTGCTTGGTTCTTTTTTGCCGGTGCACGAGTGTGCGGGTGTGTGAGTGAGAGAGCGCGAGAGTGAGAGGCATTGGACAATGGACGCTCGTCCAGATTGCGCATTCAGATCTGGGTGCTAGTGCTAGCACGCTTTCTACAGCACGCAGCTATACCAACAACACTAGCATCTAGCCTCACTACTTCGCAACAGCAGCAGCGCTTGTATGCGGCGATAACCAGCCGAGCCAACGCGCTCGTTGGGTTTGGCCACGCAGCGCGCGCACGTACACTACCAGGCTGTCACCCAGGCAGGCTGTCACCGAGAGCGCGGATTGTCGCGACTGTCGTCTAGTCAGCGTGTTTAGACGCCCTCCGAAAACAAACAACAAGCAGCAGCAGCAGCTACTAGCTGCACTAGCTGAGCGCGTGCGTCCTGAGTGGCGGCGACGACCCAGGCGTTGATGCATAAAGGCGCCAGACAGCCGCTGCTGCGAGGCCTTGCTCACCACATGTCAATGTCAATGCCAGCACGGTGATTTATCTGCGCCAGCAATCTCGACTCGGCTCGCAGTACAATGCAATAGACCGATCAAACGATTGAGCGACGCATGCATGTACACTTGAACGCACGCATACACCGAGCGCATGCGAACGACGCGCAGTGATCGAGGTGAAGAACGAGCGCGCCGAGCAAGAGAGCGAGCTCGACTGGCGCTGATTTTGCGCATACTACGTGTACAAACCGCAGACAACAGAGACGGAGTGGCTTCAACAACGCTCCAAGATTGAAGGACTCGCCGCAGACGCGTCTCTGTCCCCTCTTTCACCATAGATCTGCAACTGCTCTCGCACTACAGGCACTCGGGTCGTGCGTCGTCGTCGGCCTCGACTTCACAACTGGCACAAGCGACGGCGACCGAGCAGCAGGAGTTGCCACCGGCTGCTGCCAGGCGCCCACACGCATAGGCGCGCAGAGGACCCATGACAGCGCCGCCGTCATACGCATGTGCGCTTCGATGCGCTGATCCAGCTCGCATGAAGCAACAGACCAATCAGGGTCTTCCGAGCAAGAGACCTCGCGCGGGTGCACTCGCTGCTGCTGCTGCTGCTGCGCGCGCACAGTCTGCTCGCCCTCATTCTCCAATTCGCCTCGCCTCGACCACCAGCAGCCCCAGCAGCGGTCTGCAGTCTTCGACACAACAGCGCAGCCAGCCAGCTCCTCTAGACCGTCGTCACCGCCTTCGACTTCGGCTTCGCCTCCACCTTCATCTTCGCCGTCATCTTCATCTCCTCCGCCGTTGTCGCCACCGCACACTTGAGCCACTCGCAATGGGCAAGAAAGCGTTCTTCACGTTTGAGGACTTCAAAGCCGCCTGCAGCCTCTTCTGCTGCGTCTACGGCGTCGGCACGCTCGGTCTGCCCGGCAACTTCTCGCGCGCAGGGCCGTACATCGCCACGGTCGCGATGATCTTCATGGCCGCAGCCAACGTGTACGCGTCCGTGCTCATCTCGAAAGTCATGCTGCTCGCGCCGCGCACAGTCAAGACCTACGGCGACATCGGCGAGTTCGTCATGGGCGGCTTCGGGCGCTGGATCGTCGTCGCGTCGCAGATGTTCTACTGCCTCTCGATCCCGATCTGGTACTTTGTGCTCGGCGGCACGCTGCTCGACAGCCTCTTCCCCGACTCGTTCAGCGCCACGACGTGGATCATCCTCATGGCCATCACGGTCACGCCCATGTCGCTCGTCCCGACGCTGCGCGAGAGCGCCGGCGCTGCGTTCGCCGGCTGCCTCGCCACGATCTTCGCTGACTGCATCGGCGTCGGCGTCTTGCTGCACGGCATGAGCGGCCACCCGTCGGTGCCGACGCCGGACGTCTCGTTCAAGCAGGTGGCGACGACGTTCGGCAACCTCTCGCTCGCGTACGGCGCGGGTATTGTCATCCCGGCGCTGCAGCGCGCGCACAGCGACCCGACGCGCATGCCGCGCGTGGTCTTCGTCACGATCACGTTCATCTCGTGCCTCTTCATCGCGCTCGCGAGCTCCGGGTACTCGGCCGTGGGCTGCCAGATCTCGGGCAACTTGCTCTTCTCGATCTTCCCGGACGCGGCCACGGGGCTCTCGAAGCTCGGCTTCCACTCGAACAAGGGGCTCGCGATCCTCGCGTACTTGGGCATGCAGATGCACATCACGATCGCCTTTGCCGTCTTCGTCACGCCGGCGTTCTACATCATGGAGCGCACGATCTTGGGCATGCACAAGGTCAAGACCGAGGACATGGAGGCGGGGCACTTCGACGCGATCGAGACGCCGGCGCGCACGAGCGAGCTCAAGTCGCGCGTGTCCAAGCACTCGATCGTCTCGGTAGCCGACGCCGAGCGCGAGTCCGTGAACGCCGAGGCCGAGCGCCGCGAGTACACCGGCGCGAACATCCCCAAGTACATCGCGCTGCGTCTGATCGTGATCGTGCTTCTCGTCGTGATCGCCATTGCGCTGCGCGACGACTTTGCCGACCTCCAGGATTTCATCGGCGCGTCAGCAGTCACGCTGTGCTGCATCATCCTCCCGGTCGTCTTCTACCTCAAGCTGAAGTGGTCGGCCACGCCGATCTACGAGAAGGCGTTCGGGCTGCTCGTGATCGTGCTCTGCGCCGTCCTCGGCTGCTACGTCACGTACAACGCTGGCAAGAACATCTTCGACAAGGACGAGGCGGACCCGGAGATCCTCTTCCCGTTCTGCCACCCGGAGGACGAGCGCCAGATCTACTACATCAAGAGCACGTGAGTGCCTGACGTGCAGACGCGGGTGCGGGCGCGCGCGTCGAGTGAATAAACGTATGTCTTGTGCGCCGTGGTCTCTTTGTCTCGGTCTTGATCTCGTACTTGAACTCGGTCTTGCCCCTGGCCTCGGTCTTCATCCTTCATCGTGGTCTTGGTCTTGTTCCTGGTCTTGGACTCGTTCCTGGACTCGCTCTTGGTCTTGGCCTCGTACTTGGACTCGTCCCTGGTCTTGGTCTTGGCCTCGTACTTGATCTCGTGCTTGATCTCGTGCTTGATCTTGGTCTTGATCTCGCTCCTGGCCTTGGTCTTGACATCGTACTTGGCCATGTTCGACTGTAGCTCGCGGATGCACTGGCTGCTGCGCTGGTTGTCGCGATGCGCTGTCGTCGTCAGTCTGTGGCACGCAGCAACCAGCAGTAACAGCAGCAGTAGGCAGGAGTGAGTCCCTCGAATTCGACCGGAGCACGAGCTGACTGACAGTCGAACGCGCGTACCTCGCAGATGTGTGTGTCTTGTGCTTTGCGTCTTGTGTCTTGCATGACTCCAACGTCTCGCACTGCCTTGCTGAAACGACAGTCTCGTGGCGCTGCATGCGCTGGCGTCCTCACGCGCGCACTCACTCACTCACTCGATTGCATGATCGCTGTGGCGCTTTCGTTGCTGCCGCTGTCATTGCTGCTGCTGTGTGTTGTTGCCGTCATTGCTGCTTCTGTTGAGAATGCGTGCTTGTTTGTCTGCTTGTCGTGCATGTGTGCGCGCATCGACGCGCGTATGTGATCCTGTGCGCTCGTGTTTGAGTCGGCGCGACGAGGGGTGTTGGAGTCTGTCGACAGTCTGCACTGTTGGCGTCTGCCGACAGTCTGCACTGGTGAGCGCACTTGCCGTGGTGCACGCGCATGTGCACGCGCACAGACCGCCGCGTCGTCTTGGACTACCGCCATCTCGGGATTTCTCGCCTTCATTCATCGCATCCGCTCGATAGGATGGAGCCTTTCGCATTTGCTTTTTTTGCGTTGAAGAGTTTCGCATTTGCTTTTCTGACCGTGGAGGCGTTCGCTTTTGCTTTTTTGACCGCGACATCAACTGCTCGCGTTTCACTTGGATAACGTAAGAACATGCTCGCTGTCTTTGAATTTGGAAGGCGATACTTGAATCAAATGACAGACGAGCATTGTCGGTTTCATTTCGACCAGCACTCTTGTTTCGCACTCTTTCTTTCATCGAGCTGCTCAGTTTTTCGTCTTTTCGTCGCATCCGAGTGTTTGGTTGAAATGATCGACTGGTTTGAGGACAAAAACGAGCCTGCTCTCTCCGGCGACCCTTCGTGTGTCTGTCTGTCTGTCTGTCTGTCTGTCTGTCTGTCTGTCTGTCTGTCTGCACACCACCACAACACATGGCTACATTTCCTGCGTGCACGCAGCCATGTCGGCACACTCCAATCCGAATCAACGCTTGCACCAACAAGCTTGGCAACTACATGTAGCAACTACATGTAGCATTTCCCTTCATCTTCTGTCGCTTGTAGCATTGCCACCCATCGGCACAACAGTGATGTGCACAGTACGCGACCGCGAATCCGGATCTACCAGAGCGACCGCGCTTCGTTGAGTAGTAAGTACACCATAACATGGACGTTGTACGACCACTCGTCTAAGTAAACGACTGAAGTGACTGCATTGTATGCTTGTGCACTCGAAGAGCGTGCAGCCCACATCTTGTCGAGCAGCAAGACCAACACGAGCAAGCAAGATAGACAACCACCGACTGTGCACAATACACAACACACATTGCGCCACTTGAACGCATCACGTTGCCACTACACAAGCAAACCAAATGAACAATACAGTGCATTTCAGCAACAGCTCTACGGTGCGCTTGCGTGGACTTGGCAGCCGCCGTCTTCAGATGCAGTAGCCACGCGCGGGCTAGACTGGCGACTGCAGCGCCTGGAACGCATGCGCACCGATCCCGTCCGTGATGATCGTGCTTGACCGGTCGAGCTCGATCGTCGAAAGGCCGGTCGCGTCCTTGTCTTTCTTCTCGAGCTCTTCAGTGCGGACGATCTTCGCATGCTGTCGCCGAACGACCACGTACACGACGGTCTGGACACACCCAAAGAAGACGCTGATCGCGTTTGGGAAAAAGACGATCGCGTCCCACTCGAGCACGGCGTAGACGACCCAGATCGCGTTCGTGATCGTGCCCACGACGACCATCTCGATCGGGATCGACGCGACCGACTTGGTTCGGATCACGCGCGAGAGCGTCGCGAACGGAGACGCGTACAGCACGATGGACGTCGCGACCGCGATGTAGCCGACCCAGTCGCCCGTGGCTTTGTTCGACAAGCTCGTGATGCCGAGGAAGCTCTCGCCCGAGAGCGAAAGCACAAGGATCACTCCGTTCCAGAGCAGCACGCCTGTGAGCAGCTTGCGCACGCGAGATCGCTCCAGCGTGTACCAAAAGTACACCGAGAGGTAGCCGATCGCGAGCGCGCTGCCGGCCAGGCACGTGAGAAAGAGCGGGAAGATGTTGTCCGAGAGAAAGCCGTAGAGCATCCTGGTCGACAGCACCACAAATACGCACGCAAGACGCGTCAGCACTCGTCACGGCAGTACCAGTGGTAGTTCGTGACCACTTGACCACTTCACTCGGCCAGACAGACTCCCAGACAGACCATCAGTCAGTCAGTCAAGAAAATGCACGATCCCACCGAGAGAGCTACAAGAAGGCATCATGCGAGAGAGAGGGCTTTGGCCCTTTCGTCGCTCACACAGGCACTCACACTCACCCATGCTCACTCACGCTCTCGTTCGCACCACCAAACGCCATACCGCCAATGTACACACGCACCAGATGTGGCAGCTTCCCCAGAGCGAGAGCAGCGGCAGTACCTGCACTTCTCCGCACGATTTGCTCTTGTAGATCCGGCACATGGACGGCGACGGACTCAAGTTCATGAACATGGACGAGAGCGAGCAGAGCGCCTTGAGCAGCTCCATTGCTGCGCCTGCCATTGCTTCTGCTTGTGTGTGGTTTGCGTGGCTTGTGTGTGGCTTGCGTGGCTTGTGTGTTGTCTTGTAGGCAATCGATGATGTGTGCGACTGTGACGGCGGGTGCTTGTTTGGTCGGATGCGCCAACGCGATGCCTCGAGATCTCGTTCGTGAATGGCGCGAGACAGTAAACGCCGCTCGCCGCCACTCGCGCGAGCATCCTGTCAGTGCACACACACACTGCGCAGTAGTAGTGGACACTGCGCATACAGTGCAAGTGCAAGCTGGAAACCAACGTGCGCGAGTTTCGCGAACTGGTCCAATCCCGGAGATTGGACGAGGAGAACGAACGCTGGAGCGTATGTGTGTGTATGTGCGTGCATGTATGTGTGTGGTTATCTCAGTGCGCTCGAGCGAGCGAGTCTGTTGGAATGTGTCCGAGTGTTTCGAGGACTTTGCGGGACTCGGTCGGTCGCACCGCACGTACCATGAACCACGAACCGACAAACCAACACGCCATGATGAACCAACAAACGAACTACGAGTCGGTGCGATCGAGCGGATCTGCACAGCGCACTCGACCTCGATGCACTCCATTCATTCGTTCGTTCAAGTAGTCGGACATTCAAAGCGCCTACTGCTGCTGTTGCTCCTAGGGTGTCGCCGACGGCATCTCAACGCACAGTGTCACCAACAAGAGGTGTCGTAGTGGCAGTGGCTGCTGGGGTGAGTGTGCGCTCGATCTCGAGCTTGAGCTTGAGCTTGCGCTTCGCGACGCACAGCCGCAACCAGTTAGTCACACACAACCATTTTCGCGGCAGTGTTTGTTTCGCGCGTCGTTTGACAGAGAAGATCATGGCGCACTTCGTGCAGTGCACCTTTGTTTCATGCCTTGTACAGACTGCTGTCTGCCGCTACGACGCCGCTACGACCGCCATTGTCTCGTGTGAGTCGTGTGAGAGACCGTGCCGTCGGTCACAGTCATGTGGCTGACTGACCGAGTGATTGACCGAGCAGCACGAACAAGCAGCAGTCGCAGTGTTTGTGAGGTAAGCCCATCTGCAAGGAAAGCGCCGGCTCGTCTCTCGCTCCACTCACGCACTCACTCACTCCAGCCAAACCGAACCAAACAGCCGAACAACAACAACAGCCAAGCGCAAGCCTAACCAGGCTGAGCCGCATTGCTTGCCATATGCGCGCGCAGTGCGATCGCCACAGGAACGCGACAAGCACGAGGTCGAGCACGGCGAGACGTCGCTAGCGCGCTCGCTCATTTGCATCACAGCGCTCATTCCGCAAGGCGCTCGCTGGCGATCAGCCCGGCAAGCAAGCACTCTCACATCAAGCAGGCGACTTCGTAGTCGACCGATCAAGCGCGCCAGCACGCTCGCCCTACGCCGCGCAAAGCTCTTCTCGCCGCAGTTGTCAGCGCTGCATCAGCTCATCCGCTCCGTTCATCTATCCACTCCAGTCCTCCACTCCAGTCTTCGCGCATTCGTCCTCACAACCAACAAGCGCTACCGCAGCAAACGCCTTAGCAAACACACCAAGAGCGAGCGCCACCGCATAACGCAGCAGAGCTACAACAGACGCCATGGCCGAAGACGACGTGATCCTCGTGCTGCGCTTCGTCACAGCGTGCTCGTCGCTGTCGATGATCTTGAGCCCCACGCCGGCGGTCTACCGCATCTTCAAGACGCACGAGATTGGCCACACATCAATCATGTCGCTCGTCGGGACGCTCGGGAACTGCAGCATGTGGACCATCTTCGGCTTCTTCGAAGGCAACTACTTCCCTGTCGTCGCACCTTTGGCTCTGGCGTCCTCATCTCGCACGTCTACATCGCGATCTTCTACCAAGCACACGCGCGAGCGGCGTACGCTACGGCGACGCGTCTACGGCGGCGCAGTCGCGTTCCTGCTGCTCGTCGTGCTCTACGCTGTGCTCGGCGCGACGGGCGTGACGCACCAGACGCGCATCGGCGTGCGCAATGTCATCGGCTATGCGGCCGTGTTGCGTGACGCTCATTCTCTACGGCTCGCCGTTCGAGAAGGTCCGGCAGTGTTTCAAGTACAAGTCTGCCGTGTTCATTCCGATCCACATGGTCTGCGCCGGCTCCACGAACAACGCGCTCTGGATCGCGTACACGTACCCTCGACAAGGACTGGTTCCTCTTCGTGACGAATGCGATCTGCTTCGTCTTTTGGCGTCGGGCAGCTCACGCTGTTACTGCGTCTACACCCCAAGCGCTGTCCGCTCCCGGAGAGCTATCGGCAAAGACGCCACGACGCGCACACAAAGATCTCCGTCGTCATTTCGCCGCGAGACGTGCCGCCACCTCACTCGCGGCAGCCAGAGCACGAGCACCGCAGTGGCGCGTCTGCAGTCTCCGAGCGCGAGCTACGACCTCGTGCGGTCGCCGTTGGCGCAGTAGGGCGTCAAGCACCGTCGCCATCGTTGCCGCCCCTTCACTGTCTTAGCACACGTACACGTCCTGGCACAAGAAGTTGGCAACGCGGGCCGTCTAATGTATGCACTGCATTCCACGCAGCTATCGTCGTCGTTGCTCCCTCCAACACAGTTCCTTGACTGCGAGATGTCTCTATGAGCTCTATGCGCCTCTCTCACACGGGTGCGAGTGGCGAGTGAGTCGGCTCGATCGTCGGACTCTGAGCGTTGCGAATCCGCATGCGCTGCTCGCTGTCTTTGGCGAGGCGATGTCGACCACAGCTGACAGCGGCGCGTCGCTCGCTTGCTGCTCTTGGTCCTTGCTCACGGTCTTGCTGCTCCTCTGGCAGCCGCGTCGCTGGTCTGTACTTGACCGTAGAGCGAGACCTGCACGACGCTGAAGACGAAGCCGAGCGCGTTCGGCGCGAGCACGAACATGTCGTCACCCGATGATGCCCGTAGAGCACCCAGAGCGCGCAGTTGATCATCGCGACGAAGCAGAGCGCGATGGGCAGTGACGATGCGTTCTTTGTGCGCACGATCGTCGCGACGGTCTCGAACGGCGAGGCGAAGAGCGCGATGTTGGCCGAGACATCGAGGAAGCCGACGACCTTGCCAGCCTCCTTGAGCGTCTGGCCGGTCGCGCCAGCGGCGCCGAGCACTGCGTACACGGTCACGCACGCGAGTCCGGCGCGACGCACGCGACGAGCTTGAGCACAGCGCGGCGCTCGGTCGTGTGCACAAAGTAGACAGTCGTGTAGACAGCCGCTGCGAGCAGTCCGATTGCGTTCGTGACCACGACGGGGAGACGCTGTCTGTGAAGAGCCCCGTAGATCGACCACAGGTACGCGGATCCGAAGAGCGAGACGAGCGGCACGACCGACACCTCGCCGATGGTCTTGGTGCGGTGGATGCGCAGGAGGTCCGGCGCAGGGCTGATGAAGAGCCCGACCGCTGCGAGGATCCCGCCGACCTGGATGATCGTGAAGATGACCGAGTCGCCCATGCTTGCGTGTGTGCCTGCGTGTCTGCGTGTGTGCCGTTGATCGCAAGTGACTGGATGCGAATCGAGTTGCGGTCGTCGGTCGTTGGCGTGCGGGTTGTTGGTGCTGTTCCTTCTTCTTGATCCAGTCGTCGTGCTCGCGGCAGCTCAAATGACAAAGTAGCAGTCTTGCTCCTGCTGCGGTTGCTCAGTTGGAAGCAAGCAAGCAAGACAGATGCGCGGCACTGCTCACGACTGGCGGTACGACGTCAGGCGAAGGACCAATGCCAACACCGTTATCCAGAGTCGTCCACTCCGAGACGAACGCGCAATGCAAAGAAAGGGGAAGGAAGGCGAGGCAGCAGCAAGCGACGATCGACTGGAGCCGACGCGACGACGCGAGTTTCCAGCGTTTCGAGCGTGAGAGGCGCGCGCATACAAAACGACCTGCACTCGACCTCGGCTCGGTTCGGCACGGAATGTGCCAGCTACAGCCCGACCAACGACCTCGCCTCGCACTGCCCATTGCAAGCACACGCTCGCGATACCGCAGTGTGTGTGCACTCGCTCGCTTCTGGTCTTGCTCTTGCTCTCACTCCTGCTGGCGTCCCTGCTCGGCATAGTCCGCGACGCAGCGGCAGACGAACGACTTGGCGACTGCTGGTATGATGCAAGTTGCGCGCAGCAAGTTGAAGTGGATGTGCGAGTGGGTGCTGGGTGAGAGATAGTGAAGAGAATGCGAGGGAGCACTAGTTGGTCGTAAACAAGCAGTTGCGCGTCCTTTCGAGCCGCAAACGGACAACTGACAAGTGCACGCGACTGGCGAATGCCTGACACCTTGCACCTCGTACGAGCGAGTCGCACACATGCGTCGAGCAAGACACCACACACACACACATCCACATAGAGAGAGAGACGATCATTGAGAGTCGAGTGCTGAACTACGCGGCTCGCGGCGTGTGTACGAGCTGAAAGTCCGTGGTTGCGCGAACTGGGTCTTGGCCTGGACCTGTCTGCTGCTCGTGTCCTCCTTGGTTGACGTGGCAGCATACGAGATGCAGGGGCTGCGTCGCGTCCTTCGCGCCAGACAAGTCGACGACGACGACCGAGACGCGAGCGCTCTCGTGCCAGTCGGCTCGGCTGCTGTCGCCATTGTCTCCAGTACGCGTCGTCGCTGCCATGGCTTTGCTCTTGCTCGGATGGTAGATCCAGTACAGCACGAGCTGCACGACGCAGAGTGTCGTGCACATGACGCTCGACCGAACATGAACCAGTTGCCGTCGAGTCCGAGGTACGCGAGCCAGAGCGTCTGGTTCACGGTGCCGGCGACGACCATGTGGATCGGAATGAACACTGCGGTCTTGAACGTGAGCACCTGCGCGATCTTCTCCAAGCCCGCGCCGTAGAGAAACATCGACGCCAGGATCCCAAACGACCCGATGATGTACTCCACCTCTGTGCGCGTCTGGTGCGTCACGCCGTTCACACCGAGTACGGCGTAGATCGTCATGACTGTCAGCGCGCCGATCGCGACGCCCAGGACCTTGAGCACATATCGCCGCTCGGTCGTGTAGCGGTAGTAGACTGCGATGAAGAAGAGCGCGACGGCGTCTCCGAATGCAAACGTCGTCACGACTGGGAAGAAGCGGTGGTACAGACACCCGTAGAGCATCCTAGCACAAGCAGACGTGTCATGAGCAGCAGTAGCAGTAGCAGCAGTGGCGTCGAAAGGCATTGCGTCAGTAGCGTGAGCTCATCAGCAGCATACACGTGATAGAGACCGAGAGCTGTATGATGTACACGACAGCGCCTCTGCAAGCAGCAACGATAGAGCCACCTGTGCATACCAGCACACTCGCACAGCAACACACACATGCATGTATGTATACAGTCACGCACCACATGTGGGCAGTTCCCGAGCACTGAGACGAGCGCGATGATGCTCGTGTAGCCGACGCTCTTGGTCTTGTGGATCTCGTAGATCGCTGGCGACGGACTCAGGATCATCCCAGTCGACGCCGCGGACGCGAGGATGCGGAGCACGAGCATGAACGCGTCGTTCATGGCGCGCGCTCTGACTTGCTGGCTTCTGTACACAGTTGTTGTCGAGTGCGTGTATGTATGTGTCTCTGCCTGTGCGTGTGCTGTTGCCGAGTGGCCACGCCGAGCGACTCTTGTTTGCCTGCTTGCTGGACTCTTGGACTGAATCGCGGTGCTGCTGCGTGGCGTACGACGTGCAAGTTGCTGAATGCGCTGTGGCAGTCGCTGCTGTTAAAGCGGTCGGCGTCTGGCGGAAGCGACCGCGCAGCCACGAGTGCATGCGCGTGAATGATCGTGTGGTTGTGCTGTGCGGCTCCGAGCCGTGCTCCAGCGGTCGATTGGTCGATTGCGGCCGCAGCGCGTGCGCCACTGAAGCCATTCCTGCTGCGCTCTCGTACGATCGGATGAGCCACAGCGCTGCGATGAGATGAGGCGGACGGTCTTTGGCCAACTCGCGCAATCCGCTTACGCGCACGTGGCCAAGCGAACTAGTG